>CM035424.1:35510950-35868450 GCA_020310875.1 Ceratopteris richardii
CTTCGGAATCATTAGTGTCTTTATCTTATGACCACTGTTTAACTACATTCCTAGCATTTTCTTCCATTGCATCTCCTGAATCACAAAGTAGTGAAGATTTATTTCCACCAACTTTAGTTAGACAAACTCAACCAAACCCATTAGAAGCTACGATAGAAGAGGTAGTTAAAGATCAGTTAACCGAAGAGTCATTATTGTTAACACCCAAACAGATTGCCAGATATAAAGCAGCTTGTCCCTATGATCCGTAGTCTGAGTTTGCTACAGACACCCCGCATGTGCTGAACGATTTAGGCAGATGACTTGATCCACCATCCGAGCATCCCTCACGACCCGACATTGGTGAACCCGACGTGAAAATCGGCTTGCGACTCAGACGGATATTATCAGTTTGCATTGCATATACATTCATACGATTTTACATCAGTGCAGCTGCGTCTTCATCCCTGGAAGCTGTGGCATTTACGTGAGCTTGCAATCTTCTTGGTGTCGAGGGCTGGTCTGGTGACTTGAGGGCCTCCACGAAGATTGGCAAGTAGGAGAACCTCGTCTCGCCATCCCTTTCATCAACAATGGAAGCACAGAACGTTTGCACCCATTTTTAGCAAACTATGTATTTAGGTTTTGATTCAAATCAATAAATGTATTGAATTTCACAAAAAGCACTTTTGAGCCTCATCTTCAAGCAGTTGGTATAATTTCTTTACTCTTACATTTTTGCATACATAATTGTATTTAAGGTTAAATTATTGGTCTAGGTTGAAGGCAACTGTGCGTTAATCATAGCTTACTTGAAGCATATTGGCATAGTATAAACTTAACAAACTGGACTCTAACGGAATTTCATAATTATTAGCTGAACATAAGGAAAGTGTAACAAAAGAAGTTCAGGATATAGTTAGAATTGTTCAAGCTAGGTCAAAACAAACTTCAAACATGGATGAGCTATTTCAAACTATGATGCACGAGACGCAAGGACAAAAAGTAGTTGAAACGTTATTAAAAGATAAAGGGAAATTTACTGGTATGAATGTTACAAATTATTTAGACACGTTTGAGGAATTAGCTAAGTTACACGGTTTACCTGAAACAAAGTGGAAATCCTATCTTGGACGTCTGGCCATAGGTACGGTAAAAGCTATTATGGATATACATGACCATAAGGAATGGGATGAGTTTAGAAAAGAGCTGCATAAGGGATTCTACTTAGAAGACTACAGTCAACATAGTAGAGAAGGATTTATGAAATGGATTAGTTCACCTAAGCCTCACATTTCTTTAACTCAACTCCATGGCGAATTTATGAAAAGATTCTCTCAATTACCTGAACAGGATAGGGTTGCCCTTACCCCATATATCATTTTATATTTCCTTAAAATCTTGACTCCAGAGATAAGGGTAGAGGTTGAGCATAGGCTTGAAGAACCGGGAAAGAAATATGGGCTTACAGATGACTGGGGTGTAGTGAAAACTGTAGTTGAGGCGGTTGCTCACATGATCCAACGTAAAACACTCCTTTATGAATCGATGTCTCAACCATCTTCCAGTTTTCCTCCGATTCAAGCAACTAGGGATACACATATAGATTCAAAAGCGGAGCCTCCAACATCCAGAGTACCAACCGAGTTACAATTTGAGATTTTGTTTAACAAGTTGGACAATATGATGCATATGCACGAGAATATGTCTAAAGAGGTAGCGGCTTTGCAGAATGTGGTGTATGCTTTAAACCTTCAAGATAAACCTGCAATGCAAGCTCATCCGACTATTTATCCTCAACCAATAAATGCTCCAAATCCACCATTAGTAGCTCCGAATCATCCATTAGTACCTTCTAATCCACCTTTTATACCTCCTAATCCTCCAGTTGTACCCCAACCAATTCCTCAACCGATTCCTCAAGCATTTAACCAAAGAAATTTCAATGAAAGGAGAAATGCCAATGTAAGGAGATGTATCTGGTGCGATGCCACATATCATTTGACTTATACATGTGAGGCATTGAAAGATGCGAAAGAGAAAAGACTTGTAATTGATATTGACAAGCGATTGTGCGACTTTAGAACACATTTACCATTAGCTGCCAATTGGGGAAAGGGAGGGATGCAAAAGCTGTATGAAAACCTTTCTGAGTCTTTGAAATCTGCTTCTGCTGTTAAACTAGAATATGTTGATAGTGACTCTGATTCCGAACAAACAAGGGAAACAAGGAACTACTCAATTGAAGCTTTGATAAAGGCAAGAGATGATATTATGCAGAAAACTGCGTGGAACTCTCCTGTCGATCAATTCTCGATATATTTGCATATTGCGAATGTTGAAGAGAAAAGAAAGAGGGATGATGAGCAAGATACAAATGATTCAGGTAGATGAATGACTAGAAGTAAGATGAGAGATGAGCCAAAGCCTAAGAAAGTTCAGTTTGAACAAGGTGAAAGTTCTAAAACAAATGAGGAGCGAAGAAAAGAAATTAGGGAGGGTAAACAACCTGTGTTTAGTGAGCCAATTCAAACATCAGACAAAGTAGAGCAAATTCCTAGAACTGAAACAAAACCTGAAGAGAAACCAAAAAAGAAACCAAAACGAGTACCGAAAGCTATTCTTATTTCTGAACTTGAACAAAAAGTTGATTCGAAAGAAATATTGTATGATATCTTATTAAAAAGTGCAGTAACAATGACTTTAGAACAAATCTTCTCAATAGCAAAAATTGAATTTAAGGAAAATTTTATTAAACTAATTAAAAGGAAGAGATTCCCTCTGTCACAAGAGGTAGAGATGCAAGATGTTGCCGATGTAACTCACTTGATTCATGAATCTCTTTCTTTAGACTCAGAAGATGAAGAAGATAATACCTGTAATGTGAACAAAAATTTCTTAGGACCGATTGTACCAGATGACGAAACAAAAAACTCAGAGAGTGATTTTAGAAAAAGTTTTTGGGCGAGAGGCACACCGGAGATTAAAGTTAACTTAGGAGATCAGAAGAGCTCATATTCTGCTTTCGCCCTAATTGACTCTGGGTCTGAAATCAATGTGATTTCGAAAGGATTATATGATAAGTTTAAATGGCCTATTGATAAAAATCACGGCTGGATAATGCGAACCGCGGACAATGGTTGTGGATCACTCCTAGGAGCATGTGCCAACATACCTCTAATGATAGGTGGAATCTCTGAGACATTCCACTTTTTCATTCAGGACAACTGCTCTTATGAAATTATCTTAGGTCAACCATTTATATGTGAAGCCAGAATGGAGACTAAAGTAATAGATGACGGCTCAGCATACGCCAGAATTAGATCTAAAGATGATCTACAATCGCTCCAAGTTATGATAGTCAGCCCAAACCATGTACGAAATAGGGAGCAAATTAGGAAGACGCCCATCCGTTCTCATGAAAAGATACGTGAAGATCATATGCCTCTTCGTGAGTTTGGAACTTATTATGATCAAAATTTTGCCTAGATGCCACTGTTGAGCGAGACAACGGTGGTTCTTGGTTTGATGTCTCGCACCCATCTGTAGATACTTTAGATAGTTTTTCTTTGTATTTCCCTTCATCATATTTGCAATTCAGTCATTATAAAAAAATTCCTAAAAAAATTATAAAACATTATGAAAAAGTTTATAAAGAGAAAGGATTCATTTCATCTGATGAACACATTGAAACCGTAATTGAAACTTTATCTTCAAACTCATTGATTGAAGAACTTCAAAATATTTTGCATGAAAAAGAAAATTTTAGATTTGTACTTTTAAATTCTATTGAAGAATATGAATTGATTATTAAATTTGTCATGAGTAATGAAAAGGAAGCAAAAGTAAATACAAAATACAAAACCGTTGATAAAAAAATTAAACCGATTGCCCAATCATTACCACGAGAGAGTGAAGAGAAGTTTAGGAACGTTACCAATGATCCTTATTTAAGAGAGCGCACAAATATAGGTCATACTTTCACAGAAGAAACTTTAAAGCTAATCAAGATAGGAAATGATGAAAATTTTTTGTTACCCCGAGGAACGTGAATTATTTCAAAGAGTGATTAGAAAGCATGGAAAGGCATTTTCTTTATATTCCCATGAGATAGGTTGTGCAGACCCAAAAATTGTACCACCAATGATCATCTTTACAGTGCCTCACATTCCATGGAATCTTCGACCCATACCTGTTCCGAAAGCCCATTTACCAGAGTTAATGCGGCTTCTTAAGGAAAAGATTCACATGCGAATTTTAGAGCCATCGTCTGCACCCTACTCAAATAGGTGGTTTACTGTTCCCAAAGAAAAATGGCAAGTTACGGTTCATTCAAGATTTGCAACCTGTTAACAAGGTTACTATTAGGAATGTAGGTACTGGGCCCATTGTAGGAGAATTCGCTGAAGCCTTCGCTGGTCATGCCATTTACTCAATGGGAGACTTGTATTCTGGCTACGATCAATTTCAGCTTGCTATTGAAAGTAGAGACATTACGACCATGAAAACTCCTCTAGGCTTAGTTCGCATGTGCACTTTGCCGCAAGGAGCTACTAATTCAGTAGCGCATATGATGAACGCCATGAATTCAGTATTACATGACTTCATTCCTAATATAGCCATGCCATTTATTGATGACATTCCTATTAAAGGATGTATTGAGAATGCGAAAGATGAAACTTTAGATTCCTCTGGCTGCAGGAAGTTTGTAGTAGATCATATCTCTGACTGTGAAAGGATTTTCCAGAGATTTGAAGAGGTTGGTCTCACATTCTCCATTGAGAAATCTGTTTTTGGTGTCAATGAGGTACTTATAGTTGGCATTTATTGTGGACATTACGGTCGGAGGCCATATCCACCTAAAGTCGACGCTATAAACAAGATTTCTGAAACCTGTAGTAATATTAGTGAGGTAAGACGATTCCTTGGTGCTTGTGTGTTTTATGCCATCTGGATTCCACACTATGCACATGTTGCAAACTGTCTTTCTGCTTTGCTAAGGAAGAATCGAAAGTTTCTTTGGACTGAAGAACACTCAAAAGCTATGAAAAGTTAAAGAAATTACTTCTTGAAGCTCCTATTTTAAAGCGAGTAGATTATACTGATCAAAAGCCTATTATTTTAACTGTTGATACGAGCCCTATAGGAATAGGATGGGTTATTGGTCAGGACGATGAAGAGGGCAATAGGTATGCTGTGAGATTTGGAGCAAAGATTTTACACGATACGCAAAGAAATTATCCGCAAAATTAAACGAGAACTATGGGGTTTAGTCACGGCATTAAAATCCGATAAAGAATATTTTATAGGTGCAAATGTAATAGTTGAGACAGATTGTCTACCTCTAATTGGAATGATTACAAACTGTTCATCACCTGACCATTGCCATGCTTAGATGGATTTCATACATCAAGTTTATAAATCCTGTTTTGATACATATTGCAGGTAAATCTAATCCTGTGGCTGATATGCTTTCTCGAGCTAGATTTGATAATGAGGAAGACACAGAATTAGAAATAAATGCAATTAATTATGATTCTAAAGCATACGCATATGAACAATTTAATATTGAAGAATACGAAGGAGAGTGGCAGGATATTGGAAAGTATTTAAGTACTTTGGTTAGGGCACCTTCATGGTCTTCAAATAGATTTCGGAATATTAGGAAAAGAGCTTACAACTTTTCTGAAAGATGGTTTCATTTGGAGACATGCGAGGGGAAAAATTAGATTGCCTCAACGAGTACTAGGTACTAAGGATCTTCAGTTACAAGTCATGAAGAGTATGCATGATACTTTATGGGCAGGACATAAAGGTTTTGTAGCTACGTATGAAAAAATTAGAGAAGGATACTGGTGGCCAGGAATTTATGTTACTGTTAAAAATTATGTTACTTCATGTGACGTATGTCAGATTCATTCCTCAGTCAAACATAGGGATCCGTTGCATCCTACCTATCCACCATGCATCCATTATAAATGGGTTGTAGACTTAGTTACCATGCCCAAATGTATCAATAAGATGAGATATATAGTCTTAGCACGTGAAGATCTTACGAATCATGTAGAAGGCCGAGCTTTAAGATCTAAGACAACCTTGAATGTATGCAATTTTCTTCTTGAGGATGTTATTTCACGATTTGGTTATGTAGAAAAGGTAGTGGCTGATAGGGGAGAGTTAGATGCGCAGGAGGCTAGAGAATTCTTTGCTAGGCATGGAATTCGCTTAGCCCTTACTACTGCTTACAACCCTGAAGCTAATGGGAAGATTGAGCGAGGGCATTCTCCTATTAATAAAGCAATTTCCAAAGCTTGTAATGGAGAAATTAAGAATTGGCCAACTTATCTGCCATTTGCGTTGTGGGCCGATAGAATGACCTGCACTAGAATGACGGGGTATATGCCGGCAGAGTTGATGTATTGCCAGAAACCAATTTTCCCTGTGCATACGCAAATTCTTACTTGGACTACGTTACCATGGGAAGATAATTTGTCAACAGAAGATTTATTAGCTCTGCGAATCCAACAACTAGAGCAAGGGAATGAACGTTTAGAAGAGGCTATAGTTAAACTAAAAGATTCTCGATTAAAAAACAAGAAGTATTTTGATAAATCACATAGGTTAAGGCCAAATCCGATTTATGTTAATGATTGGGTTTTACTGTATGACAGTACATTTGATACTCAGTATGATGCCCGTAGGAAACTTAAAAGACGATGGTTTGGACCTTATGTGGTAGTCAAAACTTATGATAATGGAACTTATGCCTTACATGAATTAGATGGCACTCCTCTTAAAAACTTAATTGCTGGCAAAAGAATTAAATTATTTAAACAAAGAGATAATGAAATGTATGAAGTAATGTTTGATGATGAGCATGATTAATTATGTATGAATGAATTTCTTTAGTGTGGGTT
This sequence comes from Ceratopteris richardii, assembly GCA_020310875.1. Classification (NCBI taxonomy): domain Eukaryota; kingdom Viridiplantae; phylum Streptophyta; class Polypodiopsida; order Polypodiales; family Pteridaceae; genus Ceratopteris; species Ceratopteris richardii. The sequence goes on from CM035424.1 coordinate 35,517,847, forward strand.
TCTTTTGCAGGAAAACCAAGAGAAGATTTGAATATGAAATTTAATAATTTTGCGTGTCTAGCTGTTGCTGGTTGAGTTCTAACAGGAGATTGAAGATAATTCATGCAGTTTATAAAATCCAGCAATAAAAGCGATATTTGGATGAAAGGCAATGCTAAAGATGGAATCAATATAGATCAGGTGAAACAGTTCTAACCCTGATTAATGTTTTAAGTTTTGTTTTTCCCTGCATTATCATAAGTAGAAATGTACATTCTTCAGCTAGGTTAAGAAACTTCTTATAAAATTATGAAAAGTAGAATTTACACTGAAGTAGGGATGTGCTTGAAGAGAAGATAGGGATTAGAAGACCTATGGCTGTCATATGGATAGTTGAAGGAACCCTTAACTTGCAACTCCTAGTAGAAGTAGACTTGTTTTATATAGGTAAGCTTCCTTAAATCTGACCCATTTAGCTAAAGAGGTCCTAGTTCCTGCTTTAGCTTACCTCTAGATCCTTTGCTCTGATTAGGGGTTAAGCCTTTCCCCTTCATCAAAAAAGTTGCGAAGAAAAATTGAAAGCAGTACATTAATGGTTGCTGCATATGAAAAGAGGAAAAATGACAAAAAGGAAAAATTATGAAAAAAAAAAAAAAGAGATAAAAGAAAAATCAAATAAATCAGTTGTGGTCTCGAAATCACTTCTGATTTGAAAAGCGGGCTATATAAGGCGGATGTATGCTAGAGGGGAGTTAGTTTTTTGTATCTTAATGGCAAATGGTTAGGAGTTGAGGGTAGAAGACCTATATAACATATGCTTTACTTATGAACAGAGTTAATAGGAGAGTTAGTACGAACACTATTTGAATGACTTCTATAGTTTCTTTCTAAAACCTGTTTTTCAACTCATGCATTGATCGAAAAGGTTTAAATTCAAGTTTACATAATTTTATAAGTTTTCTTTGCTATTTGAAGATGTACTAATGATAGAAGCATTTTTATATATAGAAAATTTTAATTTGATTCATGAATAAGTTTCACAAAGAAGTTGATATTGCTTTCTATGATCTGCAGGTTGGCCCATCGAGGACGATGTGCAGGTTTGGCCAGGGCGAATGTCGGAAAGTTTTCAACTTTCCAGTTAATGACAGAGAAAATGAAAACAACTTTATTGGTGATCTCAAACCTTTTATGTTCATGTTAGGGTTTACCCTAATTACTTATTTAATGAGAATTTCCTATTTTACATTCAAGAATTATGGGTATTCAGCCTAGGGTTTCTTGAATTCATGTGTTGTTTATAAGAGTTGGTTACTGTTAAAGATCTTAAATGAGTCCAATGGGTTAAAGCTAGGGTTTAGATGATTTATCATGGGTTAGAGTTAGGGTTTTAAAGGGTTTTCATGAGTTTCTGATGGGTTTTAAGTAGGTTTTCTAAGGGTTTAGGATGTTTTCAAGGGTTACAATAATTAACATTTAATGGAATTGATTTATCTCTAAACATTGATGAACTTACAAAAATAAATTATGGTTTAATTTATTAATTACATAGTGTATGTACCTTTATTTCTAAGGTTTTAAAGAATTAAAATCATAAACTAAGGTTAATTTAACTGAATTATTTAATTAAGCAATTTAGGATAATTCAATTTAAATGAAAATGAAGTGGATAATTAATGAGCGGTGTATGTGAGTGCTGTTTAAAGAATGGTGTGAAATCAGTGTGTAATTAAAGTGGATAAAGTGAGTGGTTAAAAGTGTGGTAACTATGAGGGCAAAATCAAAGAGTGGTCTACATTAAGTATGCATTTAAAGTGCAAAAAGGATGTGATGAAAAGAATGGTATAAGTAGAGTGTGTAATTAAAGTGGAGAAAAGTCAAATGAAAGAGTGGTGAGAAGTGTGGGTTAAAAGAATGGATGTGAGAGAAAGCAGGAAAACAAAAGAGTGGATTAGGAAGGACTTGTGTATGTATTTAAATGTGTGTTGAGCTCAAGTTTTTCCTAATGTTTTTTTTTCAGGTACTGTCTCCTGCTCTTTACTTTCTTCTGTTTCCCATTGAGCCGTCATTATGATGTTGATTGTCCGGCTGGAAGCATGCCCATGCCTATTCCGTGGCTTGGTTTGAGTCCCTGCAGTAGTATATGTGTATGTGCACGTGTGTGTGCGTGTGTGTGCGTGTTATGTGCATGTGTGTGTGCGTGTGATGTGCACGTGTGTTGTGCGTGTTATGTGCACGTATGTGTGTGTGTACTGTGTGCGTGTTATGTGTATGTGTATGTGTTTATGTGTATGTGTGATGTGTGTTATGTGTGTATTGTGTGTGTGTACTGTGTGCGTGTTATGTGTATGTGTATGTGTTATGTGTATGTGTGATGTGTGTGTGTGTGTACTATGTGTGTGTGTACTTTCCCCCCCCTCTCTCCTCTGTCTGCAGCGCGCAGCGCGCGCGCAGAGAGAGAGAGAGAGAGAGAGAGAGAGAGAGAGAGAGAGAGAGAGAGAGAGAGAGAGAGAGAGAGAGAGAGAGAGAGAGAGAGAGAGAGAGAGAGAGAGAGAGAGAGAGAGAGAGAGAGAGAGAGGAGAGAGAGAGAGAGGAGAGAGAGAGAGAGAGAGAGAGAGAGAGAGAGAGAGGAGAGAGAGAGAGAGAGAGAGAGAGAGAGAGAGAGAGAGAGAGAGAGAGAGAGAGAGAGAGAGAGAGAGAAAGAGAGACTCCCTCCCCCCTGGCGCTGCGCACGGCAGAGAGAGAGAGAGAGAGAGAGAGAGAGAGAGAGAGAGAGAGAGGGAGAGAGAGAGAGAGAGAGAGAGAGAGAGAGAGAGAGAGAGAGAGAGAGAGAGAGAGAGAGAGAGAGAGAGAGAGAGAGAGAGAGAGAGAGAGAGAGAGAGAGAGAGAGAGAGAGAGAGAGAGAGAGAGAGAGAGAGAGAGAGAGAGAGAGAGAGAGAGAGAGAGAGAGAGAGAGAGAGAGAGAGAAAGAGAGACTCCCTCCCCCCCCTGGCGCTGCGCACGGCAGAGAGAGAGAGAGAGAGAGAGAGAGAGAGGAGAGAGAGAGAGAGAGAGAGAGAGAGAGAGAGAGAGAGAGAGAGAGAGAGAGAGAGAGAGAGAGAGAGAGAGAGAGAGAGAGAGAGAGAGAGAGAGAGAGAGAGAGAGAGAGAGAGAGAGAGAGAGAGAGAGAGAGAGAGAGAGAGAGAGAGAGAGAGAGAGAGAGAGAGAGAGATAGAGAGAGAGAGAAAGAGAGACCCCCCCCCCTGGCGCTGCGCACGGCAGAGAGAGAGAGAGAGAGAGAGAGAGAGAGAGAGAGAGGAGAGAGAGAGAGAGAGAGAGAGAGAGAGAGAGAGAGAGAGAGAGAGAGAGAGAGAGAGAGAGAGAGGAGAGAGAGAGAGAGAGAGAGAGAGAGAGAGAGAGAGAGAGAGAGAGAGAGAGAGAGAGAGAGAGAGAGAGAGAGAGAGAGAGAGAGAGAGGAGAGAGAGAGAGAGAGAGAGAGAGAGAGAGAGAGAGAGAGATAGGGAGAGAGAGAAAGGCAGAGAGAGAGAGAGTGAGAGAGAAAGGCAGAGAGAGAGAGAGTGAGAGAGAGAGAGAGAGAGAGAGAGAGAGAGAGAGAGAGAGAGAGAGAGAGAGAGAGAGAGAGAGAGAGAGAGAGAGAGAGAGAGAGAGAGAGAGAGAGAGAGAGAGAGAGATGAGAGAGAGAGAGAGAGAGAGAGAGAGAGAGAGAGAGAGAGAGAGAGAGAGAGAGAGAGAGAGAGAGAAGACGAGAGAGAGAGGAGAGAGAGAGAGAGAGAGAGAGAGATGAGAGAGAGCCGAGATGAGAGAGAGAGAGAGAGAGAAGAGAGACTCCCTCCCCCCCTGGCACTGCGCACGGCAGAGAGAGAGAGAGAGAGAGAGAGAGAGAGAGAGAGAGAGAGAGAGAGAGAGAGAGAGAGAGAGAGAGAGAGAGAGAGCGAGAGAGAGAGAGAGAGAGAGAGAGAGGAGAGAGAGGAGAGATGGAGAGAGAGACGAGAGAGAGATGAGAGAGAGAGAGAGAGAGAGAGAGGAGAGAGAGAGAGAGAGAGAGAGAGAGAGAGTAGGGAGAGAGTGAAAGGAGAGAGAGAGAGAAAGAGAGAGATAGAGAGAGAGTTAGAGAGAAGTAATTGGTAGATAAATTTAATTTTATTTATTTGTTTGTTTAAATTTAATTGTTAGATGTTAGTTTCAGTCATTTGTTTGTTTGTTAGATTAATGAATAATTAAAAGTAATTATCTATATTTGGTTTGTATAGTTTAATATTAAGTTATTAACTTATGCATAAATGAATTAATACTATTGATGCATGAGTATGTTAATATTTAGGTTAATGAAAAGTATAAATGCACATGTATACATTACCTAACTAATCGTATTTAAGTTTATCAGATAAGGTAGAAGTATGTACATTAGCATTAGCATGAATATGAAAACATGTTAGATACATGTGTTTGTTTTAAGTTAACATGTTAATGTATAAGTTAATGAGGGTATCTACGTATAAGAATTTATGGTAGGGTGCATTAGCATACATTAGTATGTGTATGAGATTAAATGATTAATGTGATAAGCATATATGTGTTAGTGCGTGTGCATATACATATGAATTAATGGATGTGTGCATGACAATGATTGTTAATACATGATTAAATGCATTTAGAAGTGAGAGGGAATGTGGGCATTTTGTTATCATAATTAGAATGCATTGGAATGAAAGGTATAATGCATTAAATTACCTAGCTAGTTGTGCATGAGTAAGCTTATGCTATTATGAAAGTATGTGTTTAGATGTAAGTATATGAGTTCTTTTAAACGTAAGCATAAATGTGTTTATATTTGCAGCATATCAACATGTTAGTATGTCTAAGCTAAATGTTAGCATGAACAAGAATGTATGATAGAATCCATGAGCATGAGTATGCTTTAATGTATGTGAAGTATGTCTTTTATGTTTTATTAATTTCTTGTTAGAATACTTATGTGCGAATGTTTTTTTTCAGATTACAATCAGTTCAAGTGAAGTACAAACAGTTGAAGTGAATCGGCAGATTGAAGACCCATTAAAACCTTATATCTTCATTTAGTCATTTACCCGATTGTTTAGACATTTATCCGATTATCTAGACTTTACATTTGTATTAACTTATTAATTCATTTATTTAAATCAGTTTAGCATCATATTGTTTCTGGTAGTTCTTTCATGTCTTCCGATTTATATCATGTATCTGAACACAGTAGTAATAACATCATTGAGCATACAACCGAATCCGTAGAATTAGTGTTAGAAGAACTTATTAAGAACAATATTACTTCGGAATCATTAGTGTCTTTATCTTATGACCACTGTTTAACTACATTCCTAGCATTTTCTTCCATTGCATCTCCTGAATCACAAAGTAGTGAAGATTTATTTTCACCAAATTTAGTTAGACAAACTCAACCAAACCCATTAGAAGCTACAATAGAAGAGGTAGTTAAAGATCAGTTAACCGAAGAGTCATTATTGTTAACACCCAAACAGATAGCTATTGCCAGATATAAAGCAGCTTGTCCCTATGATCCGTAGTCTGAGTTTGCTACAGACACCCCGCGTGTGCCGAACGATTTAGGGGGATGACTTGATCCACCATCCGAGCATCCCTCACGACCCGACAGCGGTTAAGCGCATCTTTCGCTACTTGAGTGGTACTCGGCTACTTGGGTTGTTTTATCCCAAGGGGGGATCATTACCGCCAGATTTACATGCTTTTTCTTACTTTGATTGGGCTGGTTCCTATGACACTCGTGTGTCCACTAGTGGCTTTTGCTTCATGCTTGGTAGCACATCTATATCTTGGTTGAGCAAGAAGCAGCCTACTGCAGCCACGTCTAGTTGTGAGGCTGAGTATAGGGCAGCTTTCACAGCTACTGTTGAGTGTGTGTGGCTCAAACGCCTTATGGATGATTTGGGTGTTGGTCAGTCTTCTGCCACCACCATCTTCACTGACAGTCACAGCACATTGGCAGTTGCGAGGAACCCTGTGTTCCATGCTCGCACTAAGCACATTGAGGTGCATTATCATTATGTCAGGGAGAGGTTCTCTGCTGGGGAGATCAACTTGGCATATGTGCCCATGCAGGAGAACATTACAGAACTTTTCACGAAGGCTCTACCTAGGGAGAAGTTTGAAGCTTTCTGCAAAGCTTTGGGCTTACTTCCTTTTGTGGAGTGATTTCCACATAGCTTGGCACTTCCTTATACATGAGTGCCAGCTACTTGTTCACCGCATCACTCCTTGGGGGGATTTGTTGATATATTTAGGTAGTGATGTGTGTGAACACTCTAGGACTACCGGGGCACTTTTTTCCCTCTTTAGGAGGTTTTTTCCCCTGGCTTGTATATACGCCTATTGCCCTAATGGGCTACTTATCTTTGTACATTCTCTAGTAATACATTTAGTATTGTGTGTTGTGCTCCAAGCTTCTTCTTCTTCCTTGTGCTGTTCGCGTGCTTCCTCAGACGTCTAACTCCAACAATTATTATTATTTTTAGCTATATATTTTTTCTCTCTTCTCCCTTTTTTTCTTTCTCTTTTTTTTTTTAAAATTTGTATTGATTTTTTTCTCATCATTTTTTTTCTTTTGTATTATTCTTAATATTTTTTCCATATTTTTAATGGTAATTCATATTCATCGATCCAATATTCCAGGATCATTTGCCTTCTGTTTCTATTGCATACGCCATTGTATTGCATAGTCAATTACTTGAGGTAACTATCTTCCCCTCCTACTCTTTTTCCTAGAAAAAGAGTTATGCAAAGTGCATGGAAATAATCTCAAGTGCTTAGTGAATTCATGACATTTTAATGTTGCCCTATTGATGCATACTCTGAAAATGCAATTTTGAACAACATGTAACTCTGAGGTCTTAGGTAAAAAACCAAAATTGTTATCCGAAGATGAAGTTGCACTATCCTTAACCTATGGATCTTCATGATTCTAAAATTTTAAGATGTCTTTGTCCTTGTTAATTGTCATTTGAAGCAGATCTGATTTTTTCACCCATCAATTCTTTGTACTTGACTACTTTTCCTTTTGAGTCCAAGAGACCTCTCCCATTAAGTAGTGTTTTGATGCTTTAGGCTTCCATACCCATTTGGTCCCTAGCTTAAAGCTTTTCTAGATGTTTTTAGGTCTCCATACCCAAGCTTGTGTCCAGCAAGATTGCTTTCTTTCAACTTCCTGCTGCTTACCAATGAATCTTTTTTGGTTATGGAAGAGGTCTTCCTGCAATTCTTCTGTGTCTTCTATTGGAAATATAAATCTTTTCAATTCTGAGTTATGGATTTCCTTTTGAACTCCCTGCTCCTCATTACTAAAAAAAAAACATTAAAAATCTCTTGGCATTAACGTTCAATTTAAGAGTCATCATTTCAAAATTCATAATTACTTTACCTTGTTTCATCGAAGGTTGCCCTAAAATCATTTTCTCAATAATCATATGATCAGGCCATTCCTCAAAATCTATTTTCATCTTTTCCTGATTAAACCTAACTATAATTGATTGTGAAGATAGATTTTGAACTACTTATCCATCTAGTGTTCTGATTAGGGTTTTACTTGTTTTCCTTTTGACATTCAGTTTGTCTAACAATTCAGCACTTATCAAATTGACTTGTGCACCTGAATCTATTAAAACCCTAATTTGTTCATTGTGAAGATTCATTGTAATCACAGGCAAATGTTCACTTACTTCACCTGAAGGTCTCTCACACATGAAAACTTCTCTCATTTCTTTAGATTTCCTCATTCTTTCTCTAGCTTCTTGTTGGGCTTCATATCTAATTTTTTCCTCTCCCTTTTTTCTATTTTGAGCTTGATGTATTCTTCTCCATTCTAGAGCTGTCAATGGAAGATTATATCTTTGTATTCTACATCCACTTATGAAATTTGGCATGATTTCTCCATCTGCTAATCAGACAGCTCTACTGTTAGTTATCTGACTGATAATGTAAGGTCCATGTCCTTTTTTTTGAAGTTTCCTCTGGTGTTCTTTCAAAGTATAGGATAAAACTAAATCCCCAACTTGCAAGTTTAATATGAATATCATGATATGCTTTTTTCCTCTTTTTATTTGCATAGATACTCATGATTGCTTGAAGTCTTGAAGCTCCAAGTTTTTCTAACTCTAGCACTCTTTCAGATAGTTCATGTCTAGTCCACTATAATTGATTTGCCACCTTTAATGTAGATATGAGAAATTCTAATGGAAAAATTGCATTTTGTCTATATACCAAGTTAAATGGTGTTGTGCCAATAGAATTCTTATATGCCATCTATATGCCCATAGAACATGATTAAGTTGTAAATCCCAGTCAGTCCTATTTGTATTTACCAGTTTGGACAAGACAGTGCAGAGTACTTTGTTAGTACTTTCTGCTAATCCATTTGCTTGTGGATGATAAGGGGCTGATTTTCTATGACTAATCATAAAGTAATTAGTTATATTCCCAGTTACTTGATTTAGGAAATGAGCTCCCTATCACTCACCAACTCAATTGGTAAACCAAACCTGGTTATAATATTCTCATAAAGAAATTTTACAGTAGTCTGAGCATCATTTCTTTTTGTAGCCTTAGCTTCTGCCCATTTGGTAAGATAATCAGTAGCTACAAGTATATATTTTGCATGAGAATGTCTTGCAGAAGGATGAATGGGTCCAATGAAGTCCAATCCCCATTTGCTAAATGCTCTGGCTGAAATGAGTGGTGTCAATGGCATATCATCTCTTTTACTAGGTTGACTTATTCTTTGACAAATGTCACACCTTTTCACATATCTCTTTGCATTAGGAAAGAGAGTTGGCCACCAAAATCCAGAATACAGTATGAGTTTAGTAGTTCTCTCACTTGAAAAGTGACCTCCTCCTACTCCTGAATGGGCCATCTCTAACATTTCCACATACTTATCTTCAGGAACACATATTCTCAAATATCCATATGTTCCTTTCTTGTATAACTGGTCTCCTATCAATTGATACTCCTTGGTTATTATCTTTAAATTTCTAGAGTCTACAATAACTTTACTTGACTCCAGTTATTGATCTTTTCTCAACTCCTCAATATGTGTGCACTCCAATCTAGGTTTTTTGAAACCAATACAAAGTTATAATATCTATGTTTTTCAAAGTTTGACATTTAGGACAACTAGAAACATATATCTTGAATCTTTGTGGGCCAATGGACACCCATTCTATCGAGATTGTTTAGAGTGACAATTGTAGAAGCATGAGTACATGGATTCCAACAGTGAGATTTCTCTAGATATCTTGGTTGCTCATCTTTTGGAGTACAATATTCTAGTATACCAATGTGGTTTACATGATATAAATGTCCAGCAAGTAACACAAAGTTTCTACTCTGTAATACTAGATGTGTGTTATTATTGTGTGTTCTACATGGTCCAATAGTTAGCAAAGGCACCAAAGTCATTGCCCAATTGGGAATGCTTCTATCTTGAATAGATATGCATCTAGTAAATCATCATCTAGAGGTGAATTTTGTTCTTTGGTTTGTATCCTAGACAAATGATATGCTCTTAAATGTGTTTTCCCTTGTCTCACCACTTCTTCAAACTCAAATTCCATCAACAGTAGGAACCATCTTACTATCCTACCAGTGTGACATGGTTTATTAACCAAGTAAAGCAAGGCTTGGTGATCCACAAAAAATTTAAACTTGTTGGCTAAAAGATAATGTATGTATTTCTTTACAACAAATATCATTCCAAGTCCTTCCCTCTTAGTGGTTGTATAATTTCATTCAGCTAAATTCAACTGCCTGCTAGCATAAGCAATTGGAAAATCCAATTTACTTCCATCTATAGGTTGTGCCAAAACACATCCTAAAGCAAAATTTGAAGCGTCAACATGAACATGAAATATTTGATCCCATTGTGGGGTTTTCAAAATAGGTGCTATCACCAAACACATTTTTAGGGTTTCAAAGGCTTGATCACATTCTTGGGTCCACACAAATTTTGTAATTAATGGATACAGAGGTTTTGCAGAATGTGAAAACTTATGCACACATTTTCTATAATATCCACAATGTCCCATAAAAGTTTGGAGTTCTTTCACATTGGTTGGCTTTGGTAGCTCCACAATAGCCTTAATTTTTCTCTCATCAGTTGAAATTCCATTCCTAGAAACTATGTGACCTAACATTCTCCCCTGCCTCACAAAGAAAACACATTTATCAGGATTTAGGCATACTCTACAAGTTCTACATTTCTTGAATATATTCTCCAAGTCCTGCAAGTGATCTTATCTTTTCAATGAAAAAGTACAAAGACCATCAACATAAATTTCCATCATATTTCTACGAAATTCTTTGAACACATGACACATCAACCTTTGAAAGGTTGCTGGAGCATTGGTTATTTCCAAAAGGCATAACCCTGAATGTATATATTCCCCATTCAGTGGAAAAGGAAGTCTTATGTTGATCTTCTAAGGAAATAGGTACTTGGTTATATCCTTAAAAACCATCGAAAAAACTATAAACCTCCTTCCCTTCAACTCTTTCTAGGAGATGATCAGTTATTGATAATGGATAGCTATCTCTTATAGTTGTCACATTAACTTTTTTCAAATTAATACACACCTTGAGCTTTCCATTTTTCTTGGGTACCACAACTATAGGAGATATCCACTCAGTGTACTCAATTTCATAAATCAAAGTAGCAACAAGCAATTTATCAACCTCCTCCTTAATTTTGGCAAAGTATTTGTCATTAAATGTAGTGTCTTTGTTTGCTAGGTTTTGCATTAAGAGTAATAGGGATTTTATGTTCACAAATTTTAGGATCAATTCCTTTCAAGTCTTTGTGCCATATGCAAACACATCCCTATAAACCTTGGCCAATTTTATCAATGTTTCCTCCTCCTGATTTGACATATCATCAACTATGACAATGTGTCTATCTTCCCCATCTTCTTGAGCAATTAATGCTTTCTTAGTTTGTTCCTCATTGTCATATGATGCCCCCTTCTTCTTATCCCTTTTTGGTTTCATTTTTAAAAGTAATCTATCCTCCACTTCATAAGTCTTGAATTTTGAAGGTACATCAAACTTTTGCTCCTGTTCCTTCATTTTTTTATTCATTTCAGGCCTTTGATCTTCAGTAATCTCTTTGTGTACACATTTTTTATAAGTTCTTGAGATTTTTTTCCTTTATAGCATCTTGAGCATCTACTTCTTCTAGAAGTTGTGTTTTGTGAGTACTTAAGAGTACAGATTCCCTCAAATTCTCCTCTGACTTTGTTACGCTTATCATTTGTACTTTTATATGGAAAACATCATATCCTTCTTCATCTTGAAATTTGACTCCCACATGTTCATCATTGGCCAAATCCATTGTAGACAAAATCTCACTCCAACCATAAGGCTCAAATTCTTCATCATCAAATTTCTGTGGAATGTAGCTCTCATCCTCTAATTTCCTTACCTCTCGACAATCTTCTTTCCTCAGCAACATTCTCCTATGTGCCTTGTTCCTTAAACATTACACATCCAAATTGATAGTTCCCTTTCATTCTAATCTTCACTTTCGGACTCTTCTCTTGACTCTTGATTCTGATGAACTTTGAACCATTAGTGAGGGGATATATCACAACACTGCCCATTTCTTAAGTTTAGTTTAGTTACTCTTCCTTGACTTTGAAGATATAGAAAATCTCTACCCCAATCCTGCACAATCTGCATTTGTCTCATAAATGGTCTGCCTAGGATGATTTCATAAGTGGTAGGTTGTAGAAATTCAACTATGGCAAAGGTATGCTCTATCTCTATTCCACATATTTCCACAATCACCTTCTCCCAGATTCCTAGAGGTGCCTCTATATGTCCATTTACAAGTTGTAATCTCATTTTGGTAGGTATCATCTCATCCCCCCCCCCCCCCCCCATTTCTCCCAGGTTTGTTTGGTCATAATTGCCACTCCAGATCCACTATCCAATATTGCTTTGGCATGATGGTTACCAAATTGTAGTCTCAAAGTTGAGTTCCCTTCTTCTCCCTCATTGTAACCTCCTATTTTATCAATAGGTATGTACATCAATTCTTCTGTTTCTTGTGATTGTGAATCTAAGTACTGTGAACTTGTCCCCAAATTCCTCATATTCTGTTGTAGATGAGGGTTCTATTTTACTAACTCTTCCATTGTAGCTTGTCATAAAATTGTACAGTGTTTGTCTAAATTAAATTGAAGAGTTATTTGTTTTCCCTCTTTCTCTGAGTGCTCTTCCTTATTTAAATGTTCCTTCGGTTTCGCTGAATTTGACTCCTCATATATCTTTTTAGAATTATCTGTTTTTCTAAATGGTTTTGTGCTTCTCTAATGATTTTTTTACACTTTTGCATCCTTTCATCCTCAATATCAGGCATTGGATAAGCTAACATATGATCTGAAGGGTTTAGTCCATCTTGGATTCTTCCTTTATAGGCTTCTATCAGTGTATCCAAGCACTTTGAGTTTTTTATATCTCCTTGTTTTTTTGTATTTTGTTGTTGAATAATGTTTGAGTTACTTACAGTTTCCTCTTCTAGGGTTAGGGTTTTACCAACTCTTATCTTTCTTTCCCGTCTCCCTTTTTGTCTATTTTTCTTCTCTTTTGAAGATAGATTTCTCTTGTTGTCCCCAGTGTGTGTTTCCATTTTGATGCTTTGTTCCTTGGCTTGAGCTCTAGTTATGGCATTTAATGTTACTGGCTCATTGTCACTCAATTCTTCTTGTTCCATTATGTTTACTGCTTCTAATGGTATGTCATTAGACATGTTTTGTTGTTTTTGACGGTTTCTTGGGCAATCTCTTATCAAGTGCTCCCTACCACAATCCTTGCAAAAAGCTCCTTCTATTCTTAGTGTTGGAGGTTGTGGAAAATCCCTGATGAAATGCTCTCCCCCCATCTATAACATGTTATCTTTTGACCTCCTTTGAATTGGGATCTCTGATTGGACATGTAATTATTTTCTATGTACATGAATGTGGTTGTGTCCATTTCTATTCTTCCATTTCCCAAATCTAAGGCTCGTAAATTTGGTTCTCTCATTCATGTTCCTCCCAGCCTTCCTGGTATCCATCAAACAAATGGTAATCCTTCCTGAAAGATGATCTAGATCTTGGACTTTCCTCATCTACAGGCATGTATTTTACTGGTACCACATTTGGTAATGGTGGTTGTTGCCCCAATACTAGTGTGGTTTGTCCATATTTTCTCTAAAGTGCAATATCTGAGTGTTTTCCTATCTTGCAAATGTTGAGGTTTATGATATGGACACTGATGTACCAGATGACTCTCTCCACAATTGTAGCACTTCTTATTGGGTTTCATTCTAATATTTACCAAATTTGTTTTTGTGCTAACCTCTTGGGCTTTAGCAATAACTTTTGCTAACTCCTCAGTTGGTGAAATTTTGTCTTCATTTGTTCTTGGTTGATCAAATCCAAACAAATCCTGTCCTCTATTGTCCTCTAAATCTATTGCCTCTTTGACACAAGCCCCTAAGTCAGGACATCTCCTGTAGTACACCAGATTTCTCAATTGCACACTCCTCAATCCTCCTTTTGTTGCTTAAAGCTATGTATCAATGTAGCTGTACTATGTTTGATTCTAGTTTTGGAAAATTCTCCTATGAAGGCTTCAAGAAATGACTCCATATCAGGGTACATTTCCTTTCTCAATGGAATGAACCAAGATAATGTAGGTCCAGTTAGGGTTAGACCAAAAGCTTCAAATTGAACTTTGTAGTCCTCTACTTCTTTCACCCTAATCAATTGTCTCAATTCTGCAGCATGAGCATGAGGATCTGAATACCCTTCATACTGATTTTTCATGCATTTAGCTACTTGATAAGGTCTAAGCATTCTCCCATGGTTTTGCCACGGTTGTCTCTTTCTAATGGGAAAATCAGGTATTTCATCTGCTTCTCTTTCAAAAGGATTTGGAGAAGTGTGTGATCTCCTTGGTTTTTGTGGTTCAATAGGAGTCTAATTTCCACTAGGTCTAGGTATGTCTGCTTGCCTTAGGTCTTGATCCCAAGGTCTCTTATCTGGACATTGACCTAAATCATTAGAGTTTTCTGGATCTTGAGCAAATATGTAGACAAATCCTTGTCTATCCTCATATCTACCATCCTTGAATTGTGCAACTAGCATTAAGTTCAGAGGAATTTCCAAGTTTCTCAACCTAATGAGAGAATTACGCATGCCATCTTGATACACATAGGATCTAAACCTATTTGTATACATGTATTTGAGGATATTTCTAAAGTCACTTGTATCTTGAGTTTCATTTGTCTCATTCAAATTTTCCATGTTACTTGTGTGTTCCAATTCCCCTTCCTGAGAGTCACTTAGATGTATATTCTCTCCTAGTGACACTTGTCTATTATGTGTAGAGAGCTTGGTGCCTGATCTCAAAATCATCCACTTATTTAGATTAAAAAAAAAACTACTCCTACTTATAATTTCCAAATCAACCCAAATTTTCTCATTTCTGCATTTTTAATTTGGAATTGTATTTAGATTTGTGTTTAAATTCAGAATTTTCAGTTGAAAATTACAATTCTAAACCTAAAACTATATTTTCTCGATTAAACCTTAGAAATCACAATTTAACAGGATTCTATATATTCCTAATTTTGCTTCTCCTTAAGTTTTATACAAAGTAACAATTTTTAGCTAAAATCATGATTTGCATGATTCTCAAACAAGAATCGTGTTTTTTCACGATTCTGATCAAAATGTGAAGATTTTGCTTTAGTATTCAATTGGTATCACTTTTTATAAATCAAAATCATTTTATCTCTTAATTTCTCACAAATTTTTGATCAAAATTATGATTTTCACGATTTTGCTTCAAAATCATGTTTTTTCACGATTTTAGTTGAAAATCATGTTTTTCACGATTTTGGCTCAAAATCGTGTTTCCTCAAGATTTTTGCACAAAATCGTGTTTTCTCAAGATTTTTGCATAAAATCATGTTTTTTTCACGATTTTTGTAGAAAATCGTGTTTTTTTTTCACGATTTTGGTTGAAAATTGCATTTTTCACGATTTTTGACCAAAATTGAGTTTTTTCACGATTTTGGCTGAAAATTGTGTTTTTCATGATTTTTGATCAAAATCGTGTTTTTTCATGATTTTGGTTGAAAATCATGTTTTTCACGATTTTTGACCAAAATCTTGTTTTTTCACGATTTTGGTTGAAAATTGTGTTTTCCATGATTTTTGACCAAAATCGTGTTTTTTCACGATTTTGGTTGAAAATCATGTTTTTCACGATTTTTGCACAAAATTGTGTTTTTTCATGTTTTTTGCACAAAATCATGTTTTTTCACAATTTTGTGATTTCCAGACAATCGTGATTGCTCACAATCGCTAAAAACACGATTTTCTAATGAAAACCACATTCTGGAAATCGTGATTTTTGGTATCTGCACAGAATCGTGATTCTGTGCAGATTTTGAAGAAAATTTAAGTTTTAATTTTTTTGATTATGAACACAAGGTCTAGAGCGTCTAGCTATTTTATTGTCGCAATCAAGAAAATATTGAAAAACTTTAAAAGAAGTTATGAAAAACACAAAAACAAAAAAATCACGAATTTTGTATTTTCTTATTTCTACTGATTTTTTCAAAAAAAAAACGACTCTGAAGATTTATCTAATACAAAATAAGGTGTACAATCAATACCTTGCTTGCTAGCTTGCAAAATGTTCTCCAGTTGCTGCCTGCTAAGAATCGCAACTCTACTCAATTTCTCTCTCTAGTTCTCTCTCACTCTCTCTCTCACAATGGTTTTTTAAATTGAATTTTGTGCTTTTATAGGCCTCAAAAAATCACGATTGTGAGTGATTTTAAAAAAAAAAATTTAAGTTCCAAATTTGATGATTCCTTCTCCCATGCAAAATCATGACATTACCTATGATATTCCATCCTTAAAAACTATCATTTGCTTGCTTCTACTACATGATGAAAATCACAATTTTGTGCCAAAAACTCAGATTTTAATGTTCTTATGCTCAAGGCTTACTCAGTTTTAGTTCCCCTCAATTGTAAAACTTATAAAACCTTTACTAACTTACTTGGATGCCCAAAATCACAAATGAAGCAAATTCACCATCTTACTGAAAATCACGATTCTGAGATGAAAATCGTGTTCTTCTGGAAGTCCTTATGTAGCTCAGTGATGAGAAGCACCTCCTTTAATGTCAATCAGGGAAGACATGAGGATGGTATGAAGACCTCGAGCAAGTGAAGGCACCAATGTGTGAGTGCGAAGAACACTAACATGCACACACATACACACACAAGCGCACACACAGCAAGAACAAAGAGATTAAGACAATGGAATCACTTCTATTGCAACAAAGTTCTCATACAAGCTCAAAACTACAAGAAGCTCCCCAAAAATGAGCTCTCTAGCTCTATTTATAGTTTTTGACTAGCTTTGGCCCTGTCCAGACCTAGTGTGCGACCTAGTTAAAAATTAGGTTCCAGGGTTTATTAGAGGGCTCAAACGAGATCTAAAAAATATGAAAATTGGCAGGCAACTACTTCTAAGGCTCCCCAAGCTCGAGGACTCCTCGGCTTGTACAAAATGGAGCTACAAAAAGGTGAAATGATATTTACAAGGGTTTTTAGTGATAAGAATCACTTTTAAATGGTGTAGGGGTTAGGAAAAAAATAAAGGGTTGCCTTAGTGCTAGATCTGCATGTATGCCCGTATTTTCTTCTTCCCGTATACTGCCAACACTCTCCCCCCCCTAGCATCTGTCGCCTCTGACAGACCTCTGCTCCATTGTTTGATCAATGTACCTCTGCAGGAGGTTGGTTGCCACTTCTTGTTCCTTGATGCGTAGTCCCCGGACCAAATCTCTCTGAAGGGCATCCCAATTGACTGCTCCTGGCAGATCAGGGTGTGGTGTGGTGTAGAGTTCCGAGTGCATGGTTTGTTCACACGCAAATAGTTGTAGCAGATGGGTTGGGCGTGGTGCAAATACTTCTGAGTGTGACTCCCAAAACCCCGTGGTGAACATATCATCAAAGGTTTGCTTGTAGCAGGCAGGGAGATATCTTATTCGTGCATGCCATGCGTAAGCTACTCGAATGCTCGGGGTCGTGCTCATGTCATATAGCAAATCATAATTACCATTGATGAAGCCCGGAATTGAAGGCTGGATGTTACGTACATTTCGAAAGGTCTTTAGCACCACTTGCATCATGTCCAAAATTTTGAGCATCATTTGAGCGGCGACATCCGGCATGGGGTGGAGGCGTGGCATCCAATGTCTGATGGTGGCTATCATGTATGATACTGTAGGTGTGCCGGTTGGGGGTGTGATTGCGAGGTAATTGAGCCATTCTTTACAATTTGCGTTGTTCTGAACCTTGATGGTGAATGCTTTCCATGATCTTCTTCTTTGTACTGGACCAAAGCAAGGGTTATACTTCAAATGCATGGGAGCGTGATCCCATGTTCGTAACATCTCCGGATAGGTCTCCAGTAACTTTTGCCTCCATATGGGTTGGAATATGGCCCCCTTTCTGGCTGCCTCTGGAATGTCCTCGGGTTCGAACTGTGTTGCGAACATAGGGTACTGGTTGGTTATGCATTTGATCTCAGCATTATAGTCAGCCAGCAGTACAAAATAGGGCTTATATTGTAACTCTGAACTGGTGATCAACCGCCTAGGAGCCAAGTTCAAGAAATATTCAGATTTGAGTATAGACTCCTCAATGGTTTTCATGGCCAGCATCTAAGTTGCTACGCGCTCTTCGTGAGTGTGGCCCATCTCCTCTACCTGCTTCATCCATGCCGATGGGGGCTCCTCATATGTGTCTTGGCCTTCCTCCGTAATTCTGCCTCCTGGACGGGGTTGAGGCTCATAATTGTCTTCAAATGTCTCCTCCACTGGAATGACTACTGTTTCTTCTTCTATGGTTTGATCAGGTGGAGAGGGAGGTCGTTCATACTGTAACAACTTGATTTTTAGTTCTGCAACCTGTTGTCGTAGCTCAAGTACCTCACTGTTGGTTGAAGGTTCAGGTTCTGGCGAAGTAGCGGCATCGACCGTCTCTTTAGGTGTGGGTGGGTGTGTTGTCGGTACTTTCGATCCTTGTAGTTCCTTTATTTGGTCTGCCAACTGATTATGGGCTTCCAAGAGGGTCGCATAACCTTCTAAAACCTGTTGAATATGCTCTGAGGGGACAGCCTGGAATTTTGCAGGGTCTATAGGTGCTCCCGGGGTGTTTTCCATGGCCGCTTCTAGGTTCTCCTGGTTTTTTTGTTGTAGCCTTCGGTTCTCTTCTTGAGCCGCTGCTAGATGGCGGCGTAGGAGGGCCATGTTGCGTTGAAGTCTCACATTGCGGCCCATTTGTTCTCTGAGTTGTTCCTCCATAGCTTTGCCTGTCTCTGCATACTTAGCTTCGAGTTCTGTCTTCGATTGTTGGAGGTCAGTCACCTGGTGTTGTAGTGCTGTATTACCTAGTTCCAAGGCATCGACTCGTGCCTGGAGTTGAGCCGAGAGATTGCACAGCTCTAAGTTATTTTCCTCCAATAACTTATATTCTTGCTTCAGCTGAGTGGCCGCTTCAACCATGGTATCTAGTGCATTACTAAATGATGTGGGTGCATGGGTAGAGGTGGAACATGCAACGGGTCGGGAGGTGGGAAAGGGAAAAGTGGATGATGTGCCTATGAGTGAAGTGAGATGTGCTGATGGTGGAACAGACGTGGTGGTGGGTGCTCCTGTGGATGGTGAAATATCCATGGGATCGGATGTGAGAGTGTGTGGAGTGTGAATTGTGAATACGGGAACGGTAGGTGGTGTGTTAGTGGTGGCAGTGAATGTGGGGGAGTGGGGTTGGGAAAGGGACTTTTTATTATAGTTCTCGACCTGTTGGAGTATATTTACAAGGTTTGTCCAGAATGATGGTTGTGTGACTTGGGTTGAGTATGAGGCAGTTACTAGGGAAGTGGTGGATAGGGTTTGGGTGTGGGTGAATGGAAAAGGATGGGATAAGGTCTGGCTAGTGGCAAGTGGTTGTCCAAGGGCGGGGAGATAGGAAGGGTGACCTATTATGGTTTGATTGATGGCAGGATGACCGGTGTGAGGTTCAAAAATTTGGGTGGAAGTGATGGATGTGGGTAAAGGGAAGGATGTAAAAACAGAGGTGTGTACAATGGTTTCATGATGGGTGGATATCGGTTGTTCAGAAAGACTAGTGGAGAAGGGTTCGGAGGGTTGAATGGAAGGTGACGGTGGAGATGGTACCTGTGTATTTACATCTTGTTCGTCAGTGGGACTTGGGCTCGTCATGTGAACATCCTCTGAAATTGTGGTAGGCAAGGCAGTAGAGACTTCCATTTGAATCATTTTTCCTCGTCGTGGCCGTGTATCAATCCTTCGTTGATCATAGGTAGGGTTCTCTTGATAGACCATTGTCCTCAATGCTTCCCCGATCCCACATGTCTCCGCCAATAGATTCAATGATTCAACAAAATGTGAGTCGACATTCTCGGCCTGAAGCATTTGGTTCACTAGAGCTCTATTCACCTCTTCTGTCATCTAATGTCTTCTCTGTACCTGCTTGACTGTCTTGTATAGCCGTTTGAGTTGTGCCGTGTAGGCAGCGGCCTCCTCTTCACTCTCCTCTGGTTCATTTCCTCGTTCTTCTTCGTGATTTTGTGTGCTTGTATCATGAGGATGTTGTGCCTCATCTCTCCAATGTACCCTGCTTGTCTCGCCCTGTGGCTGTTCTCTTCGTAATGATGATCCCGGATCGGTATTGTCAGGAAAACCTTCACTATCAAATAAGTGGGTTGTCTGCAGGAATCTTTCAAAATCAAAATTGGGATCCTCAGTTAAGGTGGCCATAGATGCAAGCTCGACATCGATAGGCAGTGGAGGGGCGGATGGAGTGGGCTATATCATGCCCCCTGATTGAGTTCCTTGGAGATGTACCGTAAAAGGTGCTACTTGGGCTTCTTCTCTAGGGGGAGCGTCAGTTGTGGACTCGTGAGGGATCATGACCTGGGAGAGTGATCCACGCATTCGTTTCGCAGGTTGGTTCCCTGACTTTTGCCCCTTGAAAAACTCCAGTTGAGAGTATTTAAGGGCCCTAGCTATTGGCACGTCATATGCAAGACATCTATAAATGATTCTGGTGATCGCACAACAGCCATGTAACGTATGCTTCCTCACACCCCGCTTGCCTGCTTCGTACAATTGGTCCAAAATCCATACATGCATCTTAATTGGCAAGCTTCCAGTCTCTGCTAGATATAAGCCATACCATATCTTCTTGTGAGGTTGGGTAAAGCGGACTTGAGCTGGAAATGCGAAGTGTTGAAGGCACATTCGCAGGGGTATGGCGATGTTAGGGGTGAGGGCACACATTTCCTTCAACTTCTTGATTCTGTTGCTCTTCATTGACTCTGGTATCAAGGGATCGCGATCGGAAGGCACATGGGTGCCATACATCGGAAGGGCTTCCCTGATTATAGTAGTATTTAACTCAAGTTTCTTCATTTCCTCCTGGTTCGATAGGGAGGGTACCCAGAATGTGCCTGAATGATCTTTATCTCCTGTCGGCTTCAGTGTGGCAATCAGGTAGTAGCACCTAAGAAAATCCAGTCTAGGCAAAGCTGCACTAAAGTAATCTTGCAATCCCGCTTTCTGCCAAATATCCTGAAGAGGAGCTGCATTTTGCAATGCTTCAAATTCTCGTGAGAAGAACTGAAAGGTCCACCACACACCTCCACATTCCATCTTGGATTCCCAGATATGATCTGCGTCTCCCAAATCTCCTGGCATCTCATTGAACCAATGAGAATGCCCCTTTACTCTTTCTGTTAGGCCACATGGTGGATCCGGAATGGGAATTCTTCTTACGTTCAAAAGCTCCTCCGGCCTAGCTGTCAGTGGAACCTCCAGAGGCATGGTATCCCAATTGATTTGAGTGCTGGTGCCTGCCTGGGAGCTTGTTCTTGCTACTGCTGCCATGATACTCTGATGCTTATCTGCTGGAAGAAGAAAGCACATTAGTGTTGCATAGGAAACAAGATGCAACGGTTTTCCCTCCACAATACTAACATGACAATCCCGATGGTTAGTGGTTAGAGGTGAAGTGTTTGTGATATATGTGAGTGGTTAGTAGAGGTTAGTGTTATCCTAGATGCATACTTTGGTAATGCAATAGACTCGGAATGCACCTTCATCAGAGGGGATGGATTTACACGATTGGGTCAGGGGGTTTGATACACGGTTTAAGTCTCCAAACCTTGATGGAGGATTCGTAGCTCTTAAAGCTAAAGACAGGCAAAGATTTATGAACTAGAGTGTGATGGATTTGGGACCTTTTGGGTACCCATTTCCAGGCATTGCTTGGTTTGACTGAGTGTGGGTCGGGGTGGTATTTAGGTAGGGTTCCTGCGTTATTTGTCGAGAGGACCTGTGAGTGTTGAATTTTGCCAGTGACTCGAGTTGGAGCTATTTGGGCTCGTAAACAGGCCTTGGGCACCCATACATGTCTGGTAGTTGGGCCAGCCTTCATTGACCGCTTAGGGACCCAAATAGACGTGGTGAGCCTAGGGGGTTGCCAGGGGTACTCCTTTACTTGTGTCCGTGATGATGTGGCTTGTTTGTTCCCTCCTCGAGAGCGTGCTACTAGAGCTGTGGGTTTTCCATCCTTGCGTATCCAGATCTGCTTCGCTTCACGAGGTACTCCGTGTTGCATTGGTTGGCACACCTGCTTCTTGATCAGCGGTCTCCTTCGTGTCGAGTGATGTTTGGTCTGCATTCTTAGAATCTCCTTTGGCTCAGCTGCGAACTCCTCATTGACTCCTATACCTTTGGTAAGATTGACAATCCTCTGCACCATAGAAGTTTGGACAGGAATAGCATTGTTATCTTCATGTGGATTCCTGGAGGGACCAGGATTTGGTGCCTGTTCTAAGGGTTTGAGTGCTTGATTTTCTAATTCAATCGTAAGATAGCTTTGGCCTGCCCAAGCCTGAAGAAGTCCACTTCGTAGGTTGAGGTTGACTGCATGATCATAGATCCAGTCTTGGCCTAAGACAAGAGGCTCAGTCAGATCCTCGTCCTCACATACTAGCACTTTTACTGGCATTAGTACCTCCTGAATGTAGAGGGGAAGATCCACCTCTCCCATGCAAGGGGTTTCGACACCTCCTAATCCTATTAGATATGCTTCCATGGGTTTTATCTCCAATTGCAGTTGTTGGCAGTAAGAGAGCCGGACTGCACTAGTGGCGGCACCTGAATCAATTAAAGCTTTCACGCTCGTTGGACTGTCTCCCCGTCCTATTTCTAGGGTCACAAAAGGTCTTCGATCAATTATTCTATGGGAACGTTCACCGGAAGCCTCATACATGGCCACATGATAACCTGGAGACTCTTGAGGTTCAGACATAGGCTGATCCCTCCCTTGTCTCCTCAATTTCATTCGTCTGATGCGCTCTAAGGCCTCTGCCTGTGCTTCTTCTCGAATTCGTTTTTCCTCCTCTTTACGTTGCTTAGCATTGTTCAATTGACTTAGCATTTCCTCTGTGAGGGGTTCCTGATACAACTTGACTCTGCATCCGCTAATATAGTTTGGGAGAACATCACCCTCTAAAGTGGCTAGTTGTACTGCTCCACTTGTGGAGATCCTATTGATGATCATAGGTCCATAGCCTCTCTTTTCTAGCTTCCTTGCGTGTTGTTTCAATGTGTAGACTAAAACTAGATCTCCTGCTTTCAAGCCCTTATCCTTGACATGGGCATCAAAGTATGCCTTCTGTCTCTTCTTAGCTGCATATATCCCTGCAACTGCTCTCAATCTTGTTTCTCCTAATCGTTCAAGGTCAAAAAGTCTAGAGGAGAGTTCATGACCCGTCCATTCGTGCTCTTGTGCTACTTTCAATGTAGGTATTAAGAAGTCCAACGGTAGCACTGCGTTTTGGCCAAATACCATATGAAAGGGGGTGGCTTGGAGTACCGTTTTGTAGGCGACTCGGTATGCCCAAACAGCATGGTGTAGCTGTTTGTCCCAATCAGAGCGTTTATTGTTCACTAATTTTGTCAATACATTGCATAGGATCTTATTGGTGCTTTCGGCTTGCCCATTGGCTTGAGGGTGATAGGGGGCAGACTTCTTATGTACTACCAAGAATTCTTGGAGCAGATTTTCAATAACTTCATTCAATAAGTGAGTGCCCCTGTCACTTACTAACTCTATAGGTAGCCCGTATCTTGTGAATACATTCTCAAATAAGAATTTTGCTGTTGTTTGAGCATCATTCTTCGTAGTGGCTTTCACTTCTACCCACTTGGTGAGATAGTCTGTGGCCACAATGATGTACTCGACATGTGAACCCTTAGCTGGGGGGTTAATAGGACCGACAAAGTCTATTCCCCATTTAGAGAATGCACGTCCACCCATCATAGGTTTCAGTGGCATCTCATCCTTTCGAATAGGGTACTGGGTTCGCTGACAAACCTCACACCTCTTCACATAGGTATGTGCATCCATGTGAAGAGTTGGCCACCAAAGACCTGCAAATAGAACTGCTTTGATCACCCGGTCTGGTCCAAAGTGTCCTCCTGCTACACCTTGGTGAGCAGTTTCCAAGATCTTTAGATATTCGCTCTCATGGACACACAGTCTAAGATACCCATCTTTCCCTCGTCTGTATAGATTATCCCCAATGAGAGCATAGTCTAGTGCCTCTTGTTCTAAACTCCTCTGTCTAACCAAAGTCATTTCTTGAGGGAATGTTTTCATCCTCAGAAAGGCCACTAATGGCTCGCTCCAATCTGGCATTAAAGACACGCGGTAAAGAGTGGCATGTTCCACTAGTGGCTTAGTGCAATAGGTTGGGCATTCCTTGCACAAATTTTGGACATCAGCCTCCATAGTCGGCCAATGCACTCTGAGTCTCCTTAGAGTCTGTAGGGTTCTTTGTTTTGAGTAGTGTTGCTCTAGTGCACCTACATGTGCTAATTGCAACCATTTAGCGTACTCGTCCTCTTCCACACAATAGGCTAATATTCCTTGATCGGTATGTTTGTACATACTTCCTGCCATGATATGATACTTTTGAGCTTTGACTACCTCCCTATCCTGTGTGTTTACTATTGGATGATTAGGTCCATATGTAAGTACTGGCACTAAGGGCTTGGCCCATTGAGGCACCACTTCCAAATTGAACAAGTAAGCATCAGGTAAGTCATCTGACACTCCTTGTGGGGCCTCTCCGGATGTGAGCCTAGAGAGATGGTCGGCTCTCAAATGAGTCCTGCCTTTCCTCACTACTACCTCAAAGTCATACTCCATTAGTAAGAGAAACCATCTTACTAATCTGCCTGTATTACATGGCTTGTTTACTAGGTACAGTAGAGCTTGGTGATCAGTAAAAAATTTGAACTTATTTGCCAGCAAATAATGTCTAAACTTTTTAACTGCATATACCATGCCTAGTCCTTCTCTCTCCGTAGTGGTATAATTTCGTTCAGCTGCATTCAACTGTCTACTAGCATAGGCAATTGGAAGATCCATATTACCTTCACCAGTAGGTTGCGCGAGTACACACCCAATAGCATAATTGGATGCATCCACGTGGACATGGAATGGCTTATTCCAATCCGGTGTGGTCAAGATTGGTGCTGAACACAATCTTCGTTTAAGCTCAATGAAGGAATTCTCACATTCGTCAGTCCATTCAAAGTTAGTCAACAGTCCATACAGAGGCTTTGCTATGATGGCATACATGTGTATAAACCGTCGGTAATAACCACAATGCCTCATGAAAGCTTGTACTTCCTTGACATTCTTTGGCCTAGGTAACTCCGCTATGGCTCTCACTTTCTCTTCATCAGTGGATATGCCATTCTTTGACACTATGTGTCCTAGAATCTTGCCTTGCTCGACCATAAAAACACACTTTTCGGGGTTCAGGCAGACCTGATATTCTCTACATTTGTCAAAGATTTGTCTGAGTTCAGGTATATGGGTTTGTCTAATGTTGGAATGAGCACACAGATCATCAACATAGACCTCCAAATTCTTCCTCAAGAACTCTTTAAACACGTGACACATCAATCTTTGAAAGGTAGCAGGTGCATTAGTAAGCCCGAATGGAATTACCCGAAAGGCAAATATGCCCCACTCCGTGGCAAAAGCCGTCTTATGTTGATCCTCTGGAGCAATGGCCACTTGATTGTAGCCCGAAAACCCATCTAAGAAGCTGTACACTTCCTTGCCTACTACCCGTTCTAATAGATGCTCAGTGATAGGAAGAGGATAACTATCTCTGATAGTGGCTGCATTAACCTTCTTCAAGTTAATGCATACTCGTAATTTGCCGTTCTTCTTGGGCACCACTACAATGGGGGATACCCATTCAGTGTGCTCAATTTCATAGATAAATCCGGCTTCCACCAAACGGTCTATCTCTTCTTTGATCTTAGCAGCATAGTTATCATTATATGTGTATGGCTTTTGCTTAGAGGGTTTAGCATCTGAGGTCATGGGAATTGTGTGTGAGCATATGTCTGGGTCAACACCCTTCAAATCCTTGTAGCTCCAAGCAAATACATCTCTGTATTCTCTTAGCAAGGCTATGAATTCGTGCTCTTCGTCTTCCGTCAGGTCATGGCCTATGTACGTGCATCTCTCCTCTCCTTCTTCTAGGGCCACTACTATTTTTTTGGTGGTTTCTTTGTTATCATAGGCCTCTCCTGATTGTGCCTCATGTTTAGGCATTCTTATCATGACTCTCCTATCGTCTATCTCATATTTTTTAAAGTTTTCAGGGACCTCAAACAAGGATTCTTCTGCCTCCGTAGTGACTTCCTTCTTTTTTCTTTTCTTTCCTCCGCCCTTAGTAGCTACTTGTGTGGCTAACCTCACCTCGTTTGTAAGCTCTCCGTGCCTCTGGGGTTGAAATTCTACTTCATAGAAGTATTCTTCATCTGATGCAAAAGGTGGGTCCATAATGATTGTCTCTAGATCGGAGTCACTCGCATCCTCAAATGCATCAAGGCTAGGTTCGCATTCTTCTAAAATTGCATCTCCCATGATTGGCTCTATTGAAAAGACTGAAATGTCATAGCCATCCTCATCACAGTGAGGTGTCCACTACTCTTCATTGATGGCTACATCCATTGTTGCTAGGATTTCTGCCCAGCCATGGGGTTCAAATTCCTCATCAGGAAAGACTACGGGTGCATAGGCTGGGTCTTGAATTGATCTATGGTTTTCTTTTGCACCTACCTCCCTAGCTTTCTCTCTCTTCTCTTCTTCTACGGCTACCTTACACATCCATAAGTGGGTGTCTTCATGCATCCACGAGGATCCGGATCCTATGGAATGCACAAACTCAGTCTCATCTTTGGCTCTATGGATGGGATTCCATTGAATAGGTGGTACGTCTCTATGAGAGTAATCCTTAAGATTGACTTTGGTTGTAACACCTAGATGTTGCAAATACAAGGAATTGGTTCCCCAATCCTAGACTACTTGCAATTGCGGCATAAATGGCCTTCCCAAAATCATCTCGTAGGCTTGGTTTTTGCTAAAGTCGCATATAGCAAAAGTATGCTCAAACTCCACCCCACATGTAGTGAGAGTTATTCCTTCTAGCAATCCTAAGGGCCTTTCAATATGACCATCGGCCATCTGCAATTTCATTCTGGTTGGTCGGAGTGCTGGCTTGCCCCAACGCTTCCAAAGGGAAGTTGTAGCAATTGCAACTCCTGCACCAGAGTCCAAAATCACCTTGGTTGTGTAACCCTGATGGGTAACTGGGAGATAGGTATTTCCTTCTTCTCCTTCACTCATGTCTCCTATCTTATCCAATGGTATTTCAGGCACTGTTCTATGAGATCCTACTTGGGAGCGCGATTTCGCTATGTCTGGCACTTGTTTGGCTACATGTTTCCACACTTCTGGCTTAACTTTGAGTAGCTCTTCTAAAGTGAGATTGCACTACACTTTAGTGTTCTTTACTACCTCTATATTCCTAGGTATGATAGAAGCTTCATTTCTTATCATGACTGTGGGCGCTCTCAGACAAGTAGACTTGGTTTCCCATGGGCCTGTGAAATGTGGTAATTCTTGTAGAGAATTAGACTCAAAGTCTAATCTCTCTTGAGAGTGGGTGCTCTCATGCTCCTCATAGATGGATGGGATGTCCTGTGGGAATTGATCGTGTGCATCATCCACAAGTTCAATGGGAGGGGGGACTTCACTTTCTTTAGCCCATTTGTCTTCTTGAATCTCTCGTAGGAATTCTGGTGTGAATCGATTCATAGAAGATGATGTGTCTGGCTCCGTAGAGTTAGGCACGTAGGCTTCCTGGGGAGGCAGGCTCACGTTCTCACTTGCCTTGCCCTTATTTTGAGAGGCGGGTTCCTTTTCTGATTGTGCAGTTAGCCTCTCTATTCGTTCTAACAGTCCATCAAAGTGTAACTGCATCTTAGCTGAACTAGAGATGTTAAAGAGGCGACTGGCTTCAAACATAGTCTGAGCCAATTCCACCATCTTAGCACAAATTTTGGTTCGTTCTAGCTCTAGTTTTGCTCTAGGGTAACACTTTTCATGATCAGTTACGTTTGGCCCTTCTTGGATTCTGGACTGTTATGCTCTAAGCATCATGTTTAGGTCCTCAAGAGTGGGATCGGCTAGGATGGATCCTACTCTGGGTGGTGGGTGGGTTAAGGGTGGTGTATTGAAAGGTTGGGGAATGGAAGAGGGTGGATTGGTGGGTAAAGGGAGAGGTGGTGGAGGGGTGGTGTGAGAGTGGTTTTGAGATGCGAGTTCACTTATCTTTGCTTTGGTTTCTCTCAAGCTTTCTTCAAGTTCGCTCATCTTTTTTGCCCATTGCCTTTTCATTCTTTCACGACTATCCTTCCAGGCTCTAGTCCTTTTTTTGGTTATGCTCTCTGTTTCACTCACCTCGGGGCTCTTTTCCTGACCAACACCTTGGTTTTGCTGTAGTGCTTGGGCTCTTGTGATCACTTGCACAGGTGCAGTGGAAGTCACACTCCCTATGGAGTCTACAACTAACCCAACAACATTGATAGGAGTGATTTTAGGCATGTTATTAGGGTTCTTTGGGCAATCTCGTAGGAGATGCTCTTTCCCGCAGTCTTGAAAGAAACCCTGAATTGTTACTGGTTGAGGTTGTGTAGGGGTAGGCAATCGACAATCCTGTATAAGGTGATCTCCCTGACATCTGAAGCATGGTCCTCTAGGAAATGGGGGTCGTACCTGCCTAGGTTGGGGTCTAGAGTTGGGGTTGGTGTACATGACATTGGCATACTCAGGCTCCCCACTATTTTCACTTGGGTCCTCATAATAGTATGACTCGTTATGCTCGGGTGACTGCATGTAGTAAGCCTGTGGGCTATCAATATGTGTGGAATCAAAACTATGGTCACTTGGATCACTGTCTGATAGCAATGGGGTGACCGGAACTATGGCTCTGTTCGGATTTTCTTCAGCAGATGCATATTTCACTGGGATCACATTGGTTGGAGCAGGGGGTTGCTGCACTAGGACTGGTTGAGGTCTCTGCTGCCCTTGATAAGGTGGCTGATAAGTTTGCTGTGGTCTGTTGTATTGTTGTGGTGGGTACTGATTCTGGTATCTACCCTGTTGTGGATATGGTTGAGGGTAGTTTTGCCTGACAGTTTGTTTGTTATATGGACATTTCTGTGCAGTGTGGTTGGTGTACCTTTGCTCTATGGTGCAGTACTGGCTACTAGGATTCACCTGGGGTTGCGCCATAATGGGGCATACATTTGCCATATGGTCACCTCCACAAGTGTAGCACCGCTTAGCTGGGGCAAATCTCGGAATTTGTTTGCTGGAGACACCTAGTTTTTGAGCTACCTTTTCTGCAAGTTCCTCAATGGATGTGGATTGACTAGATGTGAGGCTACTAGAGCTATCAGAATCCTTATAGATTTTTGACAGTTCTAACTCCTCGCCTAAATTGTCCTCAATGTCTATGCACATGCGCACGCACTCTTCTATAGTTCTGGGGTCCTTCAGATACACATATGACCTGATCTTGGTGCTCAACAATCCATCTAAGAACAAGGCCACTTGCTTGGCCGGTGTAGGTAACTCCGGCATCGGGCATTTCTCTAGGTATTGCCTAAACCGTCTCCCAGCTAGTCTGACCGTCTCTTGAGGTGTTTGCTTGAAGCTATGAATTAGTGAGGAAGTGTTGTGCCTTATGCCACTCTTAGAAAACTCAATGATAAAGGCTTCTAGGAGCTGGTCTATGTTTTTGAAATGCCTCTCGTTCAGTGGTTGAAACCACGTAAGGGCAGTGTTCCTAAGGGTTAGACAAAAAGCATTATATTCTGTGAATAGGTCCTCTACCTGTTCCGCTTTCAAGACTTGCCTAAATTCTGCCACATGGTCATAAGGGTCTCCAGTGCCATCGAAGTAATTCTTCATGGACTTTACCAGTTGAGTTGGTCTTAGGGTTCTAGTGTGTTCTCTCAGTCTTGGCAAAGGGAAATCGTCATCATTCCTTTGATTCCATGGGGTTCTATGTCCCTTAGGTTCCACTCTATTCCTTTCCGTTCCCATTCTTTCTCTTCCCAGGGAGTTGGCAAAACTTACATCAGGTTTGTCTCTACTTCTATCTCTTTGAGCTCCATGAGCTTGGGAGGTCCCAGCTCCTTGGTGACTGTATGAAACATTAGTCCGAGGTTGGGGAAAAACAAATTCACCCTTCCATGTGTAGGCATGTCTGCCATGCTCAGTGACCACGAAGATCCTCTCTGATGTATTGTCTAGGTAGGTTACTTTGCCTGGACTCTCAGGGTCTTTAAACTCATAGATTGTGAGAGCACCTACTTCATGAGGCAAGGTAGGCTTATACCTCCAAAAGGCCTCATCGATTTCTCAATTTAAAAGCAAATCTATGCTTTTATTATCTTGTGGAATCCATTCTGGAGTCATGATTCTGGTCAAGACTGATTTACCGCGGGGAGTTCTCGGCTCTTTCTCTAAATTTCCTTGCTCTATATCACCCATATCGGTTTCTGCAATCACATTTCCAAACTCATCAGTTCTATCAGGAAGAGTGGTGACTACATATATAGTCCCTTCTTTATCTAGGTATGCTCCATTCTCAAACTTCACTACCGGGTGTTCTAGTCCATGGGGTTGATCGGGGTTCTTAATCTGGACCACATATCTTCTCAGTCCATCTTCGTAGATGCGAGCACCTAGACGATTCGTCCTGATGTATTCCAATTGAGTCTTGTAAGGTCCCTCTGGCTTTTCTAGATAAGCCACCCCTGAACTACCTACTGGTCTCTCCATGTGATAGGACATCTCAGAATCACTCGTTTCTGATTGTGGAGTGTATGGGTAATCACTCAACTGCTGGGCCCAAGACCTGGCAGTGTGATTGACACTAGCTTCAGAAGATCTGAGGCTTTGTCTGTCTCGGCCTAAGTGTCTGCCTGATCTAAGGTTCATATGCCTGATTTATCTACCCCCTTGGACCCAAGCACACTCTCGTTGCAGGTTAATTTGCACCGATCACTTTGTTCTTTTGAGTTGAATATTATGTTTATGATCTTGTCTGAAATCGTGTCGTCAGGAGTGCTTAATTGAATTTCGCACTTGAGAAGTGATCGACTCCGGTTTACCTTTTGTCCCTTAGGATTTTCACACTTAAGACCTACTTAATGCTTGCACTTAGTTGCTTAGTTCTCTTGGACTTGATGTGTGCCTAGCGTTGTCCTAATTAATTACCACACCTAAGTCGTACTTAGCCTAGGCTAGGAATTGACAAAGGAGGGTTGAGAGATCTTCCAACCTCAATTAGCTGGTTGACCAGACTGCTACACAAGCCCAGGAAGCCTTCTCCCAAGCTTGGTACTCACCCTTGCTAGCTTTCCTTGGAATGCCTTGCTTGCACACAATGTTCCTGTAAAAGTTCACAAGTCAATATAGCTCTATTACCACAAGGGATTGAAAGACACACATCAACATTTACAGGCCCCCCCTTGGAGTAACTCACTGTACCCCCAAATCCTTATGACCACTTAGTTCAACCTAAAGGCCAACTTAAAAATACATGTTCTAAAACTCCACGTATGATTCTACAAAAAACTAGTCAAGGTCCACGTAGGATTTTCAACAAGCTTTCCAATGAGACCAAAATCTCATCAATCGGAGTTCGTATGGTGAAGTTATGACCATTCAGGCACTTAGGGGTCCAAACAGGCTCTCAGGTTTCAGGAAATTCCTCCCTGGTTTCTAGGTCTTTGCCCACTCCTAAGGCTCTTATATCCTCCCAATGTGTCCAAGATTAAGCCCAAAAAGTACCCCAATTCTAATCAATCAAGTTATCCTAAAAATTTATGCGTTAAGCCTGTGTATCGCGATAGGTCGGGTCGAGGTGTCGCGATAGGTGGAAGTGTCGCGATAGGTGGAAGTGTCGCGATAGGTGGGAGGTGTTGCGATAAGTCGAGGTGTCGCGATACTCGGGAGTGTCGCGATACTCCGAGGTGTCGCGATACTTGGGAGTGTTGCGATACTCCGAGGTGTTGCGATAGGTGGGGTCGGTGTGTCGCGATAGGTGAGAGGTGTCGCAATAAGTCGAGGTGTCACGATAGGTCGAGGTGTCGCGATAGGTGGAAGTGTCGCGATAGGTGGGAGGTGTCGCGATAAGTCGAGGTGTCGCGATAGGTCGAGGTGTCGCAATACTCGGAAGTGTCGCGATACTCCAAGGTGTCGCGATAGGTGGGGTCGGTGTGTCGCGATAGTCCGGTGTGTCGCGATACTTCGAGGTGTCGCGATACCTCGAGGTGTCGCGATAGCTCAAGATATGGTGAATTTTCCAGTTCTGTCTTGTGATCCTAGGTGCTCTCAGCCTGCACAGTGTCGTGGTGCACTCAGAAACGCGATTAGTCGAAGTTTGCGAAGTGTCACGATAGCTCGAGCTCAACGCCTCGGGGCCTGTGCAGAAGGATTCTGTACCTGCTGAGCTTGCTGGAGATGGTGATGGAGCTGGTACCTGCAAGAACATGCAAAAAACACACAACACAAATGCACGTGCTCGCTCTCTCTCAAACTCGCACACAACGAATGAGGGGAATGACAAGGAAGAGGAAATATATAGTGGAGAAGGAGGTGGAGATGGAGATGGAGATGGAAAAAATTAGAAATTTACCTACTACTTACCATTCCAACACGTCCTCTCTACGTCTTGCCATCACACGCTCGTCCTCAAAGCTCGAATCCCCGGCAACGGCACCAAAATTTGGTGTAGCTCAGTGATGAGAAGCACCTCCTTTAATGTCAATCCAGGAAGACATGAGGATGGTATGAAGACCTCGAGCAAGTGAAGGCACCAATGTGTGAGTGCGAAGCACACTAACATGCACACACATACACACACAAGCGCACACACAGCAAGAACAAAGAGAGTAAGACAATGGAATCACTTCTATTGCAACAAAGTTCTCATACAAGCTCAAAACTACAAGAAGCTCCCCAAAAATGAGCTCTCTAGCTCTATTTATAGTTTTTGACTAGCTTTGGCCCTGTCTAGACCTAGTGTCCGGCCTACTTAAAAATTAGGTTCCAGGGTTTATTTGAGGGCTCAAACGAGATCTAAAAAATATGAAAATTGGCAGGCAACTACTTCTAAGGCTCCCCAAGCTCGAGGACTCCTCGGCTTGTACAAAATGGAGCTACAAAAAGGTGAAATGATATTTACAAGGGTTTTTAGTGATAAGAATCACTTTTAAATGGTGTAGGGGTTTGGAAAAAAATAAAGGGTTGCCTTAGTGCTAGATCTGCATGTATGCCCGTATTTGCTTCTTCCCGTATACTGCCAACACCTTAGAAATTGAATTTTTTGACTCTCCTTCTCACTTGATCTTTTCAAATGTTCTTCAACCACCCCAAAACAATTGTCACCTACAATTTATCAAAAACTCAACCATTCAAAAGAAATTGAAATTGAAAAAAGAAACAACTATTTTGACTTTTTCTTGAGATATTTTGATTTTTCTTTGAATTTTTTCTCAAATTATCCTCATCCACTACTCAACACATACCTCATACATCACTTCTTAAAAAAACAATTGTTTGTAGTTTTATCAAATTTTTATGATTTTTTTTAGTAATTTTTACCCTAAATCAAGGAAAACACCACCTAGGGTTTTCTTTTCTTGAAGATTCAGTGATTTTCTTTGAGATATGATTGGCTGCACTCACTATACTTTCAATGTCATCATGGAAATAGGGCTTCTTAAGAAAATATGTGTCAGTAAGTATAACAATCAATCTATGCAAAGATAAACTCAATATCTTTCCTTCAAGTGACTAAGACCATCTCTCTAAAAGACAAATAATTCACCTAGGACAAGCAAAATGGAACAATCAATTTGCATATAACTACTTTTCATGACTTTCCTTACTGCAACTATGTCATCTTTCCCAAAGATCAACAAAATTGCTTAGTACTTTGTCAAAAGAAATCTAAATATGCAAAGATAACACATTTTTACTTTCCTTTCAGCAAATTAAGTCATCTTTTTGCAAAAGTCCTGCATTTTAGTCTTGAAAGGCATGAGAAACTTTGCATAAAGATACATACTTACATGTCTCAAAAGGTTAATTCAAGCTTTCTTTTCCCAAAAGACAAGCATAAAAACCTACCTTCTCAAATTTTCTTACTTGATTATAGAGTAGTACCTTTCCAATGTGTTTAGATACCATCAACAATGGAAGATCCAACAAGGTGCAAAACTTGAATGAACCTTTAGCTTTTATCCCTGGCAACGGAGCCAAAAATGTTTACTGTTACTCTTTGGAGTTGTCCTCTCCAATCATTATAGCATAAAAGATTAACTAACACTTCATTAAATTGTCTATCCAGGAAGTATGCAAAGAGCACAACCCCTTCTAGTTAATGGAATCCAAGAATAAGAGATACCATGGCTGATTTATGAGAAATTAATGAAGATGAAGATGAAAAACTAGGGTTTTGAATATCTTGAGCTATATAATAGCATTTTCAATGATCTTTGTGTCCAAAGTGTGCCATTTTCTTTATAGATTACAATTATAAAGTCAAATTTCAAAAACAGTACCTATATCACACAGATGAGACAATCACGATTCTGTAAAAACTGAGAATTTCCACTTCCAGCATTGATCTTTAACAACACTTCTCTCAATAGACTGATAATATCCTTTCTTCATGTTGGTGCATTTTACCCAAGCCTACATGCTTGATATATTTGATATCATCTTCATTTGTAATTCACATGAGTAGTCATGTGAACACCTCTTGTAAAAGGGTTCATTTTTATCTCTTGTAATTGAAAACAGAAAAAGGAAAAGGATGGCTTACCTCATGCATGATGTCAAAACAATTTCGTGGCTCTAACTACCAAAACCCATGACTTTTTGAGCTGAGGGAATATCTCCTAACTTTGGGGATCACTTTTAGGTGGAGCCATTCGAATTTGAATTCAAAACTCCCTCCAAGAATAGCTATAAAAGGAGCAAGAAGGAAGAGGCGATTAGCAAGCCTTGTACGTGACCACTTCATGTCATTTTGTAGAGATTGAAGAGCTTACTCCATAGCTCTATCATTCTACTCCCATTGTGCAAAGATTCATTGCCAATGTGGTTGTAATCATATATGAATTTATATATTTATCATCATTCACTTCTCTGTTTTGTTCTCTGCTATACTCACTCAGAGCAGTACCTTCAGAAGGTCATATCTCGAGTTCTACTGATTGTTTTTCAGTGATGTAATGTGCGTTGGATAGCTCTTACTGTCTAGATTTTGCATGTCAATTTGCAAGGTCATTGGATGTATACTTTTGGAGATATCTGCATTTTACTGCTCACTGGTCTATCTCTATAGAGCCCCGAGAATGGTGGGCATGTTCTAGAAATTGATAAATCTTGTTCTCAGTGCTCAGTCCATCATTTGAAGTGTTTTAACTTGGATTGGGAAGCTTGCTAAGTCTATTTGCTATGCCCAAAAGGAATTTTTCTAATTCCTACCAGGTTGAGAGCACTGTTCATTTTTTCTAGCAGGTGTATGTCCAAAAATAGCAAGTTTTGGGAGCTAGTCATTTCGCAACTAGTCTGTCTTGACTTAAACTTTTGGGATACATGTTCCAAAGTACTTGGCTGATATTTTGGTGGATTAAAGCAGCTTAAAGGGTCTACTAATCAACTCTGAAGTCTCAGTTGGCTGGTGTGAAGCTGGTTGTAGCAGCACCTACTCATCTTTGGATTGCATCCACCATCTCTCTTCACAATGGTATCAGAGCATAGTCAAGCAACATGGGAGATGGATTTCCATCAACAATTGACAAATTGGATCGAAACAACTATCCGGAATGGTATCTAAGGATGGAGGCTTACCTTCAAGGGAGGAATCTATATGGATTCATATCCGGAGATGAAGCAATGCCAACCATGAGGAACAAAGGGAAACCATCACATGAAGAAGTGGAAGGACTTTCGAATTGGTGTTCGAAGGATGCACTTGCAAGGTCCTATATTCTAAACTCAATCTTTGATTTTCTTTTACCTCATGTCAAGGGATGCAAGACATCAAGAGAGACCTGGAATGCACTTGCTTCTTTCTTCTCTTCCAACACTCGAGCAAGGAAGAACCAATTGTGGATGGAGTTCACAACAATGAAGAAAAGCCCGAAGCAAAATGTGACTGATTATGTCACAAAGATGAAGGAGATTTCCGACCAACTTGGAAGCATTGGCGAGGTAATTGAAAAGGAGCAAATCATAAGACAAATCATGAATGGAATCAAAGCAGACGACAAGTGGGAGTCATTCACAACAGCCATGGATTTATACATGGATATGCATGTACCCGACCTCAACACACTCATGGGCCAACTCTTCACTCATGAAGCAAAGATTAGCAAAGGTGGTGAGTCCTCAAGAAGTAATCAAACTTCTGCCTTATATTATGATAAAGCTAAGGTCAAGGACAAGTCAAAGAATAGGAAGAATGAAGATGAAGGAAGCTCTTTCCAAGCAAAATTTGCAGGTAGAGGAAGAGCTAGAGGAAGAGGCAGAGGTGGAAAGCAAGGCAGGGGGAGATTCCAATCATCTCAACCTTGCAACATATGTGGCTTATCAAACCATACTACTGAAGAATGTTTCAGGAACCCGAGGAACTCAAGAGGAAGAGGATTCAATAGAGGTGGCTATGGATCAAATAGAGGTAGATACAATGGAGGCTACAACAACAATTACAACAACAACAACAACTATCAAAGTGGCCATAGAGGAAGAAGAGATTACAATAACTATGCAGAGGACCAAAGTCAAGAAGATTCATTATTAATTATGAATCTATCAGCGAAGAAGGGTAAGGATGATGATCACATATTTTACATTGATTTGGGATGCTCAAACCATGTAGCAGGAAATGTGGCTTTACTTTCTGATTTTGAAGATCCTCATAACAAGCATGAAGTGCAGACAGGAGATGACACAAAGCACTCAGTGGAGAAGATAGGTAATGTGAAGACATCAGATGGGAATATGAACCTCTTAAGCAAAGTCTTGTATGTCCCTACAATTACCAAAAATTTAATAAGTGTTGGAAAGATTGTTGAAAAAGGATTGCAGGTTAGATTCAATCGATTTGGAGCATATGTTGAAGACCCAAGGCAAGGCTTTCGAAGGATTGCCAAAGGAGAAAAGACAGGAAGGATTTTCACTTTTGAAGTGGAAGATACAAATAACATAACTTTGTTTAGCTATGGATCTCAAACTCTAACAGAGTTGGAGATATGGCACAAAAGGCTTGCTCACATTGGTGAGAGGACACTCAAACAGATTTGCAGGGACCAAAGTGTACTTGGTTTGCCTAATATCACAAGGCAACACATGATTTATAAATGTGAAGCTTGTCAACTCGGCAAGGCTCATAGACAACCTTTCAATAAGAAAGGATATATGTATCAAAATCCTTTGGATCTAGTGCACACGGATGTGTGGGGTCCAAGTAAGGAGCCATCTATATCAGGCTCAAGATATTATGTGTCTTTCATAGATGATTGTAGCAGGTGGACCATTCTATTTTTCATGAAGAACAAGGATGAAGTGTTTAATTGCTTTAAGAAGTATATTGCTCTTGTTGAAAACCAAACAGGTAGGACTTTAAAAAGACTCAGATCAGATGGTGGAGGAGAATACTTCTCTTCTGAATTTGATGCCTTCTTGCATGAAAGAGGCATTAAAAGGGAAGTCACTACAAGGTATACACCTGAACTCAATGGTGTAGCAGAGAGGAGGAACAGAGCTATTGTCAAAGCAGCAAGGTCCATGCTCAACGAAAAGGGATTGCCAAACTACCTATAGGCAGAGGCTGTGTCTACAACCACATATCTCATAAATAGACTTCCATCTAAGTCACTAGATGGAACCACTCCATATGAAGTGTGGAATGGAAGAAGACCTAGTCTAGAGCATTGCAAAATCTTTGGATGCTTAGCCTATGCTCACATTCCTTCTCAAGTAAGAGGGAAATTGGATCCCAAGGCAGAGAAGTGTGTATTCATTGGTTATGATCAAAACCAAAAAGGATATAGATTGTACAATCCAACCAATAAAGGATTTTTTATGAGTACAGATTTAATTTTTGATGAAGACAAATCATGGTTTGATGATGACAGGAAAGTGAAGCTGCCTTATGACTTGGATGAAGATTTTCCATCACTTCAACCAAAGGAGCCAAAGCACATTGAAGAACGTGATTCGGAGCTTGACCTAGAAGACTTGGAAAGACTAAAGCTATGGAAGAACAAAGGTAAAGCAAAGATGTAGGATGCTACATATGGACCCGAGAGCTCACATCAACCACTTAGAAGGTCTTCAAGAGAGAAGAAGAAACCAAAGAGGTTTGGTTATGATACTTCTTTGGTCACCAAGCACTCAATCTACATTGCAAAAGATTCAACCAATGAAGAGCCTACCACATTCGAAGAAGCACAAAGCAAGAAAGCTTGGAGAGATGCAATGGATGAAGAAATGGAAGCCTTGAAGGAGAATGACACTTGGGAGCTTGTACCTAACAAGCCATCTATGAAGGTAATTGGATCTCGATGGATATACAAA
Organism: Ceratopteris richardii; assembly: GCA_020310875.1. NCBI lineage: Eukaryota > Viridiplantae > Streptophyta > Polypodiopsida > Polypodiales > Pteridaceae > Ceratopteris > Ceratopteris richardii. Next base: position 35,556,035 of record CM035424.1, read on the forward strand.
ATCAAGAGGAATCCAGATGGAAGTATAAGTAGACACAAAGCAAGGTTAGTTGCTAAAGGGTTTGCTCAGACCCATGGTATTGATTATGAGAAGACTTTCTCTCCTGTTGCAAAAATGCCTACAATTAGGGTTCTCATTAGTCTTGCTGCATCTAGAAATTGGAATCTTTATCAACTTGATGTAAAGAATGCTTTCTTGAATGGATAGATTTCTGAGGAAGTGTATATGGCACAACCTCCTGGATATGAGGATGCACATCATCCTAACTATGTATGCAAACTAAAGAAAGCTTTGTATGGATTGAAGCAAGCTCCAAGAGCTTGGAATTTCAGATTGGTGACTTATTTGCAGGACCAAGGATTCAAAGCTAGCAAGGCGGATACCTCTTTGTTCATAAAGAGGAATGGATCTGAAGTAATCTATTTATGTGTGTATGTTGATGATATTATTATCACAGGCAATGATCTTGAAGGAATCAAACAGGTAAAGAGTCAAATGAAGGAGGAGTTCAAAATAAGTGACCTCAGACCACTCACTTATTTTCTTGGATTGGAGTTGATCTACACAGATTCAGGTATATACATCACACAAAGGAAGTATGTCCATGACATGCTCGTCAAGTTCAAGATGGAAAATACCAAGTGTGCAGGTACACCTACAGAGCAAAATCATAAGCTTAGTGCTTATGAAGGAGAGCTAATTGAAGACATCACAAGCTATCAAAGCTTGGTTGGAAGTTTGAACTATGCAACACTCACAAGGGTGGATATATGCTACAATGTTAGCATATTGAGTCAGTTTATGCATAAGCCGAGAAGACCACATATGGAAGCGGCCAAGAGAGTCCTCAAGTACCTAAGGGGGACCATGAATGAAGGTTTGTTTTATTCATTTGCTTCAGATATTGAGCTAAAGGTCTACTCAGATGCAGATTGGGCCGGATCTAGAGATGATAGAAGAAGCACATCCGGATATATATCATTTGCAGGTTAAAAAATCATTTCTTGGTCATCGAAGAAGCAACCAACTGTGGCACTATCTTCTACTGAAGCTGAATATAGAGGTTTGGCTAATGCAACTCAAGAAATCATGTGGTTAAAGTCTTTGTACACAGATTTGGACTTCATTCTTCAACACCTCACATTTTTGGTGACAACACAAGCTCACTACATCTAGCAGCTAATCTGGTATACCATGCTAGAACCAAGCATATTGAAGTCCACTACCATTACGTAAGGGAGAAGCTAATGAGCAAGGATATTCAACTATCCTATGTCTCTACAGATATGCAATGTGCCGACATGTTGACTAAAGCTCTTGATGGTACAAAATTAAGTAGATTCAAGTTGATGATTGGCTTGCAGGAAATCAAGGAAAATTGAAGACTTATTTGAAGGTCAAGCATGTTAGGCTTGAGGGGGAGCAATTTTTTTTTTTTTTTGATGATAAATGTATAAATGTTGGTGCATTTTACCCAAGCCTACATGCTTGATATATTTGATATCATCTTCATTTGTAAGTCACATGAGTAGTCATGTGAACACCTTTTGTAAAAGAGTTCATTTTTATCTCTTGTAATTGAAAAAAGAAAAAGGAAAAGGATGGCTTACCTCATGCATGATGTAAAAGCAATTTTGTGGCTCTAACTACCAAAGCCCATGACTTTTTGAGCTGAGGGAATATCTCCTAACTTTGAGGATCACTTTTAGGTGGAGCCATTCGAATTCGAATTCAAAACTCCCTCCAAGAATAGCTATAAAAGGAGCAAGAAGGAAGAGGCGATTAGCAAGCCTTGTACGTGACCACTTCATGTCATTTTGTAGAGATTGAAGAGCTTACTCCATAGCTCTATCATTCTACTCCCATTGTGCAAAGATTCATTGCCAATGTGGTTGTAATTATATATGAATTTATACATTTATCATCATTCACTTCTCTATTTTGTTCTCTGCTATACTCACTCAGAGCAGTACCTTCCGAAGGTCATATCTCGAGTTCTACTGATTCTTTTTCAGTGATTTAACGTGCGTTGAATCACTGGTCTATCTCTGTAGAGCCCCGAGAATGGTAGGTATGTTCCAGAAATTGATAAATCTTGTTCTCAGTGCTCAGTCCATCATTTGAAGTGTTTTAACTTGGATTGGGAAGCTTGCTAAGTCTATTTGCTATGCCCAAAAGGAATTTTTCTAATTCCTACCAGGTTGAGAGCACTGTTCATTTTTTTCAGTAGGTGTATGTCCAAAAATAACAAGTTTTGGGAGCTAGTCATTTCGCAACTAGTCTGTCTTGACTTAAACTTTTGGGATACATGTTCCAAAGTACTTGGCTGATATTTTGGTGGATTTAGGAAGCTTAAAGGGTCTACTAATCAACTCTGAAGTCTCAGTTGGCTGGTGTGAAGCTGGTTGTAGTAGCACCTACTCATCTTTGGATTGCATCCACCATTTCTCTTCACACTTCATACACTTCACTCAGAAATACACAAGAAAAGCTCACAAATTCCATAGATTTCACAAGAGAAAGACTCAACAAATCAAGAAGATAATATATAGAAATAGCAACACGATTTTCTTGTAAGAAACTCTTCATTACTAGAATAGCATGAGAATAATACAACCAACCTTTACAAATAAGAAGAAAATATATTTTATACTTTTTCAAGTGTCCCTTTTCACACTTGAAATTTGGTCCTTCTATCTTCTAATCTAAAAATATGCTACTAAAGAGCCTCCAAAAATTCTAAGAAAAATATATATGCTTCTACTATACATGAGGAAGACTCTTCCTCATTTTTACATTATTTGGATAAATATAACTACATGAAAATGTCAAATTACAAAGAATTCCCTTAAAAAAAGGCTTCTTCCAACAACGTGCTACCCTTTATCATGCGTCATTAATTCCAAATTGGAGTGCTCCATTGGTGGAATTTATGAGATTGGGAACACTACCCAACGAAGCTAATCAAGAAAACGAAGCATGGAGCAAGAGGCTCACGACTATGCCTTAGTAGGAGACAACCTATATCAAAGAGGCAAGGATGACTACTTAAGACTGTGCGTTCATGAATCAGACTATTTGAGAATCTTAGATCTGCACATAGTGGTGTTGCAGGTGGACATTTTGGTGTTGGCAGAGTAATTAAGACCATTCTATTCTGAGGACTTTGATGGCCCACTCTTCATATGGATGCACATACCTATGTGAAGAGATTCAACACATGCGAACGTGTACAATATCTTATCAGAAAAGACGAGATGCCGTTGAGACCAATGATGGGAGGACATGCATTCATGAAGTGGGGTATAGATTTTGTAGGTTCGATTAACCCCGAGCTCAAAACTCCCATGCAGAGTACATCATTGTAGCCAACCATTACCTTACCAAGTTGGTGAAAGTCAAAGCCACAACAACGAATGATGCTCAGACCACAACTAAGTTTTTATTTGAGAATGTGTTCACGAGATATGGATTACCAATAGAATTAGTAAGTGATAGAGGTACACATTTCTTGAATGAAGTCATCGAAAACCTTCTCCAAGAATTCTTGGTGATACATAAGAATTCTTCTCCCTATCATCCACAAGCTAATGGAAAAGCTGAGAGCACTAATAAGATCCTAAATAATAAATGTTTTGATTGGGATAAACAAATTCAATTTTGGTGCAAATCCAAGCCATCACACTTATCTATACATTTAAGAACATATGTGCATCCATTTGATGGAGCACATGAACACTAGCATGTAATAATTTGATCAATACCCAATGTAAAAGTGTTTTACATGAAGAGAATCTTGTAAGTCCACTCATTTCATGGAGTTAGGAGAAGTTTATGATACGAGTTTCTCATGAGAGAATATGTCCTCTTTAGAGGAAGAACTTTTAGGTGGAAGATCATTTGAATTTCAAATTCAAATTTGAAGAAAGCACTTATAACAGTACTTGGAAATCTCACGGGCAAACGCACTCCCTTTGAGAGCCATTCATTGATCACTAGTAGAGGTTGAGTAGCACACTTCATTTCCCACTCACCTCACTATCATTTGGCATCATTTATTTGCCAATCATTTTGTAAAATCGTGTTTCATAATATATATACATCATTAAGTATCTCTGTTGATTTCTCTGCCATTGTCACTGACAACAGTGAACTTGTAATGGCAGTACCAACTCATTTCTTGAGGTGTCCATCCATCTTTCCCAACAGTGGTATCAGAGCAATTGAGGTAAAATGGGAGATGGTTTCCCTTCTTTTATTGATAAATTGGACAGGAACAACTACCAACCATGATCCTTGAGGATGAACACATAGTTACAAGGAAGGAGTCTCTATGGATACATATCAAGAGATGAGGATATGCCCATGTTCAGAAGCAAAGGACAACCTACAAGAGAGGAGCTTGAAAGGACTCAACTCATGGTGTGCCAAAGATGCATTAGCAAGGTCATATTTACTTAGCTCTATCTCTGAATTCCTTCTTCCACATATTAGGAACTGTAAAACATCCGAAGAGACTTGGGATACATTGTCTTCATACTTTTCTTATAATACAAGAGAAAGAAAAAATCAATTGTGGATTAAGTTTACCACTCAAAGGAAGCAACCCAAGCAAAGTGTTTTAGAGTATGTGACCAAAGTCAAAGATGTGGCTGACCAATTGGCAAGCATAGGAGAGGAGATTGAAGAGGAGCAAATAGTGAGACAAGTGATCAATGGCATCAAGGCAGATGAAAAATGGGAAGACTTCACAACTGCCATGGACTTATACATGGACATGCAGATTCCAGACCTTACCACACTCAAGGGGAAACTCTTTACCCATGAACCCAACCTCAACAAAAATGGAGAATCATCAAGAGGTAATAGCTCTTCTGCCCTATACACAGATAAAGGAAAGACTAAAGAGAAAGGAAAAATCAAGAAAGTAGAAGATGAAGGTACTACTTCTCAAGCTAACTATGTAGGGAGAGGTAGGAACTCAAGAGGAAGGGACAAAGGAGGTAAGCAAGGTAGGGGGAGACCTTTCAACTCTTCCCCATGCAACATATGTGGATTGTCTAATCACACTACATATGAGTGCTATAGGAACTTCAAGAATCAAAGAGGAAGAGGATATCAAAGAGGTGGCTACACATAATCAAGAGGAAGGTTCAACCACAATCAAAGCTACAACCATGGCTACAACAACAACTACAACAACAATTACAATAACAACTATCAAGGAGGATACAAATCAATAAAGGACTACAAAAACTCACATAATAAAGTGATTTTCATTGCCAAAAGCTGGATCGCATGTTTTTAGCTTTATTTTAAGTGAGTTTGCTTTATTTTTAAAGTTGCTTTTAGCTAACTTTAAAAATAGCTTCTTGACCTGCTTTTTTACACTTCTGACTATTTGATGAATGATCTGACAACATTTATGATCCTCATGCCGAGAGCTATCATATGAGGTCAAAACCTTAAATCAGCAAAAAATTAGGGTTAGGGTTTTCTCCCAAATCTGATCTCTGATGAATGAATGTCATATACCATTGGAAAGCTCTCTTCAAGCTCTACAAGATAGGCTCATAAACATTTTACCAATTTTTGTGCCAAAAATGACTAAGTACCAAAATTAGGGTTTCTACCCTAAATGGATTTTGGACTCATGTGACATTGTTTTCCAACAATCCCCCCCTGCAATGTCATATTGGTACAAACTGAACTGGATATGTAACTTCATTCATCTGCAAATTGTCATAAACTTCAAACTTGTACTCCTGAATTGACCTTCAAACCTTTTCTTCAAAAGTCTTCTTCAAAATTGAATTTGATTTTCTTCAAACTTAAAAAACTGAACTTGTTGAATATGAACCATAATACCTAAGAAAATAACTAGATACCCAATAGTGTATACATCAAGCAATCACTGCTTGACAACATATGTAGCATGAACTGACACTGAAGCTGCTATTTCTTGTCTTCTCAAACCTGTAAACATACACTAGGATCCACATATTTGCATTTACCTTACAAAAGGTTTCTCAACGTACTTCTGCTGTGTCTTGTAGATACACTAAACAAAATCAGGACTGAATCCTAGGACTTGTGATTGACAACTCACAACTTAGTGTATTATGAACACCAGCTGGTTCAGCTCTAACTGTACTCAACTCATGAGTCTCACCAAAATTTCATATCTATGACGTCATCTTGTCTTTATCCTTGTTCTATCTATAAGTCCTTCATACCTCTTTCATACCTGTTTCCTTCCTTCAGAGTCTGGTATAAACATATATGTGCACACCTCTAAAACTTCTCTTTAATAGAATTTTGGAACTTTCTCCTGAACAGGAACACCTAACAAGAACTTTCTCCAGACATTCTCCTTCTTCCTTCTTCTTTCAAAGCTGGAACATAAAGAGAAACTGGCAAAGGAAATATAGGAATACCTGATATAGCCTATAGGAATACACTTGTAGGCATGACTCTGCATTCTTTTACATATGGCTGAAAATAAGTCCATGTTTCATCACCCCCTGGATGATTTAACACTAGTATCCAGAATTCTTCAAATTATATCAGAATTTATGAAATCTGAAACATCTTCCTTCTTTCACTAAATCTGATCTTCAGTGATCAATACCTGTATTTGAAACAAAATTTTAGGATCCATAATCTTTTGCTACATAACAAGTATCTTCTTCTTTTTCTCTACAACATAAATCTGATAGAATCTGAATCTTTGACTTACTTCTTCCAATGCTAAGAACTTTTCAAAAAAGGATAGACAACTAACTCATAAATACTCAAGATCTTCAAGATCATTTAAGATCTATCAAGATCTCTCTAACAAAATACCTCTGTAGAATATGCTCTCATCAAACCTTCATGAGTGAATGTTTGATTTGCTACCTGAATGTCTCTAAGTGTCCATGCTTCTCACATAAAGTTGTAAACTTTTCTTTAACCAAATCCTTCCCAAGAATCTGCAACTCCTACTTGAAACATAAGTGGACAAACTCTCACCTTGAGAACTCCAAAATTTGCAAGTTGATACTTCATATGTTCATATTCTACCTGGGTGAAATGTGAAAATATTTGCTTGAATTTCTTTTGGCTAACTCCACTTCTCAATCAAGTGATAGGATCTGATGGAACACCTTTTTGAATACGAGCATGTATCCAAAAATCTAGACAATCATAGAAAGTAGATTCTTCAACTGACTAGTTCAATCTGAATTTTATTGAATTTTCTGAATTTTCTCAAAATATTGAAATTTTTGAATTTTCTCAAAATACTAAATTTTAAAAATATACTAAAAATTTCATAATTTTCCTCCAAATTCTAAAATTTTGAATTTTTTGAAGATACTAAAATTTTGAAAATACTCATTTTTCTGAATTTTTATCTTGAAAAACTCTAAATTTTATGAATATACTGAACATATAGAACATGAGGTATCTTTTCCAAACAAAAACCTCACTCCAAGTCTCCAACATCTGCTACAAATATTCTTTTACCTCAAGCATTAGGTCAAGAAGAAAAATACTTCTCTACAACTTGTCATATACCAAGTAGCTTTGTATTGACATTCCAAGAATTTTTTGAGGGAACATATAGCTGCCTGCTCAAAATCTTCAACTTATACATAACTCATACAAATATGAGTCAAAATATATAAGCTGCCTTAGGTATGTGCAATTCTCTCTCAATGCAATTCTTTGTCTTCTTCACACAAGATGTTCTCGTAGACTTGTCTTTGGATGTAGAGGATAAAAGTAGGAAAAGTATATGGAAAATATAAGAGAAAAGGAAGTCTTACTTTCTTTTTGGAAATGTTGGAATTTCTTCTTCTGCATCTTTCTTCCACCTGATGATGTCAACATCTTCAAACTTCTCTTCCATACGTTTTGTTCTCTTCATCTTGAAGTAGCAAGTACTCTTAACTTCTTCAAATGAATTTTTCTCTTCCTGTAGTGCCAAGAGTAAGAGACAAAACAAACATGGTATACAAATGGAAGTGAACATAGAATCATGTTTTACCATCTCCTCATATCTCTGAATCAAGAATCTGCTTCAAATGTGACTGATATGATTGAATTCACCAACTTTTTGGTTGAATATTGAATTACCTCTCTAGAGTACCTAGATCAAATTTTTTACCTCGATAAAAAAACTTCCAACCAACTTACAACACAAGGTTGGCTGAAAATAAAAACTCACCTCATCTTCAAATTTGTCTTCTTAGATGAGCTTTCTTGCCATGAAAGAGATTTATCAAACCTATCAAGAACAACCTCTAGATACCCGTTTTTATGTAGCTAATGCTTTTACTTTCAAAATAATGAAAGTGTTTGAAAGCACTTCTTCAATCCTTCAAATCTCTTCATAATTGCTCTTCTAAGATATGACCTGCAATTGATAATCTGATAGTAGAAAATAATACCTGTGATTTGATGTTGATCTGGTTCCTTCATCTTCTCCAAACCATTGTTTTTCCTTGAATTTGAAGTAGCCTTCTCTTCATCAAGTCTTGGTCTTCAAGTAATACTTCTGTAAAGTATCTTTACTCTTCCAAAAGTATTCAACTGCTAAACTTCATACTCCACACTGTTAAATGGAAAACCCTAATCTGATTTTAGGCTATGGAAGATCCTAAATCAGATGTGTTTGTGAAAGATCACATACTTACAGGATTAGCAAAGAATGCTAACATGTTGCTGATAGAAATCCTCATACTCATGTGAACACACCTTCTCTAACGCCTCATCCGAATGCATGTAGCATGCATGTACTGATTCTCCTTTATGTATGCCGAATAGGACTCCTCCTGATATGGATGCCACTACCTCCATAAACTCCAAGTATTACCTGTGTGCATAAAGAGAATATGTACCTGAATTCTTAACATAAGATGCAAATCTTATGGTAACCTCCGTCCAATGTCTTTGAAGTACATCGAAATCTTCATGTAGAAGAAAATATTCAAATACATTATGTAGATGGTTGATCCAGAACACCAAGCTGTTGATGGGTATGTCCTCTCCATAAGCAAGAGTGAGCACACTCTTCTCCAAGAAGTACTCCATAGGTGCTCCTCAACATGCTCCTAGAGTGCACCATGGCTGCCCCATGTGTGCTAGAGCACCACCTCTACTGCGGGACCAAAAACTAGTGTTACCAATTGGTGTAGGATGTCTCACAAAGTGACCCAAGGGCTCTCTTTTATAGACTTCCAAAGCTCTTGCAAAAAACTCACATAATAAAGCTGATTTTCATTGCCAAAAGCTGGATCGCATGTTTTTAGCTTTATTTTAAGTGAGTTTACATTATTTTTAAAGTTGCTTTTAGTTAACTTTAAAAATAGCTTCTTGACCTGCTTTTTACACTTCTAACTACCTGATGAATGATTTGACAAAACTTTTATGATCCTCATGCCGAAAGCTATCATATGAGGTCAAAACCTTAAATCACCAAAAAATTAGGGTTAGGATTTTCTCCCAAATCTGATCTCTGATGGCTGAATGTCATATACCATTGGAAAGATCTCTTCAAGCTCTACAAGATAGGCTCATAAAAATTTTACCCATTTTTGTGCCAAAAATGACTAAGTACCAAAATTAGGGTTTCTACCCTAAATGGATTTTGGACTCATGTGACATTGTTTTCCAACAACTATGGATGAAGAAATAGAAGCACTCAAAGAGAATGATACTTGGTAGATAATGCCAAAGAAGGAATGAATGAAGGTAATTGGATCTAGATGGATTTAGAAAGTCAAGAGAAATTCAGATGGATCCATAAACGGGTATAAAGCTAGATTGTGGCTAAGGGTTTTGCGCAAACCCAAGGAGTTGATTATGAAGAGACTTTCTCACCTGTGGCCAAAATGCCAACCATCATGTATTGGTAAGTGTGGATGCATCAAGGAATTGGAATATGTACCAATTGGATGTAAAAAATGCTTTCCTTAATGGCTGGATTTCAGAGGAGGTTTACATGGCTCAACCTCCTAACTATGAAGACCCAAGCAAGGTAAATTATGTGTGTAAAATAAAAAAATATCTTTATGGATTGAAGCAGGCACCTAGGGCATGGAACCATAGGTTGACTACATACCTTCAAGATCAAGGATTCATCATGAGCAAAGCAGATACTTCTCTGTTTGTCAAGAGATGTAATTCAGAGGTGATATACCTATGTGTGTATGTTGATGATATCATACTTACAGGTAGTGATGCCAATGGCACCAACACATCAAGAATCAAATGATGCAGGAGTTCAAAATTAGTGATCTAGGATCCTTGGACTTGAATTGGTCTATACAAATTTTGGAATTTACATTACTCAAAGAAAGTATGTGCAGGACATGTTGAAGAAGTTCCACTTGGAGAATGCCAAGATACCTAGCATTCCTATGGAGGTAAACCAAAATTTGAGAGATCATGAAGGTGATTTGCTTGAAGACATTGCAGGATATCAAAGCATAGTAGGAAGCCTAAACTATGCAACATTGACAAGGATTGATATTGCTTATGGTGTAAGTGTTTTAAGTCAATTCATGCACAAACCTAGAGCACCTCACTTGGAAGCTGCAAAGAGGATTTTGAAGTATCTCAAGGGTACTCAAAATCAAGGATTATACTTTCCATACACATCAAATTTGGACATCAAGCTATACTCAGATGTAGATTGTGCAGGTTGTAAGGATGACAGGAGGAGTACTTCTGGTTATCTTCTTTTAGCAAGTGATAAGCCCATTTCATGGTCTTCCAAGAAGCAACCTACTGTTGCTTTATCTTGAACTGAGGCTGAATATAGAGGATTAGACAATGCTACACAATAAGCCATATGGATTAGATTGCTCTACTCAGATTTGGGACTTCACACTCACTCACCTATGATCTTTGGTGATAATACAAGTTCTTTACATCTTGTAGCCAATCCCATCTATCATGCAAGAACCAAGCATATAGAAGTTCACTATCATTATGTGAGGGAGAAGCTATTGAGCAAAGAGATTCAACTTGCATATGTATCAACTAATATGCAATGTGCATACTTATTGACCAAAGCACTTGATGGTACTAAACTTTGTAGGTTTAAAAGTATGATTGGATTGTAGGACATTCAAGAGAGTCAATGATGAAGATCAAGCCAAGATGTTTGGCTTGAGGGGGAGCTGTTGGTGCAAATCCAAGCCATCACACTTGGATAGACATTGAAGAATATATTTGCATCCATTTGATGGAGCATATGAACACTAGCATGTAATAATTTGATCATTACCCAATGTAAAAGTGTTTTACATGAAGAGAATCTTGTAAGTCCACTCATTTTGTGGAGTTAGGAGAATTTTATGATACGAGTTTCTCATGAGAGAATATCTCCTCATTTAGAGGAAGAACTTTTAGGTGGAAGATCATTTGAATTTCAAATTCAAATTTGAAGAAAGCACCTATAAAAGTACTTGGAAATCTTGAAGCCAAACACACTCCCTTTGAGAGCCATTCATTGATCATTAGTAGAGGTTGAGTAGCACAGTTCATTGCTCATTCACCTCACTATCATTTGACATCATTTCTTTGCCAATGATTTTGTAAAATCATGTTTCATAATACATATACATCATTAAGTATCTCTGCTGAAACATGATTTTGTAAAATCATGTTTCATAATACATATACATCATTAAGTATCTTTGCTGATTTCTCTGGCATTGTCACTAAGAACAGTGTACTTGTAATGCTCATATTTCAGTGATCTCTCCAATATTTTCAATGACCTATAGCTTGTTGGAACCAATGCAAAGTCTACTCCAAGCTGATAAATTTTAAAGGCGTTTGATTCAACCAATTTGCCTCGAAGTAGTCACTAGTCATTCTCTACACATCTCCTAAAAAGTCGGGGGTAAGGCTTCAATTGCTAAATTGATTGCTCAGTATGTAGTCTATCATTTTAAGTGATTTGACTTGGAATAATTAGCTCTCTAAGCTAATTTGATTCACCCAAAAGGAATTTTCCTAATTGCTACTATACTATGAGCATTGAGCATAATATCCAGCAAGTGTCAAGACCAAAATAACAAGTTTTTGGCCACAAGATAGTTGCAAAGTTATGTGTTTTGATTTAATTGTTTGAAGAATCATCTCCAAAGTACATACATAATTTATTTGTGTCATTTGCAAGCTAAGAGGGCCTACATCACAACTCTAAAGAAAAATAGGGCAGGTACTAAGCTGGGTTTTGCAGTACCAACTCATTTCTTGAGGTGTCCATCCATCTTTTCCAACATTCATCATGCTATTTGGGCTTACCAAGTTTCCTATAAAACAGTACTCAATGCCACCCCATTTCAGATGGTCTTTGGACATAATGCTCTGCTACAATTAGATTTCGTAATCCTAGCTTTAAAAGTAGCACAAGAGCATGAGGTGATTGGGCATGAGTTGTCCTCTAGGATCTTTGATCTAGAATGCTTAGGTGAGACGAGGTTACGAGCGGCAATAGGCATCTATGCTACAAAGAAAAGACAAAAGGCATACTTTGATGCACACATCAAGGATAATGGATTGAAAGAGGGAGATCTCATGTTGGTTTATACTCTAAAACAACATGCGCATAAATTGGAAAAAAGAGGATATGAACCCATGATCATTAATAGAATTTCCACTAGTGGTGCGGTTCAATTGGCCACTCTAGAGGGTGACATCTTGCCAAACTATATTAGTGGTTGTGAAGTCAAGCTATATCAAGAATCTCATATAGAGGATATGCTAAGGAAACTCAACACTTCTAAGAAGAAAAAAGAAGCAGAGATAAGGGTTAGAGAAGAAGCACAGGGAGAGGCCATAGAGTGTATTAGGAAAAATAAGTTAAGGCGACTATGCCTAGATGTCAATCCAATAGAAGCCTATTTCATAGGATTAGGAGGTGTGGAAACCCCTTGTTTGGGCAAGGTAGAGCTTCCCATCTATCTTCAAGATGTTCCAATGAGAGTCAAAATGCTAGTGTGTCAAGATGAGGATCTTTGGGTCAAGATTGGATCTATGACCATGCAATCAACTTAAACCTAAAAAGACAACTTTCTTCAAGTTTGAGTACATGAATAGTGCTTTACATTAGAATTAGAGAATTTCATGCTCACAAATCCAGGTGTCACACATTCTCTTAGTTCTTCTAAGACTAATCTTATAGAAGAAGATTTTTTATGTGTCAAAAGCTCTATGATGCAGAAAGAGTCACACATGGAAGAACATGCTCCAAGGAGAGTGGATCTCTCTTCTTCTTCAAAGACTAATGCAACCACAGTAGTTCCACTACAAAGGCAAGCACAACAATTCAAGACAATTGTTATATCAAATAGAAAGACACCATCCAACAAGAAAGTAGTTCCGGGTATGGGCCAGATCTGGGTACAAAAAGGAGGACAACCATCAGCCTTGCCCTCACAATTTCCATCGATACCTGTTTATTGTGCCATTTGAGTTCTTTTTCACTTTGTAAATCCACTTGGATCCTATTACCTTCATGAATGGTTTTTTGGGAACCAAATCCCAAGTACCATTCTCTTGAAGTGCTTCAATTCTTCATGCATAGATTTTCTCCACTCTTCTTTCTTGTTGGCTTCCTCAAATGAAGATTGTTCTTCTAACATAAAGTCTTTAGCTATGTATATAGAATGCTTGGTGACTAGTGATGTGTCATAGCCAAACCTTATAGGTTTCTTGCTTTCCCTTTGAGATCTTGTAAGTGCTTGATTGGATGACTCCCAAATGTCTCCCAAATTTTTGAGCTTTGCTTTGCCCTTGAACTTCCAAGCTTTAAACTCTTCAAACTCAATTTGTTCTTCATCTTCTAGGTTGACATCCTCTGATGTATGTGGTTCTTCTTTGGTGAGAAATGGAAAATCATTTTCCAAATCATACGGTAGCTTTATTTTACTATAATCATCCTCAAACCAAGAGTTAGTTTTCATCAAATACCTTATCCCTACTAACTGTAAATCCTTTGTTGGTGGGATTATATACATATATCCCTTCTGATTCTGATCATAGCCAATGAATATGCATCTTTCAGCTTTTGGATTAAGCTTTCCTCTAATCTATGAGGATATGTGTGCATAAGCAATGCACCCAAAGATTTTACAATGATCTAAAGAAGGTCTCTTGCCATTCCATGCCGCATAAGGTGTCATTCCATCCAAAGACTTGGATGGGAGCCTATTGATTAGGTCAGTGGCTGTGGAAATAGCCTCTACCCATAGTGTTGCTCTAGCACAATGGTAAGTACCACGTTAAGAAGCTCCATCTCCTTAATGTCAATCCACAGAAGAGATAGGAGTGATATGAAGATTGTGAATGCAAGATGTAGTGAGAGTGAAGGTGAGAAGCATGGAGATGCACACACACATACACACTCACAAGAAAGAGACAAGCAAGACATAATGGAAGTGTTGGAGACCTCTAAATCTCCAAAGGTTTGATCTATACTGATTTAAGATCACATCTATATCAGTTATGGATCAAACTTTACACAAATGTTATCTTCATTTACCAAAACTTTCAATTATCACTTCTCTGAGTGAAATTCTTCATCCTTCAATAGTCTGCTTCAAAGATTGTCTTCATTACCTGCACATATCTTCAGACTTATTTGAACCAATGAAACACATATCTCCACACTACTTTTATGCAATGATATCAACCATTAATCCTTCAAAAGAATCATTAAAACTTTAATTTGATCCTTAAGCTCAAAAGTATGTCAGAAACTGTCTTCTTGAACAAGCGACTTTGACATAGGTAACTTCTAAGGTTGATTTATCACAACACAGATCCCGTTTTGCTAAATGCTTTTAGCCATAGATTCCTTAACTTCTGACTTAGATTTTGAATGCTCACTTATAAAAAACTTTACACTGTGCATTGAGATCTAAGCAAAACATCCACATGAAAAAGTGCACAACTCTGAGAGATCTACCTGCAAGCTTTACATACACATGTTCCTATTGATCATACTCACAACATGAAAGGAACTAGACCATGAAACTTTGAGCATAGCTTCATTAGCTTCTAGATTAGATGTGTACAAAAGGATTTCTGATCCATATGATCAGACTGAGAGAAATCTACGAAATACTTGTCGCTATTTTTTGAAGATGACTCTCTTTACATCTATCTCTATGACACTTGTCTTCAAATGATTTTCTCATGTATTTCTTTACATCATTGACTTATATGCAGATGGTTTTAGACTTATCCCGTGTCTATTACATTACTCCTTATCATCTTAAGGATTATCTATACTCAACTTACAAGAATTTCCAACTGTAATGTACATATGTATACAAGCTATCATTCTAAAATCTCTTCTCTTTCTCCAATGACTTCTTTCACTTCAATCTGATCATAGACTTGCTTCAAACTCTTTGTAATCATAAATTTGTGATTGTTTTGTTCCAACAACTCCCTCTCAATCACTAATTGTGATTATTCCATTCTTCTTTACTCCTGCCATCTCTTTGAATCTCTGTAACTTAGGTCCATCCAAGCTTTTTGTTAACATATCTGCAATTTGTTCTTTTGTTGGAGTATACAACACTTCAATCTCTTTATGAAGTAACTTTTCCCTCAAGAAATGATACTAAATCTCTATATGCTTAGTCTTGGCATGAAAAATAGGGTTAGCTGCCAAATACAATGAACTCATATTGTCTCCAAAAATAATTGGAGTACTTTGATCAATTTCAAAATTCTTCAACAAGGTCTTTAACCATATCACTTCTTTTGCAGCCTCTACCATTCCTTTATACTCAGCTTCTGTGGATGACAAAGCAACTGTATGTTGCTTCTTTGAGCACCAAGAGACTAACTTATCTCCAATATAACAGAGATACCCATGAGTAGACCTTCTATCATCTGAATCACCTGCCCAATCTGCATCACTAAACACTTTGATTATTGTATTAGAAGTAAATCCATAATACAAACCTTCACTTAGGGTTCCTTTGATATATCTGAGTACCCTTTGAGCTGCAATCCAATGATTCTTCTTTGGACAATGCATAAATTGTGATAACACACCTACTGCATATGATAGATCTGGCCTTGTCAAGGTATGATAGATTAGACTACCTACCAAACTCTGATATTTCTTCATATCATGAAATTCTTCATCTCCATATCTGCTCAACTTATGATTTAGCTCCAATGGTGTGGTTGAAGACTTGCAATCCTCCATGTTGAACTTGACAAGAAGATTCTTCAAGTATCCTCTCTTGTGTAACATATACTCCATGTTCAAAAAATAAGATAAGTTTCCCAAATCACTTATCTTAAACTCCTTCTCTATTTGTTTCTTAAGCTCATTGATTCCTTGAGCATCTGTACCTGTGAAAATAATATCATCAACATAAATACACATGTATATGTATCCATTTTCACTTGCCTTCATTAGCAAGCTACTATCTGCCTTTGATGCTTGAAATCCACATTTATTCAAGAACTTAACAAGCCTATAATTCCATGCTCTTGGAGCCTGCTTCAAACCATACAAAGCTCTCTTAAGCTTACACACATAATCTGATCCAATTGAATCCATGAAGCCTTCTGGTTGTTCCATGTACACTTCATCTGCAATGTATCCATTCAGAAATGCATTCTTCACATCTAATTGTGATAACTTCCATCCTTTACAAGTAGCAATAACAATCAATGATCTAATTGTAGAAATCTTAGCAAGAAGACTAAAGGTTTCATCATAATCTACCCCATAAGTTTGGGCATAACCTTTGACCACAAGTCTAGCCTTGTATCTAGACACTTTACCATTTGCAAACCTTTTTGTTTTATACACCCACTTACATCCAATGACTTTCTGCTTCTTTGGTCTTGGCACCAACTCCCATGTTTCATTTTCAAGTAGAGCATCATACTCTTCTTGCATTGCCTTTTCCCAATTCTGGTTACCTTTAGCTTCTTCATATGTGATTGGATCCTCTTCTGTCTTCACAATGTAAGCATAATCTTTTGTTGTTAGGAAAGATGTATCATAGCTATACCTGATAGGCTCTTTCCTTTCTCTCAAGGATCTTCTGACCTCTGCACTTCTTGATGTCTCAGCCACATTTGATTCTGGATCAAATCTTGGCCCATCTTCAACATTATCCTTCAATTTACTTTTATAATCAAAATCATCAATATCTTCTTCATACACACTTACTTTTGTCTTGCCTTTCCTTTGTATTTCTTTAACATTTGCATAATAATTTGTTGACCATGTATACCATGTGCTTTGCTCACCAAATGTAACATCTTTGGTAATAAGAAATTGCTTTGTGGATGGACTCCACAATTTGTAACCCATCTGTCTATCATCATATCCAATAAACACATACTTCTCTGCCTTGGGTTCTAGCTTATGTCTCAATTGTGAAGGAACATAAGCATATGATAAACATCCAAATACCTTACAATGATCAAGAGTAGGTATCTTACCCCACCATGATTCATAAGGAGTTCTTCCATCCAAATCTTTACAAGGTAACCTATTCACAAGGTATGTTGCAGTGTTGATAGCTTCTGCTCATAGGTAGTTTGGACAATTCTTTTCCTTCATCATTGCTCTTGCAAACTCTACAAAAGTTTTGTTTCTTCTTTCTGCAACTCCATTTTGTTGAGGAGAGTACCTGCAAGTTAATTCTCTTTTTGTACCTACATTCCAAAAATAATAATCAAACTCTTTAGAGAAATACTCTCCCCCTCCATTTGATCTCAACCTCTTGAGCTTTTGTCCTATAATCCTTTTTGCATAAGCATGATAATGCTTGAATGTCTTGAACACTTTTGATTTGTCCTTGATTACATATAAAGTAATCCATCTGGTTGCATCATCAACAAACAACACATAATATCTGGATCCATTTATGCTATAGTCCCTTGAAGGACCCCACACATCTGTATGGACTAACTCAAGCATGTTTGAATACTTGTACCCTGATTTATTGTATGAAATTTTGTGTGCTTTTCCTAATTGACAAGCTTCACACTTGTACACCATGTGTTGCCCTTCAATATTTGGCAAACCAAGCACCACATCATTCTGATATTTCCTTTATGGCTCTCTCATTGAAATGACCTATCCTTTTATGACATAGGTCTAATTCAAACATCTTTTGACTTCCATAAGTAAATAAAGCATGTCCCACATTACCTTGGACTTTGAGAGTGAACAACCTTCATTCCTTTTTACCTGCAATGATATTTCTATATCCTTGATTTGGATCTTGCACATAAACACCATCATTTGTGAATCTGACTTCATATCCCTTCTCCACAATTTTCCCTACACTTATCAAGTTTTTAGGAATAGTACGAACATAAAGTACCTTGCTCAAGAGTGTACTTCCACTCTTTGTCTTCACTGATCCAATGCTCTCCACTTTATGCTTGGTGTTGTCACCTATTTAAACTGTATGTCCATTCATCTTTGCTTCCATATTAGTTATCAATGATATATTGCCACTCAGATGATTGCTACATCCTAAGTCAATATAGAAACCCTTTGGTCTTCTCCTACTGCATCATGAGTTGCATTCAAGATGAGAGTCATGTCATCCTTTTGATCTGATGCATAATTATAATAATTGTTGTTGTAGGACTGAGATTGAAAACTTCTTTCACCTCCTCTAGCATATGATGTCCTACCACCTCTTCCTCTGAAGTTGCCTCTTTGGTTTCTACCTCCTCTACCTCTTTGATTGAAGCTCTGGTTATTACTTCCACCATTTTGATTGTTATACCAACAATCATTTGCCAAATGATTGGTTCTGCCACAAATCCAACAAGCTTTAGTATTGTCTTTGTACTTACCTCCTCTTCCTTTACCTCTTAAGTTCATCTTTCCTTTTGTAAAGTTAGCTTGGCTTGAAGTTCCTTCATCATCAGTTGACTGTTCCCTTTGCCATTCTTTTTCTTGTCCTTGGAGTACATAGCTTGACTTGCACTCCTATCATTGTCTCCCTTAATGTCGTGCTCAAAAGTTAGCATGTGTCCTAGCAATTGATTAAGATCAGGAGTAAAATGATCTAGTGACAATTCTATGGACAATATGAAAGGCTTCCACTTCTCATCTCCTCTCAGATCTGTAAGTATCTGCCTTACCAACTTATCCTCTTCAATGTCTTCATATACTTGTTACATGGCAAGGGTGGTGTGGATTGACCGGTTGCTAGCATATTGATTATGAAAATATGGTTGTCAAAAATGCATTTTTCTCTTAATCAATGAATTGTTGGGTGTGGTCATGCTCATGAAGATGTGTGCACATGTTAAGTATGGATAGGTTTGGGAGTGCATGATTGCAATAGGAAGGTGCATGTGTGAGCATGAGAACATGTAGGTACATATGTGTCTCTAAGAAAATGAATGGAGCATACATTGATTATGATGGGGGGTAGTGGCCAGAATACGGAAAGTTGATTGTCTGGAATATGTACAGGATACGTTAGTTGAATGGCTAGAAAAAGCAGATGAACTTATGATGGGGGAGTGGTTTGTGAGGGGGGGTACACCCCATTATTCCCCACACGAGAGTGGGAGGGGCGAATCACATAAAGATATTGAACTGTTTTTTGGCTCTCTCTCTCTTTTTTTTGTTTTTTGTGGTGTCTGTGAAAAAAACAGGGGAAGTTGCACGGCAGGAAGGAGGGTATTGAGGTTGCTGGTGAAGAAAGGGAGGGGCACGAGGTCGCGGCCAGCATCAGCAAAAGGAGGCTGATATTTCTGGCAGCAATGTTCTGATAGAGGGGCTCTCTCGTTTTTTCAAGCATGCAAAGAAAGGAGGCCAATTCATCTATTCTAATAGCGATCGTGATGATGCTGGCAGAAGTATTAAGGATCTGCGCCGATTTTGGAGTTGTTTTCTTTCGATTGAATTACTCTGAATTGATGATAAGGGAGATCAATGTTCTTATGTGATCCGCTTTGCTGATGATTAAGGATGACATCGATGCTTAATTCTGAGGACCTCCAACCTATCTGCTATTTTAAAGCCACACTTCTACTATGATCGCGTGAAGGATATTGTGGAGCGTTCATCAATAGAAGGGTATGTCTTATAACAGAGGAGGTCAATTAGATGAATGACGTCAAGGCACATAGGAGTGGAAATTGCAGACGAGAGGAGGCCTAAATTTTTGTAGTCATTGGACTCCAGTCATCTTCTCTGACGGCATCCAAGCTCTGACAGTCGACTACATCATATAGAATGATCTGGTGTAGTTTATCAGTAACGAAAGTTTGCGCAACTAGGAGAAGATTGAAGACATTGAGGAATTGGAGGTTGAAGGAGTTTTGATGACACTCCTCTATCAAGGCACTTGGGAATCAGACCATAATGCCGAACAAATGCCAACGCTCTTCTGTTCTTCAATATTTGAGAATCATAACCGACAGGAGATGCACTCAAAGGTTCTGACTGCTGTTAAAACCTTTGTGAACAACTTTTGCTTGAAAGGAGCACATTATGTTTTTTTTGGATAAAAAAAAAACACCAGAGGTGTGTTGCCAAAAAGGGAAGTAGACCTTGATTTCAACAGAGGAGAGCGACTGGAAGAGGAGAATGTTTGGGGGTGGATCTGCTCTCCTTCCATGAGGACCAGAGATAGGGCGGCACATGATCCTGTTCATCATCATCTGATAGAAGAAGGGAGGATATCTGTTCGTGAAATAGGATCTTTAATACTCTGAGGTATCACCAATGAATGGGTAGATCAGCTGGTTTGAGAGTTGCGCCATGATCCTTTTGCCCATACTGGAAGCTACCAAAACCCTCTAGGTAGGGTATTAAAAGGAGATTCTTGAATGTATTATCATATGAGTATTTTCTCATCAAAGTAGGTTTGAATGATTGTGAGGGGAACTGAGGACACAACAATCATGGTAATGTGGAATTATAAAGCTGGACACAACAGTTCAAGAGGAAAAGAATATGCTACTATGACTTGTTGATGATCAGAATAGCGGGCAATGTATAACTTGATGTTGAGGGCAATGTAAAGCTTGATGGGAGCCGATGAACAACAAAACAATCGACCGCGTAATTCTTAGCTATGAAAGAGTCTTCTGCTCAAATGATAGTAATGGAAAAGGGAATTGACTACTTCAGAAAGGAGTCATACTCGTAGAATATAAGTAGAAAAGCATGTCCATAAGGAGATAGAATAGCTCACTTGAGGTTGGTCCTGGAACACTAAGTACTTGGGATTGTGGGGAAGGAACTAGAGAAGAAGATTTCCAGGATACTAGACTAAAGGTATCAGTGGGCTGGGCACTCACTCCATGATGGCAGAGCAATGAGAGGGCATGTGAGTGCTGTTCTAGAGGGGAGATTGATGACCAGCTAGGAGCATTCCCTACACTCTTATATGGATCATTTCCATATGTATACAGGCCAAGATTACTGATAAGAGCTTGTCGGAAAGCAACAAAAAGGGGATTGCAAGGACTTTCCCTCTGAATAAGAAGGAAGGTAATTCAAAGATCATTGCAAGAAGAAGAGAATAGGGAGTAGATGTGTTCAACAGAGGTGAATCTGGACGATAGCAGCAGTACATGAAGCTTGGACAACATCACTTGTTCAGCGTTTTTGGGTCATCCATATGTATCAAGCATCAGAACATCTAGTTGTCACGAAGTTCATACTCCTCAGCATTAGAAACCTGCTCAGCATCTCCTAGTTGGAAAGATTCACCAAGGTTGTACGGCCGTTACCATCAAGAATGCAAATTCTTACTGGAATGCCATTAGAAATACTCGATACATTCTACTCAAACTGATAATGCATAGAGGCTGGCTGCTTCTATTTTGAGCAGATGATCGGGCCCTTCGAATTCTGTACGTGTTCTTTGTTGAGATATGCCTTGTGACCTCGGTTCTTTTATAATTGAATGGCTCGAGTTCTGTAGTATTAAAGTTGTTTTTCTCTCTGGACATGTAGTTTGCTCCAACAGTTTGAGTGTTGGCTTTTGACTGTCTAATCTAACAAAACTCTCAAGGGTTCATTTTGTCTTTGTATTTCGTTTGAACATCGAAAAAAATGGAAGTGAATGTTTTGGACTGGATAAATTTGACAAGAAAGTATAATGCTGCTTGTTCAAACAAGTGTAAGAAAGTGTGAGTGTGTATGAGAGTGTGTGAAAGTAAGAGAATGAATGAGTGTGTGTGAAAGAGAGTGTGTGAATGCATGAGAGTGTGTGAAAGCATATGTATGCATACGAGTGAGAGAAACATCGGGTAAAGGGAATGACTAAGTGTGTGCATAAGAGAACGAAGTTGAGAGAGAGGGAAAGAAAGAGAGATACAGTTTGGGATCTACGATTGGATATGCATTAGGGGATTTTAATTTCTCTCTTCCATGGATACATTCGTGCATAATTTGGTGACTTAGAGTAGGCCAAGTGGGTAGAATCGAGTAATTTAGGCAAAACCGAAGCGTGTATAATCATACTTCTCTTGGGTGTTAGGACTCAACATTTGGCGATCCTGCTGGGGATCGCAAAAGTGAAGTATCTATGCTCAATTATGAGCTCAAAGTAGGAAAAAGTTGTGAGAGACGAGAATCCAAGCAAGATATAGTTACATATTGCTAGTGTTTTTCCGAGTTCAAGACCTTATCCATTTTGGCGATTCCGCTGGGGATTGGCTTAGCACATCTCATAGAGAGTGCTACGAGTTTGCTTGGTGCGCCAATCGTGTAGCACAGCCAAGTCGATCCCAAATTTGCTTTGATCTTCATTAGAGAAATGGCCGGAAAAAGGCAAGCCTATGGTTTTGAACAGGCCAACATGAGGCAAATGAATGCTGGAGAAAATAGGAGATGGATATATTCTGGTCCGACCATGAGACATCATATGAATAGAGGTCCAGGGTTTGGCCCAATCTCAAACTATGTTTGATGTTGGTGTTGCGAGAAAATTGGGCATATTGCCAAATTTTGCCCTCGAGTGTGTACTCCTTTGGACTTTGTACCCGTGTGTAGGGATTGTGGAAAAAAGAGCTTATGCGCGCATGTGTGCAAGGTAAAGTGAGTCTCTTTCGAGAATGTCTCAATGGAAGAACCTAGTTCTTCTCTCTCTTCTTTCTATGTGGCAATTGAAAATGGTGAGGCTTCTCCATCGATAGGGACCTCAAGGAAAAGTGGGGTCATACCCAAGTTGATACAGCCAATTAGCATGACCAATAGCTTTGAGAATCTATCAATAGATAAGGATGTTGGCTATGCGAGGGAAGGTGATAAAGTTTTAGCAAAGCTCATAGAAAGTCTGCAATGTCAAGTGAATTGGATACGTGAGGAGCAAGACAACGGCAGGACCAAGATGGAGAGATTAGAGAAAAATCAAACTGAAATAAAGGCCGTCTTAGAGAAATGGGAGGAGAAGGTGAAATGCATGGAAAGTAAAAACAAAGATTTGAAAAGGGAAAACAAAAACCTGAGGAAGGAAATTGAGAGACTTCAGAGTCAAAAAGTTGTTGGGAAGAGTAAGGACATAGAAAGAGAGGCTCTTGAGATGAGTACTGATTTAGTGATAGTAGATTGCTATGGGTTTATAGCCGAGGATGAAATCCAACACGAGGACGACTTGGTGAGACGGGTCGAGCAAGGAGAGCAGGAGATTAGTAGAGTGCAAGAAGTTATTTGTAGATACAATGACCAAGTAGGTAGGATCAGTGAGGAGTTTGAGTTGGAGTTAGCAAAGATTAAGAGTGCCCAAGTAGAGAGTGATAAGAAGATGGGAGAATTGGAAAAAGAAAATGCGAGATTGAAAGGAGAGCTCGATAGATGGATGAGTCAGAGAGACGATGAGAGATTGAATTGTGTAGAAGGGGACCAAAAAATAGGGAAAATGGAGGAAGAGTTGAAAGCGGTGTTGGACAGGTTGGATGCGTTCGGAACAGAGTTAGAAAGGATGAAGAATGAATTGTCGAAGAAGGTAGATGATCTGGATGTAGAAAATATGAGTAGAATTTGGGAGGAAAGATCGATTAGAGAGGAAGTCGAGAAGTTGACTACGCGAGTTGAGAAGAGGGAGGATATTCCCCTCGGATCTGAAAAAAGGATGAGAGATTTAGACGAAAAGATGGAGAAAATATGGAATCGGTTCCGAAGCATTGAATCTGATCTGTTCCAATATCATAGTGATATTGAGTACAACAAGCAAGGATTAAGGGACTTAGCAGCGAAGCTTGAGTCATTGAGGGGCACAATGGGTAATGGTAGTTTCCCAAGTCATTTACCAGGTCATGTGGAATCTCTACGAGGCAGAGGTTGGAGGTGAGGAAGGATTAGAGGATGCGATGGATGCCGGTGAGGATGGCTTAGGTCTGATTAGGGTTTGCTTTGTGGGATTGTGAATCTGAAACATGAGGATGGATGGATCGAGTTGGTTGTACGCTTAGGAATTGAAGTGGCATTTTTTGAGGTTTTTAGGTCGACAAGGTAGTTAGTGTGTGCTGGTTTTGAGAGGAAAAGTTGACCATGACATTAGTGGCCGGATTTTGGCTTGAGTAGTAGTAGAGAGGAGATGTGTCTCATTGGGATGTCCACGGGGAGTTTATGTGTGTGTGTCGTGATCGGGATGGTTGGGAAAAGATCCTTTCTTTTGTCTCCTAATTCTCGAGATGCGGGAATGAAAAAAAATGGAAGAAATTATATGTTTATGTATGTGTGCATGTGGCTACGCGCCTATGTGGGCCGATAGGTGGGTGGATCCACTTTGGCCGAGTGGTCAAAGCCACGAACTGACGTCGGTTTCACATAGGGCTAGTTGTCTGTGTGTCGTGTGCTGCGTTGGGTTGGTAGATGGGTGGAACAAACTCGATCGGGTGGTCGAGTCCACGAGTCGCATCCAGCTTCGGCGTAGGCCGACAAGTGTGAGTAAATATGTGAAAAAAAATGATGAAAAAAAAAGAGAAAAAGGTGAAAAAAATATGAATGAGAAAAAATCCTCGCTCGAGGGGGGACAAAAGAGAGGTTAGAGAGCATGATGCTCGGATGGGTATGTGTATGTGTTGTGGGGATCTGAGAATGTGTGGACTCCTGATGAGGCATGTCGAATCAAAGCTTAAGCTCGGCTAGGGTTTTGGCTGCGACGTGCCTATGGAAGATTTGGACTCGAGGGATCCAAGCATGCTGGTGACTTTGTTCGACTGCGAACTCTTGAAAGGTGCTCATTTTGGTTCTTAGGTTGTGCAACTACTTGCAATATCTTGAAGCATGTCCACAATGACCGATTGTGTCAGAGTGAGCTCGTGTTAGGCTTGAGTGGTCTTTTCCATGTGTCCATCAATTCAGGTGGTCTGGTGGAGACTTAGCATAAAATCTAGTTGATTGAGATGCAGAAAAGAATAAAGATTCGATGAAAAGGCAAGTGGGTAGTGAAAACCTTAGGTCAAAGGGGCATGGAAAATGGACAAGAGGATTTGCGTAGAAATGGAAAAAGAAATTAGGAAAGTGAATGTATAAACCAAAAGACTAGCGGAAAGGAGGAATGGATGCGGGTCTTGCATGAATGTATGTTGTGTGTATGAAAAAGAAGTGGGAAAGCAATACTGAGGCCCATAAGAATTGGATGCGGTTTTTACTTGTGTTGACATTGCGTGTGAATGGAAAGGAATGACGAGAGAGGGAATGTGGATGGGCTTCTGCTTGTATGCATATGGGTTGTGACGAGCTTGCATGTGGGATGAGGATGTGTGATGTGATTTCTTGATGTGTGTTTGCTCATTCCATTTTGGTTGTAGATGTTATTGTGATTTGATGAAGAAAGGTGCTAATGTTTGATGAAGTTTGTAGACAGGTGGACATGGAGATGAAGATGCGAGAAGATGGACAAAGATGGTAAGTGAAATGATTGGATTTTGGTACTAACTGATGATTGTATGAGGGTGATTGCAGGTGCTTCATTGAGGAAGAAGAGAATAGGTATGCAAGGTACATATTTGTATTTGATTCAGTGATGAGCACATGTTGGATGATTTGAGTGCAGGTGCTAATTGGCTCGTCGGGGACGACTTCGCGAGCAGAAGGGGGGAGTTTGTTACATGGCAAGGGTGGTGTGGATTGACCGGTTGCTAGCATATTGCTTATGAAAATATGGTTGTCAAAAATGCATTTTTCTCTTCATCAATGAATTGTTGGGTGTGGTCATGCTCATGAAGATGTGTGCACATGTTAAGTATGGATAGGTCCGGGAGTGCATGATTGCGATAGGAAGGTGCATGTGTGAGCATGAGAACATGTAGGTACATATGTGTCTGTAAGAAAATGAATGGAGCATACATTGATTATGATGGGGGGTAGTGGCCAGAATACAGAAAGTTGAGTGTCTGGAACATGTACATATATGTCAGTTGAATGGCTAGAAAAATCAGATGAACTTATGATGGGGGAGTGGTTTGTGAGGGGGGGTACACCCCATTATTCCCCACACGAGAGTGGGAGGGGCGAATCACATAAAGATACCGAATTGTTTTTTGGCTCTCTCTCTCTCTTTGTTTCGTTTTTTGTGGTGTCTGTGCAGAAAACAGGGGAAGTCGCAGGGCAAGAAGGAGGGTATCGGGATTGCTGGCGAAGAAAGGGAGGGGCATGAGGTCGCAGCCAGCATCAGCAGAAGGAGGCTGATATTTCTGGCAGCAATGTTCTGATAGAGGGGTCTCATTTTTTCAAGCATGCAAAGAAAGGAGGCCAATTCATCTATTCTAACAGCGATCGTGATGATGCTGGCGGAAGTATTAAGGATTTGTGCCGATTTTGGAGTTTTTTTTTCATTTGAATTAATGTGAATTGATGATAAGGGAGATCAATGTTCTTATGTGATCCGCTTTGCCGATGATTAAGGATGACATCGATGCTTAATTCTAAGAACCTCCAACCTATCTGCTATTTTAAATCCACATTTCTACTATGATCGCGTGAAGGAGATTGTGGAGCGTTCATCAACAGAAGGGTATGTCTTATAACAGAGGAGGTCAACGAGATGAATGACGTCAAGGCACACAGGAGTGGAAATTGCAGACGAGAGGAGGCCTAAATTTATGTATTCATTGGACTGCAGTCATCTTCTCTGATGGCATCCAAGCTCTGACAGTCGACTACATCATATAGAATGATCTGGCCTAGTTTATCAGTAACCAAAGTTTGCGCAACTAGGAGAAGATTGAAGACATTGAGGAATTGGAGGTTGAAGGAGTTTTGATGACACTCCTCTATCGAGGCCCTTGGGAATCAGACCATAATGCTGAACAAATGCCAACGCTCTACTGTTCTTCAATATTTGAGAATCATAACCGACAAGAGATGCACTCAGAGGTTCTGACTTCTGTTAAAACCTTTGTGAACAACTTTTGCTTGAAAGGAGTAGATTATGTTTTTTTCGGATTAAAAAAAAAAACACCAGAGGTGTGCTGCCAAAAAGGGACATAGACCTTGATTTCAACAGAGGAGAGTGACTGGAAGAGGAGAGTGTTTGGGGTTGATCTGCTCTCCTTCCATGAGGACCAGAGATAGGGCAGCACATGATCTTGTTCGTCATCATCTGATAGAAGAAGGGAGGATATCAATTCGTGAAATAGGATCTTCAATACTCTGAGGTATCAGCAATGAATGGGTAGATCAGCTGGTTTGAGAGATGCGCCATGATCCTTTTGCCCATACTGGAAGCTACCAAAACCCTCCAGGTAGGGTATTAAAAGGAAATTCCTGAATGTATTAGCATAGGAGTATTTGCTCATCAAAGTAGGTCTGAATGATTGTGAGGGGAACTGAGGACACAACAATCATGGTAATGTGGAATTATAAAGCTAGACATAGCAGTTCAAGAGGAAAAGAATATGCTACTATGACTTGTTGATGATCAGAATAGCGGGCAATGTATAACTTGATGTTGAGGGCAATGTAAAGCTTGATCGGAGCCAATGAACAACAAAATAACCGACCGCGTAATTCTTAGCTATGAAAGAGTCTTCTGCTCAAATGATAGTAATGGAAAAGGGAATTGACTACTTCAACAAGGGGTCATACTCGCACAATATAAGTAGAAAAGCATGTCCATAAGGAGATAGAATAGCTCACTTGAGGTTGGTCCTAGAACACTAAGTACTTGGGATTGTGGGGAAGGAACTAGAGAAGTAGATTTCCAGGATACTAGACTGAAGGTATCAGTGGGTTGGGCTCTCACTCCATGATGGCAGAGCAATGACAGGGCATGTGAGTGCTGTTCTAGAGGGGAGATTCCTGAGTAGCTAGCAACATTCCCTACACTCGGATATGGATCGTTTCCATATGTATACAGGCCAAGATTACTGATAAGAGCTTGTCGGAAAGCAACAAAAAGGGGTTTGCAAGGACTTTCCCTCTGAATAAGAAGGAAGGTAATTCAAAGCTCATTGCAAGAAGAAGAGAATAGGGAGCAGATGTGTTCAACAGAGGTGAATCTGGACGATAGCAGCAATACATGAAGGTTCGACAACATCACTTGTTCAGCGTTTTTGGGTCATCCATATGTATCAAGCATCAGAACATCTAGTTGTCATGAAGTTCATACTCCTCAGCATTAGAAACCTGCTCAGCATCTCCTAGTTGGCAAGATTCACCAAGGTTGTACGGCCGTTACCATCAAGAATGCAAATCCTTACTAGAATGCCATTAGAAATACTCAATACATTCTACTCAAACTGATAAGGCATAGAGGCTGGCTTCTTCTATTTTGAGCAGATGATCGGGCCCTTCGATTTATGTACATGTTCTTTGTTCAGATATGCCTTGTGAACTGGGTTCTTTTATAATTGAATGGCTCCATTTCTGTAGTATTTAAGTTGTTTTTCTCTCTGGACATGTAGTTTGCTCCAACAGTCTGAGTGTTGGCTTTTGACTGTCTAATCTAACAAAACTCTCAAGGGTTCATTTTGTCTTTGTATTTTGTTTGAACATCGAAAAAAATGGAAGCGAACGTTTTGGACTGGATAAATTTGATAAGAAAGTATAATGCTGCTTGTTCAAACAAGTGTAAGAAAGTGTGAGTGTGTATGAGAGTGTGTGAAAGTAAGAGAATGAATGAGTGTGTGTGAAAGAGAGTGTGTGAATGCATGAGAGTGTGTGAAAGCATATGTATGCATACGAGTGAGAGAAACATCGGGTAAAGGGAATGATTAAGTGTGTGCGTAAGCGAACGAAGTTGAGAGAGAGGGAAAGAAAGAGAGATACAGTTTGGGATCTACGATTGGATATGCATTAGGGGATTTTAATTCCTCTCTTCCACGGATACATTCGTGCATAATTTGGTGACTTAGAGTAGGCCAAGTGGGCGGAATTGAGTAATTTAGGCAAAACCGAAGCATGTATAATTATACTTTTCTTGGGTGTTAGGACTCAACATTTGGCGATCCTGCTGGGGATCGCAAAAGTGAATTATCTATGCTCAATTGTGAGCTCAAAGTAGAAAAAAGTTGTGAGAGACGAGAATCCAAGCAAGATATAGTTACATATTGCTAGTGTTTTTTCGTGTTTAAGACCTTATCCAATACTGCTCCCAAGCTATCTGCAATATCCTTCACTCTTGCCACATAATCAGAAATTGATTGTGAGCTCTTCTTCTTGAAAGTTGTGAATTCTGCCCATAATGATGACTTCCTTGACTTGGTTGTGTTTTGGAAACGCTCTTCCAAAGCATTCCACACATCTGTTGCACTTTCTAATCCTCTAATGTGAGGTAGAAGATAATCATTTATAGCCATGTAAATGATGCTCCTAGCTTGAGCATCCTTTCTCATCCAATTCTTCAAACCTGCAAGTTCCTCCCTAGTTGGAACACTAGGATCTTCAAACTCAGGCTTTTCTTCTTCTCTTGTAATGAATGCCATCAAATCTTTGCTCATGAGGTGTGCCTCCATCCTCATGGACCAAGCTGGATAGTTCTGCCTATCTAGCTTATCAATTTGCAAGCTTTCTCCCATCTTTGATCTTCTGTGTCTGCAATTACTATGATTTATGATAATAGAATGTACCTTTGATATGAAGCTTTAATCCTTCTTGATCCTTTGAACTCGTGCTTTGTACTTCTGCAGGTTATCTCCAAGAATTTTTCTTTGTCCACCTTCAATTAGAAGGAACTTCAATATCTTCCACAATCGGGATTTCCAATGCCTTTACTTTACTTGTATTGCACCTTCAGCTCTCATACCACTGTTGGAGACCTCTAAATCTCCAAGGGTTTGATCTATACTGATTTAAGATCACATCTATATCAGTTATGAATCAAACTTTCACAAATGTTATCTTCATTTACCAAAACTTTCAATTATCACTTCTCTGAGTGAGATTTTTCATCCTTCAATAGTCTGCTTCAAAGATTGACTTCATTACCTGCACATATCTTCAGATTTCTTCGAACCAATGATACACATATCTCCACACTAATTTGTGCAATCATATCAACCATAAATCCTTCAAAAGAATCATTAAAACTTTAATTTGATCCTTAAGATCAAAAGTATGTCAGAAACTGTCTTCCTGAACAAGCGACTTTGACATAGGTAACTTCTAAGGTTGATTTCTCACAACACAGATCCCGTTTTGCTAAATGCTTTTAGCCATAGTTTCCTTACCTTATAACTTAGATTTTGAATGCTCATTTATAAAAAACTTTACATTGTGCACTGAGATCTAAGCAAAACATCGACACAAAAAAGTGTGCAACTCTGAGAGATCTACCTACAAACTTTACATACACATGTTCCTATTGATCATACTCACAACATGAAAGGAATTAGACCATGAAAATTTGAACATAGCTTCATTAGCTTCTAGATTAGATGTGTACAAAAGGATTTCTGATCCACATGATCAGACTGAGAGAAATCTACGAAATACTCATCGCTATTTTTTGAAGATGACTCTCTTTACATCTATCTCTATGACACTTGTCTTCTAATGATTCTCTCATGTATTTCTTTACATCATTGAATTATATACATATGGTTTTAGACTTATCCCGTGTCTATTACATTACTCCTTATCATCCTAAGGATTATCTATACTCAAGTTACAAGAATTTCCAACTGTAATGTACATATGTATACAAGCTATCATTCTGAAAACTCTTCTCTTTCTCCAATGACTTCTTTCACTTCAATCTGATCATAGACTTGCTTCAAAATCTTTGTAATCATCCATTTTTGATTGTTTCATTCCAACAAGAAGGTTGAAAGTAGACTCTATTGCTCAATAACACTCTTAGAAACTCAAAAATACCTCTAATCTCCAACTTGCTAACCTCAAAAATTGTTGCGAACATTTGTTTTATGTAGGGTACAAGTTTCAAATTATGTAAATACCTTTGGGAAGTCTTCAAATACTTCAAGAAGGCTCATATTATTCATAAAATGTAGCAAAAATACCACGTGAGTTCTAGAACATGGTGAGTCAAATTAGTGAGTCACAAGGGAGCTTCAGTGGTGTCCTAGTGGAAGGTCGATGTGGCTAGTTCTCAAAGTCCATCAATACTTTACTTATTTGAGCACTTGAGTCATGTAATACCTCCATCCAAGTGTCTACCACGAATTTAGATGTATTAGGAAGGTTTTAGATTAGTTTCCCATGCTATAAAAAGAGGAGAAAAGTCGTGATCTTGTGGGATGTCCAAGAGAGTCATATGTGTATCTCTACACTATTGTAGTTTTGTATGCAGAGATTGCAGAGCTTGCATCTCCCTCATTATATATCCAAATTACATGTTTGATAGCTCATTGGAAAGCTCTTACTGTCTACTTTATTCCTGTAAATGTCCATAATCATTGGATTTGTGAGCTGAGAGCAATACTCTCTGCAAGTAGTGTGTGTTCTCTGTTTTTTATCCCTGCTGAAGGTCTCCATTAAACCTCAAACTTGCAGAGGTCATATTTCCTTGTGTATGTATCCAAATCATGTGTTCTTTGGCTTGTTAAAAAGATCTTTGAGTCTACTTGTATTCTGGAAAGTTTCAAAGTCATTGGAGTTGTGAGTTAAGAGCAGTAGTCTCTGCAAGTGATGTGTGTCCTCAGGTTCATCTCTGTTTCAAGGTCTCCATTAAAGCTGCATATTGCAGAGGTCATAGCTCATTGTGTATTTATCCATTTGAGGTGTTCTATATCTTGTTGGAAAGCTTTTAGAGTCTAGTTTATGTGTGTGAAACAGTTTTGGAAAATTCCAAGTGAGTAAAGAGCAATTTGCTCTGCAAGAAAATTGGTCTGTGCATACAAGTTTGTGAAAAAGTCAACTAGGTCCTGTTGGGTTTCACCTACTTCTAGCTGTACTTTGGAGATCAATAAACTTCAACATTGGTATCAGAGCAAGTACTTGGAGGCTTGGAGAAGGTTATCATACCTTGACGAAGAATTTGAAGCTATCAAGGAAGCAGTTCATCATCAACACTACACAAAGGTAGAAGAAGATTGCAAGGAGGCATTTGAAGCAACATCCAAGCAAAGAAAGGTGCACATACCTCATTTACAAGGTAAATATTATATTTCTTCTCATCACATACATTGGAAAGGAGGCTTAAAGGAGGAAGCTTAGCATTTGTATTATGGGAGACCAACATGCACAAATAGAGAAGCTTGATAAGACCAATTATCAAGCATGGAAGTTTAGAATCACAGCATACTTGCAAGGTAGAGGCTTGTATGGTTTGATTGACGGCACAGATATCAAACCCACATTACCAGAGGACCCAAATCAGCAACAATTGAGGGAGTTTAGACTTTGGAATGAGAGAGACAAAAGGGTTATATTCATTTTATCACAAAATATTCAAGATTCAATGGTAGGACACATACAAGATCTAGACACAAGTAGAGATGTTTGGCTTGCATTGGAAAGGTTGTATGCTACAGGTACAAGAGCAAGGAAGATTCAATTCAAAAATGAGTTGAATAACATAAAGAAAGATACAAGGACATCGGTCAATGATTACATATTGAAAGTTAAAGAGATTGCAGATCAACTAGGATCAATTCAAGCTCATGTGGAGGACGACGACTTGGTTGCACATACTCTCAACGGACTCAAAGATGATGAGAGATGGAAACCCTTCATTACTTCAGTTTATGTCAGAGGAGAATTACCAGATTTTGATCAACTTATTGCCCTTATGGTCACGGAGGAGATGAATCTAAATGGTTCTACTTCAAATCAAAAAGGATCTCAAGGACAAGCTCTTTATGTAGGATCATCAAGAGGTGGAAACAGAGGTGGAAGAGGTTCAAATAGAGGTCGAGGAAGAAGGAACAATGATCAAAGGACTTCAAGTGGCTTCTTCAACACAAGAGGAAGAGGAAGATCAAGCGCTAGAGGTACGAGAGGCTACTACAACTACAACCAAAGACAAAGGAGTGAAGATAATAAGAACAATTGCTATATATGTGGAAGGTATGGACACTATGCCAAAGATTGTTATCAAAATGAAAATAATCAAGGTGGTAATCAAAGAGGAGGCTATTCAAGAAGAGGTAAACAACAAGGAAATTATGCAGTTGAAGGTAAAAGTGATGATTATGATTCTCTTCTTATGATGAATGTAGAAACTAAGATGAATTGCAATAGCGATGTATGGTATGTAGATAGTGGTTGTTCTAATCACATGTCTCATGATGCTTCATGGTTTTCTAATATGCATAATCCGTCATGTAAAGGTCATGTTGAAACAGGAGATGATACAACACATAAGATTATGCAGGTTGGAGATGTTGTTATGCAGGATAAGAGCAAGACAAATTGCTTGAAGGATGTACTTTATGTGCCAACGATCACTAAGAATTTGATGTCGGTTGGTCAAATGGTAGAAAAAGGTCTACAAGTGAGATTTAATCATGCAGGTTGCTTCATTGAGGATCCAAAGCAAAGGAGGTTAATTGCTAGAGGTCAAAAACAAGGTAGATTGTTTACATTCAAGGTAAACCCAAATCATACAAACTATTTCTCTTATGGTATGCATCGAATAGCAGAGCTTGATCTATGGCACAAAAGGATTGGACACATGAATGTACACAGGTTAAAGGAGCTATCAAAGAAGAGGATTGTTGAAGGATTACCTGATCTTACTAAGCAACATATGGTGCATCTTTGTGAAGCATGTCAAATGGGTAAGCAGAGTAGACAACCTTTCAAGCATTCAAGCTATGTAAGTGATGGTTTGCTAGATCTCATACACACAGATGTGTGGAGACCTACTAAAGAGGCATCCTTGGTTGGTAATAAGTACTATGTATCATTCATTGACGATCATAGTAGAATGACATTTGTGTATTTTATTAAACATAAGAGTGAGGTCTTTGATTGTTTCAAGAAGTTCAAATCATATGTCGAAAAGCAAACAGGAAGGTATATTAAGAAGCTAAGATCCGATGGAGGAGGAGAGTATTTCTCTCAAGCTTTTACTGATTTTTTGTATGATGAAGGTATCAAAAGAGAAGTTACATGCAGGTATACTCCACAACAAAATGGAGTCGCAGAAAGAAGAAACACAATCATAGCAGAAGCATCTAGAAGCATGCTTAATGATATGTGTTTGCCTAATTATTTTTGGGCTGAAGCTGTTAGCACAAGTGTTTACATTATGAATAGAGTTTCGACTGCTGGAGTTCATCATTTGACACCATATGAGGTATGGCATGGAAGGAAACCAAGTGTAAGTCATTTGAAAGTATTTGGCTGTGTATGTTATGTACATGTACCTAGTGAGGTGAGATCTAAACTTGATGCGAAATCAGAAAAATGTATATTTATTGGTTATGCAGATACTCAAAGAGGATATAGATGCTATAATCCTCATACCAATAAGGTTGTTGTGTCAAGAGATGTAAACTTTGATGAATCACTTTCATGGTATGCAGATAAGAATTGTTTGCAGGTCATGGATGAAAATGAAGAAGGTGTGGTTGAAGGAGATGAATGCATAGTTCAGCCATCAGGAAGTTTAAATGATGAAAGGAGTGGTTTAGATGAAGAAAGAGGATCACCTTTCAATGGAAGATTAAGGCAAGAGTCACCTCCAAGTGTTAAAATTAAAGGTAAACTCAAACTTGTTGAAGTTAATGATGAAGGAGAGGAAATTAGTGATGTATGTGAGTATGGAGAATCATCAAAGGTTCCTAATAAGAAAGGAAGAGCATCTACATTGGAGGTAAGAAGAACTTCAAGAGTAAGTAAGCAACCTCAAAGGTATACTTATGAATATTTCATGAATACTCATTATGCTTTTATGACAAAAGTTGAGCAGGAAAATGAACCCACATGTTATGATGAGGCCAAAGGAGATGAAAAGTGGGAGAAAGCAATGAGAGAAGAAATGGAAGCACTACAGGATAACAAGACTTGGAATTTAGTTCCAAGTACACCAAAGCAAAAGGTAATTGGTTGCAAGTGGGTTTTTAAGATTAAAAGAAATAGTGATGGTAGTGTGTCTAGATATAAGGCTAGACTTGTAGCAAAAGGATATAATCAAACTCAAGGTGTGGACTATGAGGAAACATTTAGTCCAGTAGCAAATATGGCAACGGTGAGAACTTTGTTGGCTTTAGCTGCAAGTAAAAGGTGGAATATATATCAACTCGATATAAAGAATGCCTTTCTTAATGGTGAGTTAAATGAAGAAGTGTATATGTCACAACCAGATGGTTATGTGGATGCAAAATGTCCTAATCATGTATGCAGGTTAAAGAAGGCATTGTATGGTCTTAAGCAGGCACCAAGGGCATGGAATGCAAGGTTGGTAAAGTATCTTATGCTGCAAGGATACACAGCGAGTCATGCTGATCCTTCACTTTATGTAAAACATGTAGATGGCATGTGTGTCTATGTATGCATTTATGTGGATGACTTGTTGATTACAGGGAATGATGCAAAAGCAATTGATGAGATAAAAGGTAATTTGGGAAAGGAATTTAAAATTTCAGATCTTGGTTTGCTCAGATACTTTCTTGGGATTGAAATTGTGTATAGCGATGAAGGTATGTGGTTGATACAAAGAAAGTATATATGTGATATGCTGAAAAGGTTTGGTATGCAGGAATGTAAATTTGTTTCTACTCCAATGGAATGTAATGTAAAGCTAAGCGCAAAGGAAGGTGATGAGTTGCATGATATGAATGTATATAGATCCATGGTAGGATCTTTGATTTATGCAACAAAAACTAGACCTGATATATGTTATGCAGTGGGAGTATTGTCACAGTTTATGCATGAACCTAGAGTACCTCATATGCATGCAGCGAAAAGAGTGCTTAGATATTTGAAAGGTACCATGAACGAAGGATTATTTTATAGTCATGATGCTGATCTAACTCTTAAAGTCTTTAGTGATGCAGATTGGGCTGGAAGCAAAGATGACAGAAGATCCACAAGTGGATATGTGGTAATAGCAGGAAACAAGACATTAACATGGAGTTCAAAGAAACAGCCTACAGTTGCTTTATCTTCTACAGAGGCTGAGTATAGAGGTTTAGCATTGGCTACTACTGAGGTTATGTGGTTTAAAAAGTTGTTTCATGACTTGAATGTGCAGGTTGATGTACCACTGATATATGGGGATAACTTGAGCAGCATTCATATGACCTCAAATCCTATTTTTCATGCTAGAACAAAGCATATAGAGGTTCACTATCATTATGTTCGAGAGAAGGCCATGAACAATGAAGTGCAGGTTTCTTTTGTTGGAACAAAGGATCAAGTTGCAGATATCTTCACCAAATCCTTGGATGGACCAAAGCTTCAAATATTCAACTATATTCTTGGCATGAAGGAAATACCCTTTGAAACTTGAGGGGGAGAATGTTGCGAACATTTGTTTTATGTAGGGTACAAGTTTCAAATTATGTAAATACCTTTGGGAAGTCTTCAAATACTTCAAGAAGGCTCATATTATTCATAAAATGTAGCAAAAATACCACGTGAGTTCTAGAACATGGTGAGTCAAATTAGTGAGTCACAAGGGAGCTTCAGTGGTGTCCTAGTGGAAGGTCGATGTGGCTAGTTCTCAAAGTCCATCAATACTTTACTTATTTGAGCACTTGAGTCATGTAATACCTCCATCCAAGTGTCTACCACGAATTTAGATGTATTAGGAAGGTTTTAGATTAGTTTCCCATGCTATAAAAAGAGGAGAAAAGTCGTGATCTTGTGGGATGTCCAAGAGAGTCATATGTGTATCTCTACACTATTGTAGTTTTGTATGCAGAGATTGCAGAGCTTGCATCTCCCTCATTATATATCCAAATTACATGTTTGATAGCTCATTGGAAAGCTCTTACTGTCTACTTTATTCCTGTAAATGTTCATAATCATTGGATTTGTGAGCTGAGAGCAATACTCTCTGCAAGTAGTGTGTGTTCTCTGTTTTTTATCCCTGCTGAAGGTCTCCATTAAACCTCAAACTTGCAGAGGTCATATTTCCTTGTGTATGTATCCAAATCATGTGTTCTTTGGCTTGTTAAAAAGATCTTTGAGTCTACTTGTATTCTGGAAAGTTTCAAAGTCATTGGAGTTGTGAGTTAAGAGCAGTAGTCTCTGCAAGTGATGTGTGTCCTCAGGTTCATCTCTGTTTCAAGGTCTCCATTAAAGCTGCATATTGCAGAGGTCATAGCTCATTGTGTATTTATCCATTTGAGGTGTTCTATATCTTGTTGGAAAGCTTTTAGAGTCTAGTTTATGTGTGTGAAACAGTTTTGGAAAATTCCAAGTGAGTAAAGAGCAATTTGCTCTGCAAGAAAATTGGTCTGTGCATACAAGTTTGTGAAAAAGTCAACTAGGTCCTGTTGGGTTTCACCTACTTCTAGCTGTACTTTGGAGATCAATAAACTTCAACAAAAATGAGCTCTCTAGCTCGCTTTATAGATTCTAGACTAGTTTTGAGTGGTTTCACATCTAGTGTCTGGCATAGTTAAAAAATAGGTTCTACACACTCTTTTGAGGTCTAAACGAGATCTAAAAATGGCCAAAATTGGTATGCTTTTTCTACCTAAGCTCCTTAAGCTCGAGGAATGCACAAAATAGAGCTAATAATTACAAAATTGGGTCTTTCTATGATACATATGTTACAAAAGTGATAAAAATCACTCTTTGGGGTTTTGAAAAAGTATTGTAAAACATATTTCTTTGGAAAAAATAGATTGCATGGCTCCCCACAACTCTTTGTAGTCGGCCTTCACATGCTTCCTCTACGTCTGTGCCTTTGGCTACTGCCAACGTCCCCCTCCCTCGCGTGTCTATCGTCCCCGATAGATCCTTGTGGTGGGGTCTGCCTGATATAGTTTTGCAAGAGGTCGTGTACGAGGGTGTGCTTCGCGATGCAATTCCTCATGCAAGATCAATTTCTAGTTTTTCCTAGTCTATGGCCTGAGGTTCACAAGGAGGTGGAAATTGATAGTGTGTGGAATACACGAGTTGTTCACAAGCAAATAATTGAAGTAGATGTGTAGGCCTGCTGATAAAAACTTTAGAATGGTACTCCCAGAAGCCTATGCTCAAAGCCCAGGGTGTTGACATGTGGTTCTTTGATGCAGCGAAATATCTTAAAAATACTCTACATCATATCAAATATCTTGATAGTCATGTGTGCTACAATGTCGTCCATGGGGTGTAAGCGAGGGAGCCAGTGGCAAATTGTGACCATCATATATCCAATTGTAGGGGGCCTACAAGGTGGGGTGAAGTAAGGATAATTAAGCCAGTCCTGGCACTGCTTATTCTTTTGAACTTTGATGGTGAATGCCTTCTAGGAGCGGCATCGTGGCATAGGTCCCCAACACGGGTTTTACTTCAAATGGAATGGTGCCTTGACCCAGGTGTGCATCATCTCTGGATATTCTTGTAGCAACTCCTGGTGCCAATTCGGTTGAAAAATTTTACCTTTTTGCACTTTCATTGGCAGGTCATCGGGCTCGAACTGAGTTGCATGGGTTGGTTTGTTTCTCGTCTCTTTTTCAATGGCAATTGATATTCTGCCATCAACATGAAGTATGACTTATATTGAAGCTCGTGGCTGGAGATGTACCTTTGAGGGGCCAGGTGGACGAAGTAGGGAGATTGTAATATGGATTCGTCGATCATGGCCATGGCCTGTAGCTGTGCTTCAACATATGCGGAGTGGGTTTACCAAGTTCTTCCATTGACTTGAGCCATGCAGGTGTAGGAAGTTCAAAAATGTCTTGGCCTTTTGCGGTGACACGTCCGCCTAGTATTCATTGTGGTTCATAGGCCTCTTCATATGTTTCCTTTGCCAGTATAGAAACAAATTCTTCTTCAGTTAGAATTTTTGGTGGGGAATTTGGACTGGGAGGCTCGATGTGAGCTGCAATTTCTACTTGAAGATCACGTACCTACATGCGTAAAACATTGAGTTCATCGAGAATCTCAAGGGGGGTGACTTCAAGAACGGGTTGTGGTTGTTGAGCAAGTGTTCATAACGGTAGAAGTTTATGATCATTCTGAAGCTTTTGACATTCCTCATTGATCTTATCATAGTCCTCTAGTAGTCGTGCATGATCTTCTAACAATATTTGCATGGATTCAAAGGGTACTGCTTTAAATCGGGCATGACTTAGGGGTTCATCTTGTCTATCCAAAGCTACTTCTAGATTCTCGTGATTCTGTTCCTGTAGCCGCCGATTCTCCTCCTTAGTAGCTTTGAGGTGGCATCTTAAGAGTCCCATATTTCTAGCAAGCATGGCATTTATTATGGTCTGAGTCTATAACACATTCTCTATATCCGTGAGTGCTTCCTTAGTCTTTTGTTCACTTTCTAGCTCTAAGGCATGATAAGCTTTGTGTAACTTTTGATATCGCACATTGACGGAAGCATTCTCGATGGTTAAAGAATTCAACTACACCTATAACTGTGTAGTGGTGTGCTGTTGTGCTTGGTAGCTGTTATCGAGAGATGCAAATTCATCTCTAACTTGTGTCATAAAAGAAAACATTTTTTGGAATGCAGTGTCGATAGTGGGTGATAATATCAAGGGTGTAGTGAGTGAAGATGATCTGAGTGTGGGGTGTTGATGCAGTGGGAAGGCGAAAGGGGGATGGGAAGGTGGATGCAGTGGTAACCGTGGAGAAGTTTGATGGGCGTAAATGTGATGGGGAAATAGATGAGGTGAGTGGTGGTGCGGTAGGTGGTGAAATGTCCATGTCACTGGACATGGTATCTAGTGTAGTGATGGTGAAAAATGGTGTGATAGTGGGTGCATGAGTAGGTATGAACAGAGGATTTACAAAAGTGGATGAATGGTTTATAGATTGATTCTCATAAATTGTTTGGTGGAGAGGGGAGGATAAAGGGGATATAGTTAGGTAGGGAGGTGAGACTGGTGAGAAGGTCATTGGGGGTGGAAAGGGGAATATAGGCCTTGGAGGGATAGGAATAAAGGAAAGGATGGAGTGAGGAATGGGTTGATTGGAATGTGGGAAACTATGGTGGAAGGGAGAGGTGTAGGTAGAGTATGGGGTGTTGGGGCGACTCTGGCCTCTACAGCAGTACTTACAAGGAATGTAGATAGAGGAGGGGAGGTTGGATGTATTGGGGAAATTGGATGTACAGGAGGTGAAGAAGGAGCAGGTGAGGTGGTGGGGATTTTGAATGTGGTGGTGGATGTTACAATGGAAGGGTGAGGCAGGGAGCCGATGGTGGTGCTCTCTTCTTCTAGTTGGGTTTCTGTCATGGTTTCAGGGATGAGTTGAGCTTCTTTAGCATGATGCAAAGATTCTGCATCTGTGGGTACATGCATGTACTGACTTGTCTTGGACATTAAACAGATGCATTGCGGGTCAAACTTTGGTAGTGGCTTCCTCTTCAGGTGATGGAGTGCTTTAGAGGTTCCCACCGATTTGACTAATTCCTTGAAACCTTGAATGAAAGATTTTCAAAATCTCCACTAGCTAGTTCTTGCTTGAGAATTGCTTGACTCTGTTCCTCAGATAGTTGTCTGCACACCCAAACTACTTGCATATTGCGATATAATTTCTGGATTGCCAAAGTGTAGGCAACAACTTCAAACCTGTCATCTTCATGAGTACTCGTATCACCTTGGGGTTCGGTTTGCTGCTCTTGCTCTTCATTTGGCACATCCTCTTGAGAGTTGTGGCTATCTTGACTGGCTTTGTCATCGCCATCATCATCATCTGTCATTGTCCTATCTTCATCTGAGATGGAGACAACCTATTCCTATGGTTGATCAAGAGGGGTAGTAGGATAGCTTGGAAGTTCATACTCCTGTAAGAAAAGCTGCCCTTCTAAAAATTGGAACTCACTGGAGAACACATCATGCATTTCGAAATTCAAGGTGGTGTTAGTGGGTTCTACCTCCAAGTTTGGTATGGGGAAAGTAAAGGCTTCCGCACCAATTGTGGTGGGAGTTTCTCCTCCTTCAGTAGTATCTTCCTGAGTGGTGGGTGCTTGAGGAGTTACTGCACTAGTAGTGCCTTCTATGATGATGGGTCACGTGAGGCAGATATGTATTGGCTGTACAGGTGTGCAGGGTTTTGTTGGAGACTGTTGAGGCAATTGTTGTGGTGATGGGGACCCTAGAACTTGCAAGCATGGGATAAAACCTCTCATGCATCCGCCTGCCCATCCTTTGCTAGTTTTTTTGGCCTTTTTGGTGGTTCCCTTGAATGCTTTTAATTCGTCACCGGTCATAGCACGTTTGATGGGAAAATCATAGGCCAAACACATATAGACTATTCTTGTAAGGGCACAACAGCTGTGGATGATGTGTTTTCATTCTCATCTCTACTAATCTAAATACAATTGATCAATAATAGAGCTCGCAAGATCAATGGTCAAGGGCCCTATGCAAGCAAGATGTAATCCAAAAGAGATACGTTTTTGAAGGATGGTAAAGCGATCATGGGCCAGAAATGCAAAATGTTGCATACATATGTGCAAGGGCTTGGAGAGTTCAGGTGTGATGGCCAAAATGTCAGCCCACTTCAAGACATTGCCCTGTTTCCTAGGCTCCAAAATAAGCCTTTCATGCTCTATCGGCGTGTGAGTCCCGTGGATCTTAAGCGTTACCTGAATGAGATCTTTCGAAAGGTAAAACTTCTTGTACGGAGGATCATTCACCAGTGATGGAAGAATAAATGTTCCTAGCAAGTCCTTGTTCTTGGGGTCCACAAGTGTCGTCACCAAGTAATAACACTAATATAAGCCGAGTTTGGGCAATGGATCACTAAAATACTCTGCAAAACAAGCTCTAGCCCAAATATGCGTTAGATCTTCTAAATTTTGGAGGTTATGATTAGTCTTATATTACAAGTGATGGTGGGTTAGTGTGGGTGAATTTATACAGAGTTCAGTCGTGAGTGAATTATTAGAAGGGTAGGGGTTAGATGGGATGGGTGTTATGTTGTACAAAGGATCATGTGGCTACTTTTGGATACATTTCCACATCCATTTCCTAAGAGCAAATGAGTGGGTGGTATTATTCTCGTGAGGTACAAAAGGTGATTTTGGTGGTTGTGTTCTCGATGGGTGAAGGGATTTCAAAGGGGGATATGTTACATGGCTTGATTTCTGGGCTATAATACAATGCTTGGGTACCCAGATCTATGTGGGTGTGGGTCGATTGGTGAGGTACTTCTTGGCAATACAAATCTTTTGAACTCTTATTGTTGGAGAAGAAAGCCGAGGGTATGTGGACTGCTGACTCCGATTGTGCCTGGACTTCTCCTTGTCAAAGCCATTGTTGTTGTAGTTGCTTGGTGCTTTCTTTCCTTTTGGCACCCATACTTGTTTTATGCCGCTTGGCTTGGGTTGCTAACATTGCTTCCATCTTTGTGTCGTCTAGTATGGTCATCGGTTTGGGTTCCTTAGTCGTGGTTGACTTCTTAGAGGTCATGGTTGAGAGGTCTGGTTGACACTTTGCTTTGGAAAAGAAGGGAGGTCCAACACTTGCGAAACTTTCCCATTAGGAAGTGAGGCATTCTCTACAACATATCTAGATGAGTCTACTATAAGTGAAGGATGGACACCGAAGGCTATTGTGCCCCTCTATCCGCTAATGCAGTCCACCTAACTGTTGATACAAGACTAGGGGAAGATCTCTTGACATCCTCCGGACTGGCAACTATCCATCACCAAGCTCTCATGGGTTGACTTTGGAAGGAGCGTGCTTAGCCGATGGATTTGACCAAAGATCTTCCAGTCCCCCGTCGCAATCATTTCATATGGTCTAGGGTTACATGCCTCAGGCGGAGTGTTGTTAGGGAAGTCAAGTGGTATCACTCGTTGCTAGTCTAAGGTCCTGATCTGCAAGGAGCCTTGTCTAAGATTTAGGTCCACAGAGTGATCGTATAGCCAATCTTGGCCAAGGATTAGGGGTTCTATGAGGTCATCATCATGGCACACTAGGAGCTTCAATGTTATGGTCACTTCATGTATGAGGATAGGAAGGTCCATCTCACCCATGCAAGGGGTTCCCATGCTTCCTAGCCCTATGAGGTATGCCTAAATTGGCCACATTTCTATTCCTGAATCTTGATAGTGGGACCATATAATGGCACTAGTCACATCACTTGAATCAATTAAAGCCCTAAGCTCATGGCGAGTGTTGCCGCGTTCTAGTATGACTATAATGAATGGTCTCCTATCCACTATGCTAGGATGAGCAACTAACTTTGCTTGACACATGACCATGGGGTATCTGGGTGTTTCTTCTAGATGGTTATAATGTTCTCTCCCTAGTCCTTGTCTTCTTAGCTTCATGCGCTTAATGCGTTCTAGAGCGTCTGCCTGAGCTTCTGCACATATTCTCTTTTATTCCTCCTTACGCTTCTTTTCCAATGTGAGTCATCTAAGAATGTCCTCAGTAAGAGGTTCTTGACATAGCTTGACTCTACAACCACTAATGTAATTAGGCATTATCTCTCCTTCTAGGGTGGTTAATTGTACCACTCCACTTGTCCAAAGTCTATTAATGATCATAGGTCCATAACCTTGCTTTTATAGTTTTCGTGCATGTTGTTTTAGTGTATACACTAGGATTAAGTCACCTTCTTTTAAGCCTTTGTCTTTCACATGTGCATCGAAATAGGCTTTCTGTGGCTTCTTTGCTACATATATGCTTGCTGCTGCTTTCAATCTGGTTTTTCCTAATCATTCCAAGTCCATTATCCTTGATGATATTCTTAGTGGTCCATTGATATTCTTGTGCAACCTTAAGGGTGGGTATCAAAAAGTCCAAAGGAAGCACAATGTTTTGACCAAAAACCATCTAAAAGGGAGTTGCATTGAGTATAGCCTTATAGGCCACTTGATATGGCCAAACAACATGATGTAACTATTTGTCCCAATCCGAAGGTTTGTTGTTCGCGAGTTTTGTCAGTACATTACAAAGGATCTTGTTAGTAATTTCTGTTTGACCATTGTCTTGAGGATGATATGGTGCAGATTCCTTGTGCACCACCATAAAATTCTATACATATATTCAATGAACTGGTTTAGAAAGTGAGTTCCTAGATCGCTCACTAGTTATATAAGAAATCTATATCTTCTAAAGACATTTTCAAATAAGAATTTTACCATCATGGGTGCATCATTCTTTTTTATGGCCTTAGCCTCTACCCATTTGGCAAGATAATCTGTTGCTACTATAATATGTTGCTACTATGATGTATTCTGCATGGGTTCCTTTTATAGGGGGGTTAATGGGTCTTACAAAGTCTATACCCCACTTGGAAAATGCACATCCTCCCATCATGGGTTTCAATGGCATTTCATCTCTACGAGTAGGAAACTAAGTTTTTTGGCACACATCACATCTCTTGACATAGGTATGTGCATCCATCTGAAGAGTGGGCCACCATAATCCTACAAGTAGTATGGCTTTGATTATCCGGTCGAGGCCAAAATGGCCTCCTGCAACACTTTGGTGTGCAGTCTCTAATACGGTCAAGTAATCGCTCTCATGAAC
This sequence comes from Ceratopteris richardii, assembly GCA_020310875.1. NCBI lineage: Eukaryota > Viridiplantae > Streptophyta > Polypodiopsida > Polypodiales > Pteridaceae > Ceratopteris > Ceratopteris richardii. The sequence goes on from CM035424.1 coordinate 35,601,023, forward strand.
ACATTGTCTTAGGTATCCGTCTCGTCCTCGCTTGTATCGCTAATAAGTGAGTAGTCTTGAGCTTCTTGCTCTAGACTTCGTTGTCATGCTAAATTCATTCCTTGAGGGAATGTTTTTGTCCTCAAGTATGTCACTATCGTTTCACTCCATTCTGGTGTGAGAGACATATGATATAAAGTGGCATGTTCTACCGGTGGTCTTTCACAACAGAGAGGACATTCTTTACAGAGCTTATACACATCTACTTCCATAGAAGACCAATATACTCCTATTCTATGCAGAGTTTGCAATGTACGATGTTTTGAATGATGTTGCTTTAATGCACCTGCATGTGCTAGTTGCAACCAATTATTATGTTCTGATTTGTCTACACAACAAGCAAGAATTTTTTGATTATCCTAGTTATATATGCTTCTTGCTATTATCTTGTATCTTTGTGACTTGGTAATCTCTCGTTCTGTGATCCTAATCCTAGGATTCTTGGGTCCAAATGTGAGAATATGGACAATAGGCTTAGCCCATTCAGGTACTATTTTAAGGTTAAACAAGTATGCGTTTGGCAGTTCATCTGCTATTCCTTGAGGAGCTTCTCTTGTAGTTAATCTTGAGAGATGGTTAGCTCTGAGGTGGGTCTTTCCTTTCCTGACCACTACTTTGAAGTCATACTCCATCAGTAATAGAAACCATCATATCAGTCATATGATGTTACAAGGCTTATTGACTAAGTACAATTGACACTTGATGATCTATGAAGAACTTGAATTTATTCGCTAAAAGGTAATGCCTGAATTTCTTTACCACGTAAATCATTCCTAATCCTTTGCATTCTGTATTGGTGTAATTTATTTCTACTGCGTTCAACTATCTGCTTGCGGAAGCTATAGGGAGATCTATATTGAGTTCGTTTGCAAGTTGTGCCAACACACATCCTATGGTGTAGTTGGATGCATCCACATGTACATGGAATGACTTACTCCAATCCGGTGTTGTTCATATAGGTTTTGAACACAAATGTCATTTAAGTTCATTGAAAGAATTCTCACATTCATCCGTCCATTCAAACTTGGTCAAAAGAGAGTACAAAGGCTTAGCTATGATAGTGTACATGTGTATAAATCGTCGATAATATCCACAATGGCCCATGAAAATCTGTACTTCATTTACTTTTTTTGGCCTAGGTAGGTCTACAATTACTTTCACCTTTTCTTCATCTGTAGAGATTCCATTCTTTGACACAATGTGGCCTAGAAATTTTCCTTGCCTCACCATGAAAATGCACTTTTTTGGGTTCAAACAAACCTGATATTCTCGACATTTGTCAAAAATTTGACTTAATTCAGGGATGTGGGTAAGTCTCACGTTGGAATCAACACATATTTCATCCACATAAACTTCCAAATTCTTGCGTAATAGTTCCTTAAAGACATGACACATGAGTCGTTGAAAGGTGGTGGCTGCATTTGCCAGCCCAAATGGCATTACACAAAATGAAAATATGCTCCATTCTATGGCAAAAGCCATCTTATGTTGATCAATCTGGGCAATGGCTACTTGATTATAGCTTGAGAATCCATCAAGGAAGCTATAAATTTCCTTGCCCACAACTCTCTCCAATAAGTGTTTGGTGATAGGAAGAGAATAAGTATCTCTAATCGTGGCGGCATTAACTTTTTAAGGTTAATAAAAATGCACAATTTTCCATTCTTCTTGGGCACACTCACAATGGGGGATACCCATTCTGTATGCTCAATTTGATAAATGAATCCTGCTTTGATCAAGCGATTGATTTCTTCTTTGATCTTAGCAGCATAGTCATCATTATACATGTATGGTTTTTGCTTGGTTTGACATATGAAGTCATAGGGATTCTATGGGAGCATATGTTTGGGTCTACTCCTTTCAAATATTTGTAACTCCAAGCAAACACATCTCTATATTCTCGCAATAGGGAAATTAACTCTTCTTCTTCTTCTTCATTGGTCAAATCATGCCCTATGTATGTACATTTTTCTTCTCCTTCTATGGTTACTATGATTTTTTTGATTTTATCTCTATTATCATATACTTCTCCAATGTTTGCTTCTCTTTTAGGCATTCATATCATAATTTTTCTATCTTCAATTTCATACTTCTTGAAGTTCTCAGGTACTTTCATGAAAGGTTCTTCTTCTTTTGTCATAAGTGGTTTCTTTCTTTTCTTTTGCTTACTTTTTGTATCTTTTATGAGTGACTCAGGTTGTTCAATTTGACTTTCCTTGTACGTTTTAGGGGTTTTGGCTTCTACAAAATAAAGATATTCCTCTTTTGTCAAATAGAAGGGTTCCATGATAATGGATTCTTAATCCTCTTCACTCTCGCCTGGTTCTTGGGTCACTTCCATGCACTTTTCTAGAATAAAGTCTTCCTCAATAGGTTCAATCATAAAGATGGAAATTTCATAACCATCCTCATCACAATGAGGAGTCCATTGTTCTTCATTTACTGCTATATCCATTGTAGCTAAAATCTCTGCCCAATTGTGAGGTTCAAATTCCTCATCTCAAAATACTATAGGTGCATAGGAAGGTTTTTGAAGGGTTCGTGGATGTCATTCTGAACCTAAGATCATGGCTTCTAATCTTTCTTCCTCTTGTTTTGCTACCTTACACATCCATAGATGAGTAACCTCATGCAACCATGAGGGGTCTGATTCTAATGAGTGTGTTGACTCTGTTTCTTCATGTGTCTTATGGATGGTATTCCATTGTATTGGGGGTACATCACGATTGGAATAGTCTTTAATATTGACTTTGGTGGTTACTCCCAAATGTTGCAAGTACAAAGAATTAGTTCCCCAATCTTGTACAATTTGCAGCTGACATATGAATGATCATCCTAAAATCATCTTGTAAGTGTGATTTTTCCCAAAATCACAAATGGTGAAAGTATGTTCAAACTCTACACCACAAGTGGTTAGAGATATGCCTTCTAATAAGCCTAATGGCTTCTCTATATGTCTATAGGTCATTGTAGCTTCATCCTAGTGGGTTTTAGTGTTGGATTACCCCAAGATTTCCATAAAGCAGTGGTAGCGATGGCTATTCTTGCTCCTGAGCCTAAGATGGCTTTAGTTGTGTATCCTTTGTGGGTTATTGGAAGATAGGTATTACCTTCCTCTCCCTCCCTCACATCTCCAATTCTTTCCATTAGTATCTCTGGTACCTTCTTGTGTGATCCTATCCGGGAGGGAGCAGTAGCAATCTTAGGGAATTGGTTTGCTACGTGCTTCCACAACTTTGGTTTAATCTTTGACAATTCTTCTAGAGTGAGATGAGACTGTACTTAAGTGTTCTTTATCACTTCCATGTTTCTAGGGATTACTGATTCTTCATTCGTCACTATTATAGTGGGTGCTCTCATGCTAATAGACTTGGCTTCCCAAGGTCCTATGAACAGAGGTAATTCTTGCAAAGAATTAGATTCAAAATCTGTTTGTTTGCTCATTTGATCTTCCTCTACATCGTCATAGATAGAGGGTATGTCTTGGGGAAATTGTTCCTACAAGTCATCTATTTCTTGAATAGAAGGATGGGTTTCTTGCTCTCGTCTCCACTTCTCTTCTTGAATTTCTCTCAAAAATCCTTGCGAGTACTTGTGTATGGAAGATAGGTTGTCTTGAGCCTCGGTATTTGGCACTTGAGACAGGGATGGTGCATTACCTTCCTATGTCTCAGGAACAATAGGGTCCTTCTATAGATTCTTCTTCTCCTTGCTAGTAATCAAGTGTTCTAACCTCTCTAGTAGTCCTTGAAAGTGCAACTCAAGCTTTGCCATGTTACTCCAATTGATGTATCGAGAGGCTTCAAACATGGTTTGAGCTAGCTCTACCATCTTCATGCAAAGTTTAGTTCTCTCAATTTCTAAGTCTACTCTTGGATAGTTCTTACTTAATTTAGCTACCTGGGGTCCTTCTTTTAATCTCGCTTGGTATGCTCGAAACATCATGTCTAGATTTTCAGGTATGGGTTCAGCTAGAACTGATCCTGATCTTAGAGCTAGGTTCTCCTGATTAGATTCTTGCAAAGTTAATTCTAGGATTTTGGCTCTAGATTCCTTTAGACTTCCTTCCAACTCATTTATCTTTTTATTCTGCTTCCGTTTGATTCTCTCTCGTGAATCCTTCCAAGTTTTAGTTTTTCTACTGCTAGATTCTCCAACTTCACTACTCTCGGCTGTCTTTTCAGGATTAGGCTTTTGATTCTATAAGAGCACTTGGGCTCTTGTTATAGCTTGGATAGTTACGTATGTCGGGTTGGATCCATCTGAGTTATGCACAATACCTATCACATTAAGGGGAGTCACTTTTGAAGCATTAGTAGGGTTCTTAAGGCAATCTTTGATGGCATGATTTTTACCACATTCGGCACAAAAACCTTGTATGTTATAGTATTGTGACTGTCCTACTATCGAAGGATGTGGGAAATCCTTCATGAAATGATCTCCTTTGCACCTAAAACATGGTCCTCTAGGGCCCTGTGGTCTTGGCTATCTTAATTGGGGCCGTGGCTTAGGGTTCGTATACGTCACATTGGCATAGTCGGGCTCCCAACTAGGTTCCAGGGGTGGACTATCGTATTGATATATTTGCATGTGCTTTGGAGACTCTGTGCAATATGCGGGTGGACTATCTACATGGGTGGAGTCAAAACTGTTAGAATTAGGATCACCTTCTGTGATCAGGGGTGAAGAAGGCACTAAAGCCCTATTGAGGTTCTCTTCTGCAACAATGTACTTGACTGAGATTATGTTAGCTGGTGGAGATGGTTGTTGAGCAAAAATGGGTTGAGGTCTTTGTTGAGCCTGATAAGGGTGATTTTGATAGTAATTAGGCTGAGCATTGTACTGGCCTTGGTACCTACCTTGTTGAGGGTATGCATGTGGGTAATTCTGTCTCACTACTTGTTTGTTGTATGGGTAATCCTGTGTCGTGTGATTCATGTATCTTCTCTCTACTGTGCAGTATTGGCCACTAGGGTTGGCTTCAGGTTGTGTTACATTGGGACACAAATTTGCCATATGATCACCACCACAGGTGTAACAACGTTTGTTTGTTGTTAACCTGGGCATCTATTTGCTCGAAAATCCTAGTTTCTAGGCCACTTTTTTGCTAAGTCTTCCATTGAGCTAGAGAGTTTTGAGGATGATTGAGATGAGCTATCTAAGTCTTTATAGACCTTTGAAAGTTCCAATTCATCTCCTAAATTGTCCTCAATGTCTATAGAAATCCTTACACATCACTCTAGTGTTTTGGGTTCCTTGATATAGACATAGGAGCGAAGTTTAGAGCTCAAGAGGCCATCTAAAAACAAAGACACTTCCTTGGCCTGTGAGGGTAGTTCTTGCATTGGACATCTCTCGACATATTGTCTAAACCTACATCCTACAATTCTGACTGTTTCCTGAGGGGTCTGTTTGAAGCTGTGAATCAACAAAGAAGTATCATGTCTGATTCCACTTTTGGAGAATTTTGTGATGAATGACTCTAACAAGTGATGAATATCCCTAAATTGTTTTTGTTGCAATGGTTGAAACGAAGTTAAATCCCTGTTCTTCACGTGAGTCCAAAAGCATTGTATCACGTAAAGATATCTTCTGCTCGCAATACCTGCTTAAATTCGACAACATGGTCATAGGGATCTCCTCTCCCATCGAAGTAATTTTTCATCGACTTTACTAATTGAGTGGGTCTTAGTATCCTTGGATGTTCTCATGGTCTAGGTAGAGGAAAATCATCTCTACCACCTGGTATTCTTTGTTCCCTTTGCCCTTTCCAATCTATCACCGTCCATGGTTGGTCTATCCCTCCCTATGGGATGAGTAAAACTTACTTCTGGGATTTCTTTATTCTTCTCTCTTTGAGTACCATGGGCTGAGGATGTCCCAACACCCTTATGACTAGTGTTTACATTTGTTCGTGATGGGGGAAACAGTAACTCACCTCTCCATGTATAGGCATGTCTCCCATGATATGACACTACAAATACTCATTCTTAGGTATTGTCCAAGTATACAACCTTTCTAGGCGTATCCGGGTCCTTGAATTTATAAATCGTAAAGGAGCCTATCTCACTAGGTTGTTCCATTCCGTATCTCCAAAATGCTTCATCAGTGTCCTTATTCAGGAACAATTCAATGCTTCTATTATCCTGAGGAATCCATTCTGGGTTTAGTAATCTTGTCACTACAGATTTCCTTCGAGGTGTCCTAGCTTCATCTCCTGATGGTTCTTTTCCTTGGGTTCTTGCTTCTGTCTTGGGGATGACTACACCAAACTCATAGATATGATTAGGTTGATTACTTATGATGTACATTGTTCCTCCTTTGGTCTATGTAAGCATCTCTCTCGAATTTCACCACTGGACATTCCAATCTAATGGTTTAGTCAGGCTTATGCAATTGAACCACTAATCTTCGCAAACCATCCTCATAGATATGAGCATCTAGGTGGTTGCTTCATACATATTCTAATTGGGTTCTGTAGGGTCCTTCGGGTCTTTCTAAGTATGCTACACTTAACCCTCCTTCTAGACTTTTCGTGCTAAAAGCCATTTCTGACTCACTAGTATCTGAGCCTAACTCGTAAGGGTAGCTATTAAATTGTTGTGCCCATGAGTGTGCAGTAGTTCCTACACTTGCTTCTGATGATCTAAGGCTTCGTCGGTCTGCCTTACCTATATGCTTGCCCGATCTAAGGTTCATAAATTTGTCTTCCTTGATCTCTAAGTACACTTTCTAATTGTCAATGCTTCTTTGTTCTTAGTCACTTGTTTTGTTCTTAATTCTTTTAAATTCTTATCTTGTCTCAACGTATGCGTTAGGAATCAATTTTTCATTGTACGTTTAAATTCTCGTTCCATATGACTTAAGTTCTTTCCTTTAGGTTTTTCATATCACACACTTTTATCTTACTCATGGACTTGAGAAAATTAAGTCTCTTAGACTTGTTTCATTCCTATCGTAGTCCTGTTTCAATCCACAATGCTAGACATTTAGCCTAAGCTAATAATGGATTGAGGGGGTTGAGTATTCTTCCAACCTTGAGTCAGATTCTTTGATAGCTCTGATTCCCAAGAAGTCTCACTTATCAAGCCTTGCATACACCACCTGCCTTGCCTTGATTGCCCCTAGATAGATCTTGCTAGACTTGTACAAATCCAAAGTTTACACCAATTCTTAAATCAATGATCAAACACTTTGATATAAACCTTTAAGGGTTCCTTTTCCTTTGGCTAAATTTCTCGAATGACCCCCTTGGTTGCCTTGTCCCATAGGTGGTCCAACCTCAATTTATCCTCTCTAAATATCAATGCGCTTTTCAATGAGCCTTAGAGCTTTCCAACGAGCCCTAGAGCTCAAAAAATGGGCTTTGAATGAAAAAGTTATGGACGTTCAGGCTCTCAGGGGTTAAAATTGGTAGACTAGATTTTCTCCAAATATGAGCTAAAGGGGTCTCCAATATGCCTAATCACTCATAGATGCACTCAAAATGGGCCTTATATTTGCAAAAATAAAAACCCTAATTTTTCATTTCAAGCAGACAATCGCGATGGTTTGGGACCGTCACGATGGTCGAGTTGAGTTGTTGCGATGGTTTGAGGGTGCGACATCGTGATGGTCCAAAAATGAGTCATTATGATGGTCGAAGTAACGAGCGGTCACGATGGCGCTAGCCCATCAGGATGGTCAATGGTCAATGGAACCATCATGATGGCATGAGCCCGTCACGATGATCACAAGGCATCACGATGGATTGAGCCAATCGTGATGTTCTAATATTTGAAATGTCACGATGGCGTACCTGTATCGTCAGGATGGTCTAGAGGACACATGGCAAGTGGGTTGTCGCGATGGCATGAAACCGCGCTGCGAGGTAATATGTTTGGTTGCCCCACTGTCAAAATACCAAACATCTGAGTCTACTACAGACATGCACTGATCATGAGAAGATGGGCCAAAACTACAGACAGTAGTAAACGCCCATTCTTCTTCCTGCACAAGATTGGCAGACTCTGTTTTTGGTATAGAGGCCTCTGCAACAACCATTCCTGCCTCTTTCTTCTTTTGCCTCTTTAGCAGCCAATTTTGGACAGTTCTTTATGATATGATCATTCTCTTTACAGTACTTACAAAACAATTTCTACTTTTCTGATTTCTTCTCATCTTTATCTTCCTTCTTCGAATATGCAGAATTAGCAGATTTCTGCTTACTACTTGAAGAGCTCCATTTTCCTTTGCCCTTCTGACCAGCCAGGAAAGCTTGATCTGCAACTCACATAATGGACCTGTTTTGCCTGGACTAATCTTCCTGCAACAGAACAGAGAATAACTCCTCAAATGATAAGGCATTTGGATTGCCTTTCATCATCAACCAAAGAGTAGAAGCAAAACTCTGATATGAATCAGGAAGACCATTCAGAACGGTCTGCAAAAGTGAGCTATCTGGTATAACCTCATCAGCAAAAATCAACTGTTCCTTCAAGTCTTTGATCTTCGTTAGGAAACTGTCCATAGAATCACCTTCATTCATGTGATCACTCTCCAACTGTTTTCGGAGGTAAGCAACACGAGCCTCATTCCTAGCTTGGTACAATGTGGTAAGTGTATCCCAAGCACCCTTAGCTGTTCTGCAAGAGCGAATATGAGGAATAATGGCATGTTTGACAGACAAAGCTATCAATGCATGTGCCTGAGCATCTTTGCCATCCCAACAAATCTGCTCTGCAGTAGGTACAGCAGAAACAGCAACACGAACAGTAATCTATAAAATATCATCTTCGACACCATCTTCATCAGCTCCAGCACCTGCATTTGCAGTACCTGTAGTTGCAGGTGTAACAGGACGTCTTTCAACACCCTGCACAATGTTCCACATTCCTTTTGCAACCAATACATGTCACATCATATAAGCCCATAATGGGTAGTTGGTACCATCCAAATTATCCTCAATAGCCAACATACGGAATACGTCACTGTTTTCAGCCATGGCCGGTGACTAAAATACCTTGATGCAAAAAATTGACTGTATCTCAAAACGTTGAAGGAACTGCCTAGACGAGTTCTGCTAAACCTGTAGCACACTTCGAGATGCTTATACTGGCGAGCAGAAACAGGTATATACCTTTGGCACAAAAAGACGAAATAGCCTACACAAGCACTACGGTAGTGCGTTCGGAGGCCGAAACGAGCTCAGATCGCGATTTCGGCACGACAAAGCGAAGCAGTTTTGATCTCGGAAACACCCTGAGTATGCTCACCAAAATTCATACGATTCTGAGACTGCAAACGGAGGAGTGTCGACAGCACCATAGATGAAGCAATGACCTGTTAAAAGTCAAGCTTCAAGCTACAAATTCGTGGGGAATCTTTTATGGACATGTGGAGCAATCAAAGGAAGCCAAAAGCCACAAGATTCCATCAAGAAAAGTCACTCAACCACTCCCCAAGTCATCTCAACTAAGTCCTCCAAGTTAGGAGGCTGATTTGGAAAGGTAGTTCCTAGATTTTAGGGGCACACTTCTCACTATAAAAGGAGCATGTATCCCGAATTCTTTTGGCCCATCTTCTTGGCGTTTTAGCTCATGTAAAGTGAGCACTAAGTGCTGGAGTTGTGATAAGCAAGCCCCTTGCTTAAGCTATCCCCTTGCTTTCTTGTTTGTTTTCTTTTAGTAGGCATATCTATGTGTGTGCGCAGGCAGTGTTGCGACTCTCTACCCCTGAGTTGTTAGCATTGGTTCTCCCTCATATTGTATCCATTTGATGTAATTCTTGTCTCATTGGATAGCTATTAGAGTTTATTTTAAGCTCACAAAGTCTCTGGATCATTCTCTGAGTAATCTGGGAGCAACATTCATTTTAGTGAAGTTGTGTGATTGATATCTCTCTTGGTGTGTAGGCTCTGTTGGAAATATTTTGCTCTCTGTTGTAAGGGCTGGTTCTCCTTCTCTATGTATCCATTTGCTATGATTTTGGTGTCATTGGGTAGATATTAGAGTCCTTTAAGGTTGACCCAAGTTTGAGATTCATTCTCTGTATAATCTCTGAGAAAAGCTTGCTGGAGTGAAGTGAGGTATCTGCTTGACTGGCAGTTGTGAGCATTCAACTAGCTCATGTTGTAGACATTGTTTCTCCTTCTGTAAGCATCCATTTGAAGTGAAATTTGTTTTGTTGGAAAGCTCTTGGTGTCTACTACAGTTCTACAAAAGCTCACTGGAGTTCTCTGCATAAGCTTTGAGTAAGCGCATTTTTGGTGTGCAGAGGTCAAAGAAGGATACCTGTGGAGGTCATTCACGTTTCGTTGTTGCTTAGGGGTTGAGATACTTTCCCAATCAGTGGTATCAGAGAATTTGGGCATCTTGGAGGCATCACATACAAGCAAGAAGACCTCTTGGAGTTGGTGGTTGAAGATTTGCATCAACAAAAGCTTCTTGGAGGTAGCTCACATCAAGGGGGAGCTATTCTACTCAAAGTTTCAAAGAGCACAAGGTGTCCATCTAAGGAAAGCTTTGGATTGAGGTAACCTCAGAGCCTCATTTTCATTTTACACACATTGGAGCATTAGCCAAGGGCTAGGTCAAGTATCAAAGACTAGATATGGGAGACTTCAAAACTCAAATTGAAAAGCTAGACAAAGGGAACTATCAACCATGGAGATTTAGGGTCTCCAACTATCTTATGGGCAAGGGCCTTTGGGGGTTGATTAGTGGAAGTGAACCAAGACCTAGGTTGGATGAGAATCCAACCAATGACCAGAGAAGGACCTTTAGGGAATGGAATGAAAGAGACAAGAGGGTTATCTTTATCCTTTCCCAACACATTAGCAATAGCATGATCGGCCATATCCAAGACTTGGATTCAAGCATGAAGGTATGGGAGACACTTGAAAGGCTTTAGTCAACAAGCACCAAAGCAAGGAAGATCCAACTCAAGAATGAGCTCAACAACCTTAGGAAGAGCTCAGGGAGTAGCATAAATGACTACATACTTAAGGTCAAGGAGTTATCAGATGCATTGGGATCCATTGGAAGCCACGTAGACCATGACGATCTTGTGGCTTATACTCTCAATGGTTTGAGAGATGATGAGAAGTGGAAACCCTTTACCACTTCAGTATATGTAAGGGATAATCTTCCCGATTTTGAGCAATTGGTTGCTCTCATGGTCACCGAAGAAATGAACATAGGTGGAAGTTCAACTAAAAGCAAGGATGCACAAGTTTTCTATGCAGGTAATCAAAGGGGCAAAGGAAGACGAGGACAAGGAAGGGGCAAAGGAAGGTTTGGAGGAAGGCAAGGCCACTCACGCAATCAAGGACATGACCAAGGCACCTCATCACAAAGAGGGAGAGGAAGAACAAGAGGAAGAGGAGGACGACATCAACAAAACAGGAATCAAGATGGTGAAGGATGTTACATATGTGGCAAGTTTGGCCACTATGCTAGAGATTGCTACCAAGGAGGAAACCAAAGGAGCTATAATCAAGGTTCTTCATACAAAGGCCAAGGTAATTATGCTTCTACAAGTTCAGAAAATGACAATCTCTTGATGATGCACATGAATGGGAATTCAAGCAAAGTAGATAACACTTGGTATATTGATAGTGGATGTAGCAACCATATGAGTTGCAATGCTTCTTGGTTTACTAATCTACATGTTCCCAAAGGTAAAGGACATGTAGAAACAGGTGATGATACAGCCCATGAGATCTCCCATGTTGGAGATGTAGCTTTGGATAACAAGGAGGAAGGAAGATGTCTCAAGGATGTCTTGCATGTACCTACTATCACAAAGAACTTGGTGTCTGTTGGGCAAATGGTTGAAAGAGGCTATCAAGTAAGGTTCAACAAAGGTGGATGCTTTGTGGAGAACCCTAAGCAAGGTTACAAGGTCATAGCAAGAGGAAAGAAGCAAGGGAGACTCTTCACCTTGGAGGTAAATTCTCATTCCACTCAACATGTCTACTTCACATATGGAAACAAGAGGATTTCAGAGTTGGACTTGTGGCACAAGAGGATAGGTCACATCAACATACAAAGAATGAAGGAAATGCAATTCAAGAGGCTGGTTGAAGGTCTTCCCAACTTCCAAGGACAAGGTATGAAGCATTTATGTGAATCTTGTCAACTAGGGAAGCAAGCGAGACTTCCATTCAAGAAGAGTGGCTACATAAGCCAACATCCATTGGAGTTGATACATACAGATGTGTGGGGGGCAACCAAAGAGCAATCCATTGGAGGTAACAAGTACTTTGTCACTTTTATAGATGATTGCACAAGGATGTTTTGGGTTTATTTCATCAAAAACAAATCAGATGTGTTTACATGTTTCAAAGCATTCAAGGCAATGGTAGAGAAGGAAACAGGTACATATATCAAGAAGCTAAGGTCCGATGGAGGGGGAGAATATTTCTCAAATGAGTTTTCTGATTTTTTAATGGATCAAGGCATCAAGAGGCAAGTAACATGCAGGTACACACCCCAAAAAAATGGAGTAGCAGAGAGAAAGAATAGATACATTGCCGAGATCGCTAGAGCAATGCTTAATGAGATGAATGTACCTAACATGTTTTGGAGTGATGCAGCAAATACCGCCGTGTATCTTATGAATAGGGCTCCTACCTCAGGGATCCATGGCTTGACACCATATCAAGCCTATTATGGTAAGAAACCTGATCTTTCCCACTTGAAGATATTTGGATGTACTTGTTATGTGCATGTGCCAAGTGAATTGAGGCACAAGCTACAACCAAAGGCAGAAAAGTGTGTGTTTCTAGGATATTCAAATGATCATAAAGGTTACAGGTGCTTCAACCCAAACACAAAGGACTTGAGGATATCAAGGGATGTAGCATTTGATGAGCTACTCCCTTGGTATAAGAAGTATGATTGTATGCAGGACTATGAAGAAGAAAAGCATGGACATGATGAAGAACAAATCGACCTAGAGCTAAGCGGCCCAAGGTGTTTGTTGAAGCTCAAAGTCAAGGACAAAGCATGGAAGCACATCAAAAGGTGGACACACAAGGAAAGGGAGCAAGTAGGGAGCTCCAAGAAGTGTATGTCAAATTTTCAGAAGAATCCCCTACAAAAATAGTGATTTTCATCACTAAAAACCATTGTAAATACCATTATCTATTTTTAGTAACTCCATTTTGTTCAAGCCGAGGAGTCCTCAAGCTTGAGGAGTATTAGAAGTACCATCATACCAATTTTCATAATTTTTAGACTTCGTTTGAGCCCTGAAATAAGCCCTGGAACCTAATTTTTAACTAGGCCGGACACTAGGTCTGGACAGGGCCAAAACTAGTCAAAAAACTATAAAAAGAGCTAGAGAGCTCATTTTTGAGGTTAGCTTGTTAGAGAATAGAACTTTTGTAAGAGAACTCTTTTGCAATCTAAGCTTTCCATTGTTCCTCTCTTTGATCTTACTTTGTGCGCGTGTGTGTGTATGTGTGTGCATGTTTGTGTGCTTTCACTCACGCACTTGTGCCTTCACTTGCTCGTGGTCTTCATACCGGTCCTCACGTCTCCGCGGATTGACAAGTAAAGGAGGTGGTGCTTACGCTTGAGCTACACCAAATTTTGGCGCCGTTGCCGGGGAGAGAGCTTCGAGGACGAGCGTTGTGATGGTAAGATCGTAGATTTGCGACGTTGGAAGGTAAAAAAACTGTCAATTCAGTTCCTTTTCTGTTTTTTCCTCTTCTTCTTCATCATCATCATCATCTCCACCTTCTTCCATCTTCTTCTTCATAGAAAATTCTTGTTTTTTAGTGCATTTTCACCATCTTCATACCATTTTTCATGCATTATTGTGTGGGAAGGAGTTAGGAGAAGCAAGGGAGAGCAAGCGCTGTGTTTTTTTCATGATTTTCTGCTCATACGGAGCTCGCCATAGCCGGCGCTCAGAAATTTGAATTTCCCGCCAAAAAACGTGATTCTGTGATGAAAATCGCGATTTTGTGAAAATTCAAAATTTTTTGAAAAATCACGATTTTCAGTTGTCCCGCCTAAAAGTTGACTGAAAAATCACGATTCTGTGGTCATTCTCAGAATCGCGATTCTGTGATTGTGCTCAAAATCGTGATTTTCACAAATCACGATTTTCAGCAAAAAAACACGATTCCCTACTCAAAATCGCGATTCTCAAAAAATCACGATTTTCAGTAAAAACACGATTTTAGGAAAAAAGCGATTCTATAAAAACACGATTCTCTGCTCAAAATCGCGATTTAAAAAAAAAAAACACGATTCTGTGCTCAAAATCGCGATTTTCATGCCAAAAATACGATTCTGCAAAAACACGATTTTGTGAAAAAAACACAATTTTGTGAATCACGATTCTCTGAGTCAAAATCGCGATTTCCAAAAAATACGATTCTGTGCTCAAAATCACGATTTTCATGTCAAAAAACACGATTTTGTGCTCAACATCCCGATTTTCATGCCAAAAACACGATTCTGAGAAAATACGATTTTCAGCGGACTCAAAATCGCGAGTCTCACAAATCACGATTTTCAGCAAAAAAACACGATTTTGTGAATCACGATTCTCTGAGTCAAAATCGCGATTTTCAAAAAATACGATTCTGTGCTCAAAATCGCGATTTTCATGTCAAAAAAACATGATTCTCTAAAACACGATTCTGTGCTCAACATCGCGATTTTCATGCCAAAAACACGATTCTGAGAAAACACGATTTTGTGAAAAAAACACGATTTTGTAAATCACGATTCTCTGAGTCAAAATCGCGATTTTCAAAAACCCGATTTTGTGCTCAACATCGCGATTTTCAGAAACACGATTTTGTGCTCAACATCGCGATTCTCTGAAAGTTCACAAAATCGCGATTCTCTGAAAGTTCACAAAATCGCGATTCTCTGAAAGTTCACAAAATCGCGATTCTCTGAAAGTTCACAAAATCGCGATTTTCTCCAAAGGTCCTGTTTGCCTGTTTTGACCCCCAGGAACCTGAATTGGCATAACTTTTTCATCCAAAGTCCATTTTTTGATTTTGAGATAGGATAATTTGAAGTTGACCCTCAAGTGGGACTAGGGAACCAAGGGGACTCCAAAGAATTTTGAACCATACCAAGGGGAAAATTTGGACTCTTGACTAAAGCTTATGAACTTGAGATCTGGTAGACACTTAGGCAAGGATAAACAAAGCATTAGATCTTCTGAGGCTAGTGTCAACCATACATCCACGTCTTGGGCACAACAACTAAGTGGTCATCTTTTACTAAGTTCAGACACAAGTGATTCAGAAATGTCTTTTAGTATGGGAAAACCTACAGGTGGCGCAGGGACTGCCCATCTACAAACACTAGAAGGTCCCTATAAGACACAGTTGGAATATATTCGGACCAACCAATTAGGTACTCGCATCTATGAGGATGGTCTGAGGCGATCAATGGTCCAACTCAAAAATCCAGATCAATCCTTTGGACTTGAACAACCGGTGGTCAAGTTCGAAGAGGGTTCATACATTGATAAGGAAGGAACCATGTATGTGGTCACCAACCTACCAGATAGGACTGATGAGTTTGGAAATGTCATTCCTGAGATTGAAATAGGAGACCTAGAACAAGGAAATGTAGGACAAGGACCCCAGACTCCTAGAGGTAAGTCAGTTTTGACCCGAGTGATCACTCCGGACTGGATCCCTCAAGACAACAAAAGCATAGAACTATTTTTGAATAGAGAAACAGAAGAAGCCTTTTGGAGATTCAAGCCAGATCAACCTAGCCAATTGGGCATAGTCATCATCTACGAGTTCAAGGATCCAGAGATGCCAGGCAAAGTTGTTTACCTGGATAACACATCTGAGAAAATTTTCTTGGTAACAGAACATGATAGACATGCATATACTTGGAAGAATGAATTGATTTTCCCCCCACCAAGATCCAATGTTTCCCGTGGCCTCCAAGGGGTAGGATCTTCCCACGCTCATGAAGCCCAGAGAGAAAGAACTAGAGAGAGACCTGAGGTAAGTTTTGCACACATCGTGGGCAGGAATAGATCAGGATTTGAAAATGAAAGACCTGAAAGAGAGAGATATCAAGCACATAGGCAAAAAAGAGATGAACATGATTTTCCATTGCCTAGACCCCGAGAGCACCCAAGAACCCTTAGACCCACTCAAGTGATCAAGGCAATGAAGAATTATTTTGACGGGTCAGGAGATCCTTATGATCATGTGGCCGAATTCAAACAAGTGTTAAGAGCTGAACAGGTTGAGGATTTATTCACCCAATACGAGGCATTTGGTTTGACTCTTAAGGGCACTGCCTTGGCTTGGTTTCAACCATTGAGTAGTCGCAACTATCGCGATATAGGTCAACTGCTAGACGAATTCATTGTAGAATTTTCCAAGAGTGGTATCAGGCATAACACATCATCCTTGATCCACAGTTTCAAGCAGACACCCCAAGAAACAGTGCGACTAGCAGGTAGAAGGTTCAGACAGTACTTAGAACGATGCCCTGCTCCCGAGTTACCCACACTAGCCAAACAAGTGGCTTTGTTCTTAGATGGCTTACTGAGCACAAAGTTAAGATCATATGTATATTTGAAAGAGCCTAGATCCATAGAAGAGTGCGTGCGGACATGCATTGACATAGAAGATAACTTGGGTGAGGAGTTAGGATTGTCCAAACTCTACAAAGATTCGGATAGTTCTACTAGTCATACTTCAAAGATCTCCACAGAAATAGAAGAGATAGCTGAGCAGGTTGCCAAGAAGCTGGGAGTCCAAAATAAACAAACACAGAGAGTCACTCCAGTGAATCCGTGTTATACTTGTGGGGGCGACCACATGGCTAATGTATGCCCAATGCAAAAACAAAACATTAGAGAAAGGAATGCTCCATATTGCACTATTGAGAGGAAATACACAAACCACACGGCTCAAGATTGTCCCTACAATAGGCAGGCTGTTAGACAAAATTATCAGCAACCTTACCCACAAGGTAGGTATCAGAACCAATACCAACAGCCATATTATAGACCACAACAGCAATATCAGGTACCATATAGGCCACAACCTGTCTTGGGAAACCAACCACCAGCTCCAGCCAACGTGATTCCAGTCAAATATGCTGGGGGAGAAGAAAATCCAAATAGAGCATTGGTGCCACTAACCCCATTGATACCAGATAATGACTCTCATGCTCATTGTTCAGACTACTCCCATGAAGGTAGTCCACATGCTTATTACACAGAGTCACCTGAACATAGTGAGATTTACTCGTATCAATATGAGGTACCACCTATGGAGCAAAATTGGGGGCCAGAATACTCCAATGTCATGTACACAAATCCTAACCCTAGGCCCCAATTGAGACAAATGAGACCACAAGCCCCTAGAGGATCTTGTTTTAGATGTCAAGGTGATCATTTCATTCGTGACTGTCCCCACCCACCATCTCCGAGTCAAGGACAGGCTATCACAATACAGGCCTTTTGTCCTGATTGCGGCAAAGACCATCTCCCCAGAGATTGTCCAAGAAACCCCTCCAGTGCACCCAAGATTACACCCATTAATGTGGTAGGCTTAGTGGCAGATTCAAGTTCAAGTAGTAGCAATGTGGCTCCTATACAAGCTGTCACTAGAGCACAAGCCTTAAAACAGGATAAACCAGTAGAACAATCAGAGTCGAGTGAATCGGGAGAGCCTAGTAAGAGGAAAACAAGAACATGGAAGGATACCAGAGAGAAGGCCAATCGCAAGTGGAATAAAAAGTTATCGGAACTAGAAGAAAGCTTAAAAGAAGCAAAAACAAAAATAGAAGACATTGCATCTCAAAGCCCCTCGCATGCCGAAACTCCATCCACTCCACCTCATCCCACCCCACCACCCATTGTAAATAGACCACAACCAGGGTCTGTTCTTGCAGATCCAACCCCAGAAGGCTTGGACATGATGTTCAAGGCCTACCAGGCTCGACTTCAAGAAGGGCCTACAGCTGCAAACCTAGACAAGAGTTACCCTAGAGCGGACTTAGAGATTGAACGGATGAAAATGTGCATGAAAATGGTAGAACAAGCTCAAGCTATACTTGAGACTAGTCAAAAGTTCAATCAGACAAACTCTGTCAAAGGGGAATTGCACTTCCAGGGCTTACTAGAACGATTAGAGCAGTTGGTAAACAAACCACAAGTTTCTTTACCTCCACAGGCTCAACCAGTTATTGAAAGAGGAAGCTCACCACCAATGGGAGCTTATGTTCCTAATTCCACAGATCCAAGAATACCTCCTTCAATTCAACAGTACTCTCAAGAATTCTTGCGGGAAATACAAGAAGAGAAATGGGGCAAGGAGAAGGGTAATTCCCCTCCTATTCCTGAGATTGATGATCTTCATGATCAATTTCCCCAAGACATTCCATCTATTTACGGGGATGAAGCAGAACAACAAGAAGACGAAAGGTTAGATTTTGAATCTAATACCTTAGAAGAACTGCCTCAATTTCCAGGCCCATGGGAATCTGAATCTCTCCAGATTAGAGCTCCCACAATACTAGTAAGAAATGAAGACTCAGTGGTTCCAAGGAACACGGATGTCGTGAAGAACACTAAAGTTCAGTGTCATCTCACTGTAGAAGAGCTGCTCAAAGCAAAACCTGAGCTTTGGAATCATGTGAAGGATCAGGTTCCAGAACTTGATTCCAACATGCCAAAAGCAGGCTCCAAGCAAAGGGTACCAGAGATACCTCTAGACAAAATAGGGGACATGTGTGAGGGTGAAGAAGGTAATACTTATCTTCCAATCACCTACCAAGGGTACACAACCAAAGCAATCATAGATTCAGGTGCTGGTGTTGCTATTGCGACCACCTCCTTGTGGAAGCAATGGGGCAAGCCCACATTAAGACCAACTAGAATGAAGCTTCAAATGGCTGATGGTCATTTTGAAAGACCTCTAGGATTGCTAGAAGGGATCACTCCAACCACTTGTGGTGTAGAGTTTGAGCACACATTTTCTATATGTGACTTTGAGAAAAATAATGTCTATGAGATGATCCTAGGAAGACCCTTCCTACGACAATTGCAAATAGTACAGGATTGGGGAACTAACTCCTTGTACTTACAGCACTTAGGAGTCACCACCAAGGTCAATTTGAAGGATTACACCTTCAGAGATGTACCACCCCTACAGTGGAATTCTATCCACAAAGCGAAAGAAGATTCCATCTCTGTGCAATCTGAAAGTTCACCTGATCCATCATGGTTGCATGAAGATACTCATTTGTGGATGTGCAAGGTCGCAAAGGAAGAGGAAAAACGTTTAAAGGCAAGAGAAGAAGGAACTTCGCTAGGAGATAGACCAGTTAGAGACCCAGCCTACACACCGATGATCTTTCCAGATGAGGAGTTTGAGCCTCATGGCTGGCCAGAAATCTTAGCCACCATGGACATTGCTGTCAATGAGGAACAGTGGACACCTCATTGTGATGAGGAGGGTTATGATATCTCAGTGTTCATGTGTCAACCCTTGCTAGAAGAATGTGACCCTAGTGATATCATAGAAGAAGAAGAGAATGACGATGATCTGGAGTCTATTGTGATGGATAGTTGCTTTAACTCAAAGCAGCACTATCTAGAAGATATAGGAGTGTTCACCCAGAAAGAAGAAGAACCTCTCACAAGTATTAAAACAGTAAGCTCAAAGGATGGAAGTGAGAGTAGTCAAAAGAAAAAGAAAAGAAAAGCAGTGAAACAAGAAGAGGAGGAATCATTGTTTGAAGTACCAGAAAACTTCAAGAAATATGAAGTTGACGACCGCAAAATTTTGGTACGAATGCCTAAGAGAGAGGCCATCATAGGAGAATCATATGATAATAAAGAAAAGACCAAGAAGATTGTAGTGACCATCGAAGAGAATGAAGAGAGATGCACATATATAGGAGATGACCTAAGTGCAAGAGAAGAAATGGAGCTTGTCGCTCTATTAAGGGAATATAGGGATGTGTTTGCGTGGCACTATAGAGACTTGAAAGGGGTAGATCCAAGAATTTGCTCTCATACTATCCCCATGACTGCTGATGCTAAGCCCACCAAACAGAAGCCCTACACATATAATGATACCTATGCTGCCAAAATAAAAGAAGAAATTGATAGGTTGATTGAAGCTGGATTCATCTATGAGATTGAGCATACCGAATGGGTGTCCCCCATTGTTGTAGTACCCAAGAAGAACGGGAAGTTGCGAGTGTGTATTAACCTTAAAAAAGTTAATGCCGCTACGATTAGAGATAGTTATCCACTTCCAATCACAGAACACCTTTTGGAGCGTGTTGCAGGCAAGGAAGTTTATAGCTTCCTTGATGGATTTTCAGGTTACAATCAAGTAGCCATTGCCCCAGAACATCAACACAAAACAGCTTTTGCTACAGAGTGGGGAATCTTTGCATTTCGTGTGATGCCATTTGGGCTCACCAATGCACCTGCAACATTCCAAAGGCTCATGTGTCATGTCTTCAAAGAGTTCTTGCGAAAGAGCTTGGAAGTGTATGTGGATGATTTATGTGCTCATTCCCAAGAAAGAAGGTTTCACATCCCTGAGCTCAGACAAATCTTCAACAAGTGTAGAGAATATCGGGTGTGTTTGAACCCAGAAAAGTGTGTGTTTATGGTGCGTCAAGGTAAAATCTTAGGTCATATTGTTTCTAAGAATGGAATCTCAACAGATGAAGATAAGGTACGAGCCATAGCGGAGCTACCAAGGCCAAGGAATATTAAAGAGGTACAAGCCTTTATGGGCCATTGTGGATACTACCGTAGGTTTATCCACATGTACGCGATCATAGCTAGACCCCTTTATGCCTTGTTGTCTAATTTTGCGTGGAACGACGAATGCGAGAATTCTTTCAACGAACTGAAGAAACGTTTGTGCACGGCACCAATACTCACCACTCCTGATTGGAATAAATCCTTCCATGTCCATGTGGATGCATCCAATCATGCCATAGGATGTGTGCTAGCACAACCCACAAGTGAAGGAAACTTAGATTTGCCCATAGCATATGCTAGTAGACAGCTCACTGCAGCTGAACGGAACTATACCACAACTGAGCGAGAGGGCTTAGGCATGATATATGCTGTGAAGAAGTTTAGACACTATTTATTGGCCAACAAGTTCAAGTTTTTCACTGATCATCAAGCTTTGTTATATTTGGTCAATAAACCTTGCAATACTGGACGCTTAGTAAGATGGTTCCTCTTACTAATGGAATATGACTTTGAAGTTGTTGTCAGGAAAGGTAGAACCCACCTTCGGGCAGATCACCTTTCTCGCATCACTTCAGGAGAGTCACCGCAAGGAGTGTCTGACGAATTACCCGATGCTTATCTGTTCAATTTAGAAGTTGTTCCTAAATGGGCAAATAAGTTGGTACCAGTCCTAACCTTTGGCCCTGCAAATAAGAATGTGAAAACATCACAAGAAGAAATTGTAAAATCACAAAAATATCACATATTAGCAGGAAGCATGTACAAACAAGATACTGAGGGTGTATTAGCTTGTTGTGTGGAGGATGATGAACATAGTAGTTGGTTGCAACAAGCCCATGAATGAATGCTAGGAAATCACTATTCTAAACAACGAACATTGCAGAATCTAAAGCGTTTAGGAGTGTATTGGCCTAGCATGGACAAAGAAATACATGAGTGGATTAAGAATTGTCCAAGGTGCAGAGAGAGACCCCCAGTGGAGCATGCGACCCTTTATCAAGTGTCATTAGTTCCAGATTGGAGTGCTCCATTGGTAGAGTTTATGAGATCGGGACGATTACCCAAAGAGGCTAGTCTAGCAAGAAGACGAAGCATGGAGCAAGAGGCTCAAGGCTACGCCTTAGTAGGGGACAACCTATACCGAAGAGGCAAAGATGGTTACTTAAGACTATGCATTCATGAATCAGACTATTTAAAGGTCTTAGAGACTGCACACAGCGGTGTTGCAGGTGGACACTTTGGTCCTGACCGAGTGATCAAGACCATTCTATTCTCAGGACTTTGGTGGCCCACTCTTCATATGGAGGCACATACCTATGTGAAGAAATGTGACACATGCCAACGTGCACAATATCCAGTGAGAAAAGACGAGATGCCCTTGAGGCCAATGATGGGAGGACGTGCATTTTCGAAGTGGGGCATAGACTTCATAGGTCCTATTAACCCCCCAGCTAGAAACTCCCATGCAGAGTACATCATTGTAGCCACATATTATCTTACAAAGTGGGTAGAAGTCAAAGCCACAACAAAGAATGATGCTCAGACTACGGCTAAGTTCTTATTCGAGAATGTGTTCACGAGATATGGACTACCAATAGAGTTGGTGAGCGATAGAGGCACACACTTCTTGAATGAAGTCATTGAAAATCTTCTCCAAGAATTCTTGGTGATACATAAGAAATCTGCCCCCTATCACCCACAAGCCAACGGACAAGCCGAGAGTACCAATAAGATCCTCTGTAACGTATTGACAAAACTGGTAAATAATAAACGCTCTGATTGGGACAAACAACTTCATCATGCTGTTTGGGCTTATCGAGTTGCCTACAAAACGGTACTCAATGCCACCCCATTTCAGATGGTCTTCGGACAGAACGCTGTGCTACCATTAGATTTCTTAATCCCTGCCTTAAAAGTAGCACAAGAGTATGAGTGGAATGGGCATGAAATGTCCTCTAGGATCTTTGATCTCGAACGCTTGGGTGAGATGAGGCTACGAGCGGCAGCAGGCATCTACGCTGTAAAGAAGAGGCAAAAGGCATACTTTGATGCACACATCAAGGATAAGGGATTGAAAGAGGGAGATCTAGTGTTGGTATACACACTAAAACAACATGCCCGTAAGTTGGAAAAAAGAAGATACGGACCCATGATCATTAATAGAATTTCCACTAGTGGTGCAGTTCAGTTGGCCACGCTAGAAGGAGGTATCTTGCCAAACTATATTAGTGGTTGTAGAGTCAAGCTATATCAAGAACCTCTTACTGAGGATATGCTAATGAGACTCAACACTGCTAAGAAGCGAAAAGATGAAGAGTTAAGAGTGAGAGAAGAAGCACAGGTAGAGGCCAGAGAGCGTATTAGGCGAAATAAGTTAAGGCGCTTAGGCCTAGAAGTCAACTCAAAAGCCCCAAAATATCACATGGATATGTGTCAAAAGTCAGGCATAGCGACTTCTCAGGTCATTGACCGAAGACCCTTTGTGACCATAGAGATAGGACAAGGGAAGGGTGCAAGGACGGTGCAAGCATTGATCGACTCAGGCGCAGCAAGTAGTGCAGTTAGACTTTCCTACTGCCAAGACTTGGGGTTGAACATCAATCCCATAGAAGCTTATCTCATAGGATTGGGAGGTGTGGAAACCCCTTGTTTGGGCGAGGTGGAACTTCCCATCTACCTTCAAGATGTTCCAATGAAAGTCAAAGCGCTAGTATGTCAAGATGAGAACCTTACAGAACCACTTGTCTTGGGTCAAGATTGGATCTATGACCATGCAGTTAACTTAAACCTAAGAAGTCAAATTCTTCAAGTTTGGGTACATGAACAATGCATTACATTAGAATTAGAGAACTGCATGCTCCTAAATCATGGCACCACACACTCTCTTAGTTCTTCCAAGACTAATCATATGAAAGAAGATGTTGTATGTGTCAGAAGCTCTATGATATAGAAGGAGTCAATCGTGGAAGACCAGGTTCGAAGGCGGGTGGATCTTTCTTCTTCTCCAAAGAATCAAGTAGCCACCGTAGTGCGTCTACCACACAAGCAAACACAACCGTTCACGACAACTGCTACATCAAATAGAAAGACACCACTCGATAAAAAAGCAGTTCCGAGCATGAAGCAGATATGGGTACGCAAAGGAGAGCAACCACCAACCTTACCCCCACAAATTCCATCCATGCAAACCAACCAGGCCAGAAGACGAAGGAAACAGATCAGACAAGCTCAATCACAAGATATCCAACAAGTTTGGGTGCCTAAGAAGTTAGCTGCAGCTCAACAAGGGCAATTACAGATGTGGGTACCTAAGAAGCTCCTACATCCACAACAACCTTTGTTCTCCCACATGCAAAAGGTTTCAACGAAGAAGCCAAAAAGAGAAAAGGGTAAGAACCACGTACAGAGACCAAAGGAAGATCAAATCAGCTCTTCAACCTTAGTAGGAAGACATGCAAAAAGGATATGGGTTTGGAAGCCAAAAGTGCAAGTAGCCTCCACCGAACCAAAGCATCAACCACACTGGATACCACAGTTCAGAAAGCATCCAAAGAGAAAGACGCCTGAAGTGACCTCTACAGTGCCACATGATGTTCTAAAATGGACTCCAATAAGGAGGATTACATCAGTTCGAGACTCAATGGATACCTCCACCAAGGTCGGCATCAACATCCACAAATAACATCGAAAGCCTCGAACGAGCGACAACCATGTGCTCCTTGCACAACCCTGTCTTCTGCACCATTCAAGTCATGCATTTCCAAAGTATGCATTAATATAGGGCCACATTACACGGCCGTGCATAGACACACTTGAGAATCCCAAGCACAAGAGCACATTGACATAGGTCAAATATGTCTATTGATACTAACTTTTGTGTTCTTGTTTTGTGCTATTCTTTGCAAAAAAAAAAAAAAAAAAAAAAAAAAGAGAGAGAGAGAGAGCTTGTTCCTAGATTTGGCTTATGGAACATGAATGAGTCATGCTTAGGTGGACCATCAACCAGGGCATCCAGCGACAATGATAAACCAACCAATGGTCCATCATGATGAAAGGTGTACAACACGAAGAGATCCGCATCGACTGACCTTTCCTTATGGTAAGAATCTTCTACTTGGACCACAACCATGATAGTTTGGAAAACCTCTTCGTCAGCATACCCTTGAGCACTTAGCTCAAGACCCGCAATTTTTGCACCATGCTCTTCCAATGCATTTTCCAAGTAAGCATGCGTAGGGCTACATTACAAGGCCGTGCACAAGGCACATACTTTTTTCAACCCAGGCACGAACACACTTACCCTTCATTCATTATGGGTTATGAGTAGTTGGCATGACTGCTCTCAACATCATCTTTGGAAGAGCTAGCGGACGTTATGGAAACAACATCCAGATCTCGGAAGCAAATTGAAGCCAGTAGTTGCTCCAAATCACTCTTGACAACCTCTTTTGAGCAACTTGCAGTTTTGAACGCTCACAACGACACATTCTTGCTGGAATCCAAGGAACCAGCTCATACAACGGATGGACACCACCTCTCAAAGCACTACATGGAACAGCCCTTCCAACAAGGGTCTGTCAGGGACGACAGACTCGAGAGGGGGGGGAGTGTTGAAGCTCAAAGTCAAGGACAAAGCATGGAAGCACATCAAAAGGTGGACACACAAGGAAAGGGAGCAAGTAGGGAGCTCCAAGAAGTGTATGTCAAATTTTCAGAAGAATCCCCTTCAAAAATAGTGATTTTCATCACTAAAAACCATTGTAAATACCATTATCTATTTTTAGTAACTCCATTTTGTTCAAGCCGAGGAGTCCTCGAGATTGATGAGTATTAGAAGTACCATCATACCAATTTTCATAATTTTTAGACTTCGTTTGAGCCCTGAAATAAGCCCTGGAACCTAATTTTTAACTAGGCCGGACACTAGGTCTGGA
The DNA here is from genome assembly GCA_020310875.1 of Ceratopteris richardii. Taxonomy (NCBI): domain Eukaryota; kingdom Viridiplantae; phylum Streptophyta; class Polypodiopsida; order Polypodiales; family Pteridaceae; genus Ceratopteris; species Ceratopteris richardii. The sequence continues at coordinate 35,626,723 of CM035424.1, forward strand.
CAGGGCCAAAACTAGTCAAAAAACTATAAAAAGAGCTAGAGAGCTCATTTTTGAGGTTAGCTTGTTAGAGAATAGAACTTTTGTAAGAGAACTCTTTTGCAATCTAAGCTTTCCATTGTTCCTCTCTTTGATCTTACTTTGTGCGCGTGTGTGTGTATGTGTGTGCATGTTTGTGTGCTTTCACTCACGCACTTGTGCCTTCACTTGCTCGTGGTCTTCATACCGGTCCTCACATCTCCGCGGATTGACAAGTAAAGGAGGTGGTGCTTACGCTTGAGCTACAGTGTTCCATCAATGAAGATAGTTCAAGCATGAACTCACCATGGAGGGGGAGATCTTCATCAAGCTATGAAGCACAATCAATCAACAAAGGCAAAGCAACATTGGTGGAGTTGGATGAAGAAGGTAATGAAGTTGAAGATGATGAAGGACACATGATGGAGAAAGAAGCCGTGTCAAAGAAAGAGATCAAGTTCCCAAGGCAAAGGAGGTTTATTCCTCCAAAAGGTGAAGAAAGGAAGTCTTCTAGAGTTAAGTATCCAACTCAAAGGTTTACTGATGATTCATACATGGCAACTCATTATGCATATATGAACAAAGTAGTAGAAGATCATGAGCCCGATTGCTATGAAGATGCAAGCAGGTACACCGAATGGAAAGAGGCAATGCAAGAAGAGATCGACGCACTTGAGGAGAATCAAACATGGACTCTAGTGCCCAAGAAGGATAACATGAAGGTAATAGGTAATAAGTGGGTGTATAAAGTAAAGAGGAATTTAGATGGATCTATTTCTAGGTTCAAAGCAAGATTGGTGGCCAAGGGTTTTGCACAAACCTATGGAGTGGACTTTGAAGAGACATTCAGCCCCGTGGCAAAGATGAGCACCATTAGGACACTCATTGCAATGACTGCTAGCAAAGGATGGAAGCTTTTCCAATTGGATATCAAGAATGCCTTTCTCAATGGAGACTTGGAAGAAGAGGTATACATGGAGCAACCACTAGGTTTTGTTCATAAAGAGTTTCCACATCATGTTTGTAGGTTGAGGAAGGCACTTTATGGCCTAAAGCAAGCTCCAAGGGCTTGGAACCAAAGATTGGTGGACTATTTGATCAAATGTGGTTACAATCAATGCAAGGCGGATCCATCTCTCTTCATCAAACAAAGAGGAGAACTTGTAGTCTACATGTGCGTGTATGTAGATGATCTTATCATTACAGGTAATGATACAAAGGGCATTGAGGAGATCAAGGCAAAACTTGGAAAGGAGTTTAGGATCTCTGATCTTGGAGATCTTAGGTATTTTCTTGGCATTGAAGTTGTATACAAAGAAGAAGGTATTATGCTCATACAAAGGAATTATATTCTAGACCTACTTGAGAGGTTTGGGATGCTACATTGCAAGCCTATTTCAAATCCCATGGAAGTTAATGTAAAGCTAAGCTCCATTGATGGAGAGCCATTACACGATGTAACCTTGTATCGATCTATTGTAGGATCTTTCAATTATGCCACAATAACTAGGCCCGACATAGCATATGGAGTTGGAGTGTTATCACAATTCATGCATAGTCCAAGGACTACACACTTGCAAGCTGCAAGAAGAATGTTACGATATCTCAAGGCCACTATAAATGAAGGATTGTTCTATTCATTTGATGATGATATGCAGGTCAAAGCTTATTCTGATGCCGATTGGGCCGGTTCGAAGGAGGCTAGAAGAAGTACAAGCGGTTACCTAGTCATGCTAGGTAGCAAGATCATCTCATGGATTTCAAAGAAGCAACTCACGGTGGCATTATCTTCCACGGAGGCTGAGTATAGAGCTTTGGCTCAAGTCACATGTGAGCTAATGTGGATTAAGAAGTTATTTATGGAGCTTAATTTGCAGGTTGACACATATCCAATTTTTTGTGACAACATGAGTAGCATTCATCTAGCATCGAATCCTGTCTATCATGCTAGAACCAAGCATATTGAAGTGCACTATCACTTCATAAGGGAAAAGGTGATATCCAAGGAAGTTTCAGTACATCATATTGGTACCAAGGACCAAGTTGCGGACATGTGTACAAAGGCTTTGGATGGGATGAAGATTTCAAAATTCAAGCAATGCATCAACATGAAGGAGCTTGGATGAGGACGAAGAAATGAAGCTTGAGGGGGAGTGTTAAAAGTCAAGCTTCAAGCTACAAATTCGTGGGGAATCTTTTATGGACATGTGGAGCAATCAAAGGAAGCCAAAAGCCACGAGATTCCATCAAGAAAAGTCACTAAACCACTCCCCAAGTCATCTCAACTAAGTCCTCCAAGTTAGGAGGCTGATTTGGAAAGGTAGTTCCTAGATTTTAGGGGCACACTTCTCACTATAAAAGGAGCATGTATCCCGAATTCTTTTGGCCCATCTTCTTGGAGTTTTAGCTCATGTAAAGTGAGCACTAAGTGCTGGAGTTGTGATAAGAAAGCCCCTTGCTTAAGCTAGCCCCTTGCTTGCTTGTTTGTTTTCTTTTAGTAGGCATATCTATGTGTGTGCGCAAGCAGTGTTGCAACTCTCTACCCCTGAGTTGTTAGCATTGGTTCTCCCTCATATTGTATCCATTTGATGTAATTCTTGTCTCATTGGATAGCTATTAGAGTCTATTTTAAGCTCACAAAGTCTCTGGATCATTCTCTGAGTAATCTGGGAGCAACATTCATTTTAGTGAAGTTGTGTGATTGATATCTCTCTTGGTGTGTAGGCTCTATTGGAAATATTTTGCTCTTTGTTGTAAGGGCTGGTTCTCCTTCTCTATGTATTCATTTGCTATGATTTTGGTGTCATTGGGTAGCTATTAGAGTCCTCTAAAGTTGACCCGAGTTTGAGATTCATTCTCTGTATAATCTCTGAGAAAAGCTTGCTGGAGTGAAGTGAGGTATTTGCTTGACTGGCAGTTGTGAGCATTCAGCTAGCTCATGTTGTAGACATTGTTTCTCCTTCTGTTAGCATCCATTTGAAGTGAAATTTGTTTTGTTGGAAAGCTCTTGGTGTCTACTACAGGTCTACAAAAGCTCACTGGAGTTCTCTGCATAAGCTTTGAGTAAGAGCATTTTTGGTGTGCAGAGGTCAAAGAAGGATACCTGTGGAGGTCATTCACGCTTCGTCGTTGCTTAGGGGTTGAGATACTTTCCCCATCATAACCTGCTTTGATACCAATTGTTGGAGATAGATGTCTGCGGAAGCAGGTGAACATCACAAGGAAGAAGAAGAAGCTTGGAGCACAAAGACACAATACTGAATGTATTACTAGAGAATGTACAAAGATAAGTAGCCCATTAGGGCAATAGGCGTATATACAAGCCGGGGGAAAAAAACCTCACCTGTTCAAAGGATAATTTATGATTCATTCATTGCACGACACTATGCCTACATGAGTCAAGTTATAGCTTGTGAAGAACCTAACTTTTTTGAAGAAGCAAATAAGCATAGGGAATGTATTGAAGCCATGGAGGAGGAAGTCAAAGCACTTGAAGAAAATGATACTTGGTCATTGGTGCCAAGAACAAAGGACATGAAAGTCATTGGCAACAAATGGGTGTACAAGGTGAAGAGGCATGTAGATGGGAGCATCTCTAGGTATAAAGCAAGGTTGGTTAGCAAAGTTTTTGCTCAAACCTATGACATAGACTTTGAGGAAACATTCATTCCAATAGCAAAGATGTCCACCGTAAGAAGTTTGATTGCAATTTCAACGTCAAAACGTTGGACGATGTACCAGTTGAATGTGAATAATGCTTTCCTAAATGGAGAGCTTGAAGACGTAGTCTCATGGAGCAGCCCCAAGGCTTTGAAGATGAGAGGTTTCTACATCATGTATGCATGCTAAAGAAGGCTCTTTATGGACTCAAGCAAGCCCCAAGAGCTTGGAACCAAAGACTTGTGGACTACTTGGTAAAATGTGGATACAATCAGAGTCATGTAGACCCATCACTCTTTGTGAAGAAGGAAGGTAGCACAATGTTTTTCATTTGTATGTATGTTAATGATTTGATCATTATAGGGGATGATGAAGCCAAAATCAAGGACATAAAAAGGAAGCTTGGATGTGAGTTTATAATCTTAGATTTAGGGATTTTAAGGTACTTCCTTGGGATTGAAGTACTATATAAAGAGGAAGGTATATACTTGATGCAAAGGAAATACATTCTAGATCTTTTGAAGAAATTTTTCTTGTGTGATTGTAAGCCCATTTCAAATCCATTTGAAGTAAATGTTAAACTAAGTTCTCATGAAGGTGAAGAAGTGAATGATGTCACCATGTATAGGTCAATAATTGGCTCTCTCTTGTATGCTACTATGACAAGACAAGATATTGCACATGTAGTTGGAGTTTTATCTGAATTTTTGCAAGCACCAAAACTACCTCATCTTGTTGCAGACAAAAGGGTACTTATGTACCTCAAAGGTGATGGGGGATGATTCTAACACCCCAATGCAAAAATGGAAGATGGTAGCCCTCCACTAGGTCCAGAACTAGTGATATATGCTCATTGTTCTGAACTTTTCTCTACTCTAGTACAGAGACTTAAAGTGACATTTTGCAAACTTGTAGTAGACTATAAGAGCTAGCTAACCACCGACCTATCAGTTTAGGTGCACTTTTTGGTGGCTGATTTGATGAGATTTGAATTTGATTGAGTTTAGTGGAGCTTCTAACTTTATTCCACGACTTTGGGTCCTCATTTTTTATTGGTCCACTTGCAAAATTCGTGGTTGAGCCTTGTTGCATGATTGAGAATTGATTTTCAACACTCCCCCTCAAGTCTCAATGCCTAGGTCCTTCATTCCAATGCATGCCTTGAAGTGTTGTAGCTTTACTCCATCCAATGCTTTGGTAAACATATCTGCATATTGGTCCTTTGTATTGACATGCTCCACCTTGACATCCTTTGACATGATCTTCTCATGAATAAAGTGGTAATGCACTTCTATATGCTTCGACATTGCATGGAACACCGGATTTTGAGCCAAGCATATGCTACTTATGTTGTCACAAAAAATAGGTACTTGCTTAACCTGCAAATCAAGATCAACAAACAACTTCTTGAGTCACATAAGCTCATATGAGACTTGAGCTAAGCCTCAATACTCAGCTTCAATCGATGAAAGAGCCACAGTTGGTTGTTTCTTTGACATCCATGAGATGGCCTTCTTCCCTAGCATGATAACTTATCCACTAGTGCTCCTCCTCTCATCTTTGGAACCTGCCCAATCAGCATCACAATAAGCTTGTACATTCAATCCATAAATATAGACCTCATTCACTGATTCTTTGAGGTACCTAAGTACCCTTTTGGCTGCAACAAGATGAGGTACTCTTAGTGCTTGCAAAAATTGAGATAACACTCCAACTACATGTGCAATATCAGGTCTTATCATAGTAGCATGCAAGAGAGAACCAATTATTGACCTATACATGGTCACCTCCTTCACTTCTTCACCTTCATGAAAACTTAGTTTAACATTTACTTCTAATGGATTTGAAATGGGCTTGCAATCACACAAGCCAAACTTCTTCAAAAGATCAAGAATGTATTTCTTTGCATCAAGTTATATACCTTCCTCTTCATATAGTACTTCAATCCCAAGGAAGTACCTTAAAATTCCTAAATGGGATATTTTAAATTCACATCCAAGCTTCCTCTTTATGTCCTTGATGTTGGCTTCATCATCCCCTGTAATGATCAAATCATCAAGATATATACAAATGAAAACAATTTTGCTACCTTCCTTCTTCACAAAGAGTGATGGATCTACGTGACTCTAATTGTATCCACATTTTACTAAGTAGTCCACAAGTCTTTGGTTCCAAGCTCTTGGGGCTTGCTTGAGTCCATAAAGAGCCTTCTTTAGCCTGCATACATGATGTGGAAACCTCTCATCTTCAAAGCCTTGGGGCTGGTACATGAAGACTACCTCTTCAAGCTCTCCATTTAGGAAAGCATTCTTCACATCCAACTGGTACATCTTCCAAGCTTTTGAGTCTAAAATTGCAATCAAACTTTTGATGGTGGACATCTTAGCTACTGGGCTGGTTTCCTCAAAGTCTGTGCCATAGGTTTGAGAAAAACCTTTATCCATTCCCTATGCTTATTTGCTTCTTCAAAAAGTTAGGTTCTTCACAAGCTATAACTTGACTCATGTAGGCATAGTGTCTTGCAATGAATGAATCATAAGTTAACCTTTGAATAGGGTATTTAACCCTATTGGATGACCTTACATCACCGTTAGGTGGTATGAACCTCCTCCTCCTTGGTTTAGATGCTTCAAATCCTAGAGTTTCAAATTTTTCCATATCTTCATCACTTGCAGATTCCATGTCTACCCATCGATGGTCTTCATCATTTTCCTTTTCCTTTCCTTTGCTACTTCCTTCACTTGAATGAGCTTCATTCCTTGTACTTCCATGCCAAGATGATGTAGTGCTCTCCTATGATGGTGTGCTTGAAGTGGTTGGACCACTTATCTCCATGCTTTGTTGCTGCTCTTTGAACTTGTTCTCGACTTCATATGCATTGTCAACTTGTAAAACATCTTTGCTACCATACCAAGGTAGCAACTCATCAAATATTACATCCCTAGATACCTTAAGCTCTTTGGTTCAAGGGTTATAGCATCTAAAACCATTTTGCTCTGAAGAATACCCAAGAAATATACACCTATCCGCCTTCGGGTCTAACTTGTGTCTCAATTCTTGAGGTATGAGAACATAACACACATAACCAAATACTTTGAGATGTGAAAGATTGGGTTTTTTCCCACACCAAGCTTCATAAGGTGTAACTCCATGTACTCCTGAGGTTGGACACCTATTCATAATGTATATGGCTGTATTTGTTGCATCAGCCCAATAAGAGTTAGGAACATTCATTTCATTTAACAAAGATCTAGCCACTTTTGCTATGTATCTATTCTTCCTTTGTGCCACCCCATTTTGTTGAGGGGTATACCTGCAAGTGAATTGCCTTTTGATGCCATGGTAATGTAGAAAATTTGAAAATTCATTTGAAAAATACTCTCCTCCTCCATTTGATCTGAGACTCTTTATATACTTCCCTGTTTCCTTCTCCACTAGGTTTTTGAGCCTCTTGAAGTGGTAAAACACCTCTGACTTTGACTTCATGCAATACATCCAAACAAACTTTGAATGATCATCTATAAATGTGAAAAAATATATATTACTTCAAATGGATGGCTCCCTTGTAGGTCCCCATACATTTGTGTGTATGAGATTCAACACTTCATTGCTCACATGTGCTCCCTTCTTGAATGGAAATCTGCTTTGTTTTCCTAATTGATAAGCATGGCACAAATGTTGCATATTTTGAGATGTAAGATTAGGTAGACCACTCACCAAGCCTTTCCTTTGCATGTCCTTCATCCTTTGTAAGTTTATGTGCCCAATTCTTTTATGCCATAAGTCGATTTTTGCAATCTGTTTCTTTCCACTTGACAAGTAGACATTGTGAGTGGTTGATGGCTTTACCTCCATGGTGAAGAGTCTTCCTTGCTTCTTTCCTTTTGCTATGAGCTTTTAGCCCTGCATGGGGTCTTCAACAGAACATCCTTGCTCATTGAACCTCACCTGATAACCTCTTTCAACCATTTGACTTACTGAAACCAAGTTCTTTGTGATGGTTGGCACATGCAACACATCGTTCAACACCTTGGAGCTTTGAGATCCAATCAATGCAACATCTCCAACATATGTAATCTTGTGCTCAGTGTCATCCCTTGTCTGTACATGTCCTTGTTGGAATATCAAGCTTAAACTATGCTTGAGGTGGATTTGATCTACATCAAAGGTTATCGCATCGAAAGAATATCCGTTGGAGAGTTCTTTTTCTTGTGTTCATTTATTGTATTTTTTGAGAGATTTTTGATGGTTCATTTGCTGTTGTAAAAGCCTTGGGCTTTACACATGTAAAGGTAGAAAGATATAGCCCAAATCCCACAAATTTGTGGTGGTTGAAGTTGTATTCAATCAAGCAATCAATCACCTAAAAGTAGATCAAACTAGATCTTCACTTTTCCTAGATTGTAGGAAAGTGAATTGATTCCCTCCAACAACCATTCCCACCTTCATTCGCCAATAGTAATCTTGCAGAGGTTGCTACTCTCAGCCAGAGCTGGAAATGGAGTGCAAGATGGCTCATTGGAAAGGTATTAGTGTCTAGTGTATGTATAAATTTGCATAGAATGTGGTTCACTAGATTGGGAGAAATATGAGTTTTTCTATCTCGGGGTCAATCTCTGCATATTCTTGAAAAATAGGAAGTACCACTGGTGAATGTCTTATTCATTCCTATAGCATATTTTGCTTATTCCTTATACTTTTGTGCATTCTATACATTCAACCTTATGTGTATCACTCCCATAAAAGGATTTTTTCTAATTGTTATCACGCTGGTCGCTATGGGCATTTGTTGGTAATTCAAGTAGTGCTCTATATGCAGATAAGAAGGATAAGAAGCAGAAAGGCAAGAAGAAGGAAGAAGATGAAGAAGAGACATCCCAAGCCAACTTCGCAAGCAAGAGCAAGTGGAAAGGGAAGAAGAAAGGAACAAAGCAAGACAAAGCCAAAGGTCAGAATGTTCAACCTTGTGCCATATGCCATAAGACCAACCACTACTCGAAATTGCTGGTTCAATGGGAAGACCCAGAAAGGAAGTGGAAGAGGTAGATATTGCAGCAATAGAGGCAGAGGTGGACACAACTTCAACAATAACAATAGAAGATATAATAGAAGGGAATACAAAAATTATTTAGAAGATCAACCACATGAAGACTCATTGCTTCTTATGAATCTAAGCCACAAAGAAGTTAAAGAAGATGATCATTTGTTCTACATAGATTCAGGATGTTCGAATCATGTTGCAGACAACACTGCTCTTCTATCTGATTTGGAAAGTCCAAAGCATAGACATGGAGTGCAAATAGGGGATGACACAAAGCACAATGTGGAGAAGATTGGTAATTTCAAAGCTTCCAATGGCAGGACAAACATTCTAAGTAACGTTCTCTATGTACCCACTATCACTAAAAACCTAATAAGTTTAGGCCAAATAGTTGAAAAAGGCTTGCAAGTTAGGTTCACCCAACATGGAGCTTTTGTGGAAGATCCATGTCAAGGCTTCAAAAAGATAGCCCGAGGTGAGAAGCATGGTAGGCTCTTTACTTTTGAAGTAGGAGAAACCAAGAACATAGCTCTATTCAACTTTGGGTCTCAAATCCTAAGTGAGCTTGAAGTGTGGCATAAGAGACTTCCTCATGTGAATGAAAGAACCTTGAAGGATATATGCAGGGATCAAAGTGTTCTAGGACTACCGAACATATCAAAGCAACACATGATCAATAGGTGTGATGCATGTCAGATTGGGAAGGCACAACGACAACCATTCAACCACAAAGGCTACATCCACAACAACTTATTGGACTTAGTACATATAGATGTATGGGGACCAAGTCAAGAACCTTCATTGGTAGGATCAAGGTATTATGTCTCATTTATTGATGACCATAGTAGATGGATTGTTCTATACTTTATCAAGAGTAAGAATGAAGTGTTTGATTGCTTCAAGAAGTATCTTGCACATGTGGAGAATCATACAGGTAGATCATTAAAGAAGCTCATATCTAATGGAGGGGGAGAATACTTCTCCAAAGAGTTTGATGAGTTCTTGCAGGACAAAGGTATCAAGAGGGAAGTGACTACTAGGTACTCTCCTCAACTAAATGGAATTGCAGAGAGGAGAAACAAGACACTGGTTGGATCAGCCCAAACAATGATGTGTACCTTGTCAATAGACTACCATCCAAATCACTTCAAGGTATGACTCCTTATGAAGCATGGCATGGAAGAAAACCTAGTCTTGGACATTGCAAGGTTTTTGGTTGTTTAACTTATGTTCATGTACCATCACAAATAAGAGGTAAGCTAGATGAAAGGGCAACAAAGGTAGTGTTTATTGGATATGATTCAACTCAAATGGGTTATAGGTTCTTCAATCCTTCAACCAAGCAATTCACTACAAGTAGGGATGTTGTGTTTGAAGAACACATGTCTTGGTATGATGAAGACAAACAAAAGTTAACACTACCATATGATCTTGATTCTAACTCTTATCAATTAGGAAGCAAGCATGATATACAGGTCTAGGATCCAAGAAGTGATACTGACGATGACCAAGATGAAAGGGAAAAGTATTACAAGCTATGGAAGTCAAGAGGCAAAGCAAAGATGCAAGAGGTTGGAGAATGCTCCAAACAAGCACCTAGAAGATCAACAAGAGAGAAGAAACAACCAAAAAGGTATGGATATGATTCCACATTTGTTACGAAGCATTCAATATACTTGGAAAAAGACTCTATTTCAGAGGAACCCTTAACCTATGAAGAGGCAAAGGGAAACCCTAATTGGGAAAAGGCCATGAAAGAAGAGATAGATGCATTGAAGGAAATGGACACTTGGGATTTGGTTCCAATGTCGCCAAATCAAAAGGTAATTGGTTGCAAATGGATATATAAAGTTGAAAGAAACTCATATGGATCAGTTTGCAGGTACAAGGCAAGATTAGTTGCCAAAGGATGCTCACAAACTCATGGTATAGACTATGAGGAAACATTCTCATGAGTTGCAAAGATGACTACAATCAGGACATTGATAAGTGTAGCTACTGTAAGGAATTGGAGACTCCTCCAACTTGATGTGATAATCATCCATCTTATATGTTTGCAGACTTAAGAAAGCATTTTATTGATTGAAACAAGCTCCTAGAGCTTGGAATTACAAGTTGTTTCAAAGCTAGGAGGTTATCTATCTATGTGTATATGTAGCTGATATTATTGTGACAGGTGATGATCTAAATGGCATTCAAAGGATAAAGAGACACATGCAAGAGGAGTTCAAAATCAGTGACCTAGGTGAGCACACATATTTCTTAGGTATGCAAGTGACATATACAGATGAAGGAATGTATTTGACTTAGAGAAGATACATTCAGGATCTTCTTCTCAAGTTCAAAATGGAGAATACTAAACCTGTAGGTACACCTTTGGATATGAATCATAAACTTAGTGTTTATGAAGGTGAGAAAATTCAAGAACTAAAAGAATATCAAAGCTTGGTAGGTAGCTTGATATATGCTACTCATACAAGGGCAGACATCTCATATAGTGTGGGAGTGCTTGGTCGGTTCATGCACTCATCAAGAAGACCACACATGGATGCAGCTAAGAGAGTACTTAAGTATCTCAAAAGTACAATCAACGAAGGTATATTCTATCCTTATTCTTCAGATTTGGATATCAAAATCTATTCAAATGCAGATTGGGCAGGAGCTAAGGATGATAGAAAAAATACATCTGGTTACTTAGCATTTGTAGGTTCGAAGCTAGTGTCATGGAGTTCCAAGAAGCAACCAACAGTTGCTTTATCCTCAATTGAAGTAGAGTATAGAGGCTTGACCATAGAAACTCAAGAGGCAATATGGTTAAAAGCACTGTATACAGATTTGGGACTTGTAAGTTCCAAACCTCACATATTTGGAGATAATGTAAGTTCCATGCATCTAGTGGTGCATCCTATTTTCCATGCGAGAACCAAGCACATAGAAGTCCATTACTACTTCATCAGGGAGAAGCTCATGGCAAAGGAGATTGACATTTCTTTTTTTCCAACTGAAAACCAAGTAGCAGATATGATGATGAAGGCACTTGATGGAATAAAGCTTTGTAGATTCAAAACTATGGCAGGTATTCAACCTATCATAGAATGAGGAATCAAGCATACTTTATCTTCAAGGGGAGTTGTTGGAACATCAAGCTTACACTATGCTTGAGGTGGATTTGATCTACATCAAAGGCTATCCCATCGAAAGAATTCCGTTGGAGAGTTCTTTTTCTTATGCTCATTTATCGTATTTTTTGAGAGATTTTTGATGGTTCATTTACTGTTGTAAAAGCCTTGAGCTTTACACATGTAAAGGTAGAAAGAGAGAGCCCAAATCCCACAAATTTGTGGTGGTTGAAGTTGCATTCAATCAAGCAATCAATCACCTAAAAGTACATCAAACTAGATCTTCACTTTTCCTAGATTGTAGGAAAGTGAATTGATTCGCTCCAACAACCATTCCCACCTTCAATTGAATTCAAAATCCACTTGTAGAAGTCGTGGAACACTCCTAGAGTCTATATAAAGACTTGAAATCACTTGTAAAATACATGGAAGCAATATACATACAAGTGTGACCATCATTGTCTTGCTCCTTCAATTCTCTACATCATTTTCTTCGCCAATAGTAATCTTGCAGAGGCTGCTACTCTCTCTTCAGAGCTCTAAATTGAGTTCACGATAGCGCACTTTAAAGGTATTAGTTTCTAGTTTATGCATATAAGTTTTCATAGCATTTGGTTCAGTAGATTGGGAGAAATCAAGTTTTTCTATCTGAGGGTCAATCTCTACGTATTCCTGAAAAGTAGAAAGTACCACCAGTGAATGTCTTATTCATTCCTATAGCATATTTTACTTATTCCTTATAACTTTTTTCATTCCATACATTCAAAATTATGTGTATCACTCCCATAAAAGGATTTTTTCTAATTGTAATCACGCTGGTCGCTATGGGCATTTGAAGTTCATTGTCTCTTCCATAGATAGTAAGTTTTTTTGAGCTAGTGGACCCGCGAACCTATCCATTTTGTATCAACTCATTCTCCTTGATGCTCCAAAGTACATAGTGCATTTCTTTGCACTTATCACATGCCTATAAGGTCTATTTGAGTCTCCATATGCTCAAGGGCTGGTCTTGTGCCAGTTGGCTAGATCAAACTCCTCTTGATCCATAGCTTTGGTTGGAGCCTTCTTGGTTGCTTGAGCTTGAGCTTGACCTTCCTCTCCCTCTGCCTTGGGAGTTTTGTCCACCTCTTTTGCCTTTGCCTCTACCTGCATAGAAAACTTGGGGCTTGGCTGCCCTTTGATTGTGAACCTCCTTGATTCATCTCCTTGGTCACCATCAATGTGACTAGTTGATCGAATTCTGCTAGGGAATCCCTCACATAAACTGATGTGGTGAATGCTTTCCACCTTTCATCCTCTCTCAAGCCATTGAGAGTGTGTGCAACAAGATCATCGTCTTTGATTAGGCTCCCAATTGAGCCTAAAGCATCTGCAAGTTCCTTAACCTTCAAAATGTACTCATTTATGTTAGTACTTGGTGATTTCCTAAGATTATTCAGCTCATTCTTGAGCTTAGTCTTCCTTGCCTTGGTTGATGAAGAGTACAATCTCTCCAAGGTCTCCCAAACCTTCTTGGATGTGTCCAAGTCTTGTATTTGTCCTATCATGCTATTGCTTATGTGTTGAGATAGAATGAATATGACTCTCCTATCCCTTTCTATCTGTTGAGCCCACAAAAGTCATATTGGTCAAAGTCAATCATAATCAAAGTCAACCACAGTCAAAGTCAAAAGGTCAAAGTCAAATTGTTCAAAGTCAACAAGGTCAAGGTCAGAGTCAACAGGTGCAAAGTCAAAGTGCTAAAGTGCAGGTTTCAAAGTGCATAGGTAGTCCACAATCAATTGTCCACAAAGGGTGAATTGGAGAAAGTGGTTATAGGTTGCAGAGGTATTTCTCTAATTTCCCTAAGGTTCAAAGTGTTTTTAAAGTGTTTTGGAAGGTTCAGGTGAACCCTCCCTTATGTGCAAAAGTGAAGACTTAAAGGGAAATGTGAAGGTATGTGAAGCGGCAACATACACAGAAGTGAAAGTATGCCCCCCAATTAAAATTTTTAGTTTTAGTCTAAATTCACTACATGACAAAACAGGGAGTCGTTGGCTGCCCACTTGTGAAGACAATCTTGGGACATCAAAGTGAGCACCAAGATACTCTTGCAGTTAGGAGCATACGTAAATCGACACTCAAGCTAAGGCAAGGACTATTCTTGGACTATTCTAAGTATAAGCAAGAGTAAGCATAGTCTAAGCAAGGCAAGAGAGAGAAGGGCAAAAGACACACAGTGTGCAACGCAGAGAAGTGAAGTGCAAGATGTGCTGGAAGAGTGACCAAGGAGGTGTGCAGAGAGTGCTAAGCTAGTCCCCCAAGGATCCCAAGGTCCCATTGCAGTGTGTGCGTGCCGACAAAAGGTATCCAACCCTCCCCCTTATTGGAAGCTTGGTGCAAGGTGTGCACAAGTGCAAGCTTGGAGCAGGGGGAGGTATGGTGCAGAGGAGGCCGGCAACAACAGGACCTTGGGTATTTGGTATTTTGTAATTGAGCACTCTGTGGGATTTTGCATAGAAGCATTGGTTGTATTGTGCACCAACATTGTATTTGTCTTATTATAATCAATCGACAGAGGCTTCCAGTGTGTATCTTTTGTCTTGTCTTCCCCTTTTCTCCTACAAACACTCAAATCCCTTCTTGTCCAAGAATCCCCCAACAAAATTTGGCATGCTCGGTGGGACTTCCAAGGAGATTTGAGCATAGGAGAAGACATGTTGCAGTTGGAAAAGCACTATTCAAGTGTCGACAATACTACTTCAGTGGACTAAGAGGTACATATTCTTATCAATTATCTCATATTAAGAGGACTATGAATAGCCCATGACCGCAACCCGGTCCCAAACATTGAGGGTCACGTGCAAGAAAACAAGAAGGAAGGCTGTTAGAAGATCATCTAGTCCACTTTCATCAACTTCATTAGTAAAGAGCATGGCTCGTCAGGTAGACTTGGAAACCTTACTATCAAGATTAAATATAAATTTTCCTTCTTTCAAAGGCCTAGCTCAGGAAGATCCAAACGAGCATATTAGAAGGTTTTTGGCACTATGCAAAACTAGAGGCTTAATGGGTAGGGAGGATGCCTTTTTGATACTCTTCCCTGCCACATTAGAAGGATTGGTAGATAAGTGGTTTAGCCAATTTGCTGAGAATCATTTTACAACTTGGGACTTAATGAAAGATGCATTCAAAAATCAATTCCAACATGGAAATACTGCAGAGATCATCACAGAGGAACTATAAAATTTGAGATTGGGTCTAGGTGAAAAGTTCCCAAAGTTTGTGATTAGGGACAAAGCCCTAATGGCTAGATTGCCAGATCCACCACATGATTTTTTTGTTAAGAAATGGTTAGCTAAGCCACTTCCAATGGCCACCCAATGTAAAATCAAGGAATTAGTGTTGCCTACAACCTTCATAGAGGAATTCATCAACATATCTATACGATTGGAATAGATAAGGCAACAGTATGGAGCAACTTCTTCTCAACTACCATATTCTACAAAAATGGAGGATGCTGTAATCCAGCTAGGCTTAAAAAGGAATAAGCCCTACAAAGAGGAGGAGAATGTTGTTACTCAGTTGAGAAGGGAGATTGAAGCACTAAAGCTCCAAAAGGAGGAGGAGGCCCAAGCAGAGAAATTGGCTCAGCTGCGACAGCAGTTGTAGGAACTCAGAGGAGGTGGCATCAAGAGTGGACTTTGGTGTACCATGTGCAGTAAGCAAGGTCATATAGTAAGTGAATGTCCTCTGCTAAGTGTGACTTGCCAATTATGCAGGAAAGCTGGTCATGAGGCCTAGGAACGCCAATCAAGAGGAATGCTTGCAACAACATATTGGGCCCAAGGAGGACCCCTACCACCAGCAAACGTGATGGTAGCTGCACCCAATCAAGGTAACAATTACAACCCTAGACAGAGGGATAACTTTGGAAATGGGCCAAGGAGGCCAATTATTTGTTTCAGATGTGGAGAATGTGGGCAGAATCAAAGTAGGTGCACTCTCCCAGAAAATGCCCCTCCTTGCAGGAATTGCCCAGAGGCCAGAGACCACTATACTAATTGTTGTCCTAAGAACCAAGCATCTTCATTTGGGCCCCACATTCAAATGATTTCTATGTGCAAAGAAGAAAGGGTAGATCAAGTCCATGTGCCATCTCCATCTACCTAGGTGGTGCAGTTAGAAGAAATTGAATCTTTTATAGTATAGACAAGAAGCAAGGGGAAGGTTCAAGTGGAAATAGGTCAAGAATCAATGATTAATGGATTAAACAAAGACAAAGGTGTGTCTGAGAACAAACCCACCACATGTGCAGACACAAGGCAAAAAGAAAATTTCATAGGTACCAGTGATGCCATTGGACATGCATTCAACAGGGCTCATGAGAAGTTTGATAAGTCAAAGGGAGCCCAAGCTCTTAAGGAATCAGAAGCTTCCAGACTACTCAAGTCCATGAAAAAGGAGGTTAGTATTTTTTATTTAATAAAGATGGATGGGAAGTTCAGGTCAGAAATCTTGCAAATAATTGATGAAATGTCCACAACAAGTCTTGTGGCAAAGGCTGTTGTTATGCATAAAGATACAAGTGTAGGGGAAGCACCCCTCACAAATTACAAGAGCCCTCGACTAACAGTCTCCATTAAAGGTCATGCGTTTCAAGGAGTTATTGTGGATGGTGGTTCTGGCATTAACTTGATGCCTGAATATACCAGAAAAAGATTGGACTATACCCTTCTAAGCCTGCCAACTTCATTGTAACACTGGCAGACCAAAGCATAGTTAAGCCTATGGGAGTGGTCCCTGGATTCCCGGTCAAGATACAAGGTACCATCTTTAACTTGGACTTTGTTGTTTTAAGGTTGCCACAGGTAGAAGGAAGTTTTCCCCTGTTAATTGGGAGACCGTGGTTAAGGCATGCCAATGTGCTACATGACTGGGGCAAGGATACAATGTGGGTAAAGCAAGAGGGAAAAGAGTTGCAGCAGATAATTTTAGAAGAAGGACCAGACAATCAGAGAAATACTAGCATGATGTAGAAAATTGGTATTTGTATGGAAGAAGAATTGTTGGTCAACCCAGAAGCATATCTATTTGAAGAAGAAAATTTATATGAAGATGAAAACATGTTGGCTTGGCTCCATGAAGAAGACCCATCTTCCTACTATGGAATTTTTCCAAACTCAAGTGGAGAGGAACCAGATGAAGAAATAGAGGACATAGTCTTAGTCAAAAGCCATAACAGAGAGAAGAAAAGCAAAGCCCTTAAGTACAACAGTGATGAAGATATTCCAACTCATATGTCAATGGCCATTTTTTTATGGATACGGGTATGGCTATCTTTTGTTATGTCAATTTTTATGATAGTAAGTGCAGGGCTTTACAAGGATGTGGAAGGAGTACCTGCAAGTCTTTGGAAACAAAAGATGCAGTATGCAGGAGATAATATTTTACTGAAGGATTTAGGGTATCCCTATTAGATGACTAAAGTGCCCAACAAGAAGAAAAAACCAATGAAATGCAGTACAATTGGAGTTTATAGAGGAGTTTCTCACAGTCAACAAAAGGCTCAAGGCTTACCATCAACACAATTGAAGAATTATGGATCACCTAGAAACTGCAAAATCTGTCCAGGTTGTACATAGCCCTCTTATTTTCTTTTTGCTCAAGATTTAGTCGTTTCTACACTTTTTCATGCTTGTTCTTTAAGTTCTTAGCAACTTTAGCAACCCTTTCATAGTCCTCGACAAAAGTTCAATGTTTGGAATTTTTCTGGGAATTTTTCAAGCATTTTTAGAACTTTTCCACTATTTTTTATCATTTGAAAAGTTATTTTTTGATCAAAATGGAGGAATTGAAGAAGCTCCGTGTGGTTTTGAGGGAGGAAATTGGCATACACTTGTAGGATATTTCTTGACAATTTTGTTTCAGAAATTTTTTGGATTTTTTTTGGAGTTTTTTGGCAAATTTTCTCTATTTTTCTTTAATTATTGATATTTTTCACCCCCCAAAAAAAACAAAGCCCCTCCTTAGGGATTTTTTTCGAGCAAAAACAAAAATCTCTCTCTCTCTCTCTCTCTCTCTCTCTCTCTCTCTCTCTCTCTCTCTCTCCCCTCTCCCCCCCCACCCTTCCCCCTCTCCCCCCTCCCCCCCCCTTCCCCTTCCCCCCCCCCTCCCCCCCCTTCCCCCCCCCCCTTCCCCCCCCCCCCCCCACCCCCTCCCCTTCCCCCCCCTCTCTCCCCTTCCCCCCCCTGCCCCCCCCCCCCCCCCCGCCCACCCACCCACCCGCAGCCCCCTCCCCCACCCCCTTTTTTTTTCTCCCCCCCCCTCCCCCACCCGCCCACCTGCAGCCCCGCCCACCCGCGGTCACCCACCCCCCCTCCCTCCCCCCTCCCCCCCCCTCCCCCCCCCCCCCCCCTCTTTCCCCCTCCCCCCGCCCGCCTGCCCACCTACCCCCCCACTCCCCCCGTTTTTTATAATTTTCATTTTATTTTATTTATTATATTTTTTTTCTTTATTTTATTATTTATTTATTTATTTCTTCTTAATATATATAATTTTTTTTTATTTCCTTTTTATTTTTCTTTTATTTCATCTCTGCGTTCAGATCAACGATTAAAAAAATCATTTTTTACTAAATATATATATTTATATTATTTTTTTATTTTTTATTTTATTTTTATTTTATTTTATTTTATTTTATTTTTATTTTTTTATTATTTTTTTATTTTTCATGGCTCAAACCTTTTTCCTCTGGATTGCGACTCGGATGGCCATTTTTTTTTCAAATTTGGAGTCATTTTAATGTATTTTGGCACCTCTGAATTCATTGTTTGACTTACTTTTTCCAAAATCTCATATTTTCTCTGACTTTTGGTCAAAACCCACATGTTTTGAGCACATTTTCACATGTTTTTAATTAATCAAATGGTCCACGTTGTCTTTTCTCACCTCATTTCACCATATATTGCACATTTTCCCATATGCACCCTCTGTAGATCTCCTCTTTGTTCATTTTTACCCTCTCCAGACCCCATAATCCTACTCCCTCACCCTCCACTTACCCTTCTGCCTAGCCACATCCTTACCCCTCCCTGCCCCATCCATCTCAAAAACCTCAGCCCTCCCCTCCCCCTCATTTGTACCCTCCCATTTCTTTCCTTTGCATTTCCATGAAAAACTTCAACTTTTTGGATCTTCTCTGGTGCTTGTTCTCTTCTGCTTCTGGTGGACTTGGTAGATGCTCAAGTGTCCTTTTGAAGATTTTACAACCCAAGAATCATGGGTCATATCTGCTCCAAGTTTTGGCTGTAGCTCTCCAGGACGGAGAGCACATTAGGTGGTGGGCAACTGTTGAGTCCACAAAAGTCATATTGGTCAAAGTCAATCACAGTCAAAGTCAATTGTAGTCAAAGTAAAAAGGTCAAAGTCAAATTGGTTAAAGTCAACAGGCCAAGGTTAGAGTCAATAGGTGCAAAGTCAAAGTGCACAGGTACTGCACAATCAATTGTCCACAAAGGGTGAATTGGAGAAAGTGGTTACAGGTTGCAGAGGTATTTCCCTAATTTCCCTAAGGTTCAAAGTGTTTTTAAAGTGTTTTGGAAGGTTCACGTGAACCCTCCCTTATGTGCAAAAGTGAAGACTTAAAGGGAAATGTGAAGGTATGTGAAGCGACAATGTACGCAGAAGTGAAAGTATGCCCCCCAATTAAAATTTTTAGTTTTAGTCTAAAGTCACTACATGACAAAACAGGGAGTCATTGGCTGCCCACTTGTGAAGACAATCTTGGGACATCAAAGTGAGCACCAAGATACTCTTGCAGTTAGGAGCGTATGTAAATCGACACTCAAGCCAAGGCAAGGACTATCCTTGGACTATTCTAAGTGTAAGCAAGAGTAAGCATAGTCTAAGCAAGTTAAGAGAGAGAAGGGCAAGAGACACACAATGTGCGACGCAGAGAAGTGAAGTGCAAGGTGTGCTTGAAGAGTGACCAAGGAGGTGTGCAGAGAGTGCTAAGCTAATCCCCCAAGGATCCGAAGGTCCCATTGCAGTGTGCGCGTGCCGACAGAAGGTATCCAACCCTCCCCCTTATTGGAAGCTTGGTGCAAGGTGTGCACAAGTGCAAGCTTGGAGTAGGTGGAGGTCTGGTGTAGAGGAAGTCGGTAGCAACAAGACCTTGGGTATTTGATATTTTGTAATTGAGCACTCTCTTGGATTTTGCACAGAAGCATTGGTTGTATTGTGCACCAACATTGTATTTGTCTTATTATAATCAATCGACAGAGGCTTCCAGTGTGTATCTTTCTTCTTGTCTTTCCCTTTTCTCCTACAAGCACTCAAATCCCTTCTTGTCCAAGAATCCCCCAACACTATCCATTTATTAAGTGCCTTGACCTGCCCTTGAAGTGGTGGATCATGTACATGAGGCATTGGCTCCATGCCGCTCACTAATCCCCACAATCCTTTGCCCATGAGGTAGTTGCTAACTCTAAATTTCCATGGTTGATAATTTCCTTTCTCTAACTTCTCTATTTGTGCATTATACTCAGCCATACTGAGCTCTAAGATGCTCCTCTAGCTTCTCCTCAAGTGTTTGTATGCTTTAGAAGGTGTGGATATTACCTTTTGATAGCTTCTCCCTTGCTAAGCTTCGACTAGTTGAGATCTCGATCGGCATAGCCCCCTTTTGATGTCTTCTTGCTTTGATGAGTCCTCCTTGTGCTTCCACGAGTTGTCTTGATCCCTTCAAGTTTTCAATATGATGTCACTGATGTCTCCAAGCCTCCAAAATGGCTCTGATACCACTGATGGGGGATGATTCTAACAGCCCAATGCAAAAATGGAAGATGGTTGCCCTCTACTAGGTCCACAAGTAGTGATATATGCTCATTGTTCTTAACTTCTCTCTGCACCAATACAGAGACTTAAAATGAAATTTTGCAAAATTGTATTAGACTATAAGAGCTACTTTACAAGCTTTAAATCATCCCAAATGGATTTTCCAGCTGAGAGAACCACCCTCTGCAAAATAGGCTACCTGTTTGCAACACTCTCTGCCTATGTGTAGAGATATACCTTCACAAAGTTGGCAGTTTCTCACAACTCACTTAGCCAAATAACTTGAAAATTTGGCAAACTTCAGAGCAGAATATGATAGACCAAATGAATCTTGAAATCAATGAAAATGAGTACGATGAGAGAGCAAACAATGCTCTACAATCTGGTACAATCAGATTTGGAAGTGCCTAACTACACCTCTAGATAGAGAGGAGCAAAATCATGAGAACATGAGGTAAGCAAGCAAGGGGGCTGCTTGTTGGAGTTTATAACTTCACTAAACTAAGTGGGAAACTCGTGGAATGCATACAACTCAAGAAAAAAAGGCGGGATGATGCTTATATAGACTTTTACTTTTTCTAGCTAACCACCCACCTATCAGTTTAGGTGCACTTTTTGGTGGCTGATTTGATGAGATTTGAATTTGATTGAGCTTGGTGGAGCTTCTAACTTTATTCCACGACTTTGGGTTCCCATTTTTTATTGGTCCACTTGCAAAACTCGTGGTTGAGCCTTTTTGCATGATTGAGACTTGATTTTCAACATATCATCCCGCCTTTGTTTCTTGAGTTGTATGCATTCCACGAGTTTCCCACTTAGTTTAGTGAAGTTATAAACTACAACAAGCATCCCCCTTGCTTGCTTACCTGATTTTTGCACGATTTTGCTCCTCTCTATCTAGAGGTGTAGTTAGACCTTTCCAAATCTGATTGTACCAGATTGTAGAGCATTGTTTGATCCCTCATTATACTCATTTTCATTGATTTTCAAGATTCCTTTGGTCTATCATATTGTGCCCTGAATTTTGCCAAAGTTTCAAGTTATTTGGCTAAGTGAATTGTGAGAAATTTCGAACTTTGTCAAGGTATATTTCTGCACATAGGCAAAGAGTGTTGCAAACAGGTAGCCTATTTTGCATAGGGTGGTTCTCCCAGTTGGAATATCCATTTGGGATGATTTAAAGCTTGTTAGGTAGATCTTATAGTCTACTACAAGTTTGAAAATTTTGATTTTAAGTCTCTGTACTAGTGTAGAGAAAAGTTCAGAATAGTGAGTATATATCACTGCTTGTGGACCTAGTGGAGGGCAGCCATCTTCCATTTTTGCATTGGGGTGTTAGAATAATCCCTCATCAGTGGTATCAGAGCCATTTTGGAGGCTTGGAGACATCAGTGGCATCATATTGAAGATTTGAAGGGACTCGTGGAAGCACAAGAAGGACTCATCAAAGCAAGAAGACATCAAAAGGGGGCTACATCGATTGAGATCTCAACTAGTCGAAGGTTAGCAAGGGAGAAGCTATCAAAAGGTAATATCCACACCTTTTAAAGCATACAAACACTTGAGGACAAGCTAGAGGAGCATCTTAGAGCTCAGTATGGCTAAATATAAATGCACAAATAGAGAATTTAGACAAAGGCAATTATCAACCATGGAAACTTAGAGTTAGCAACTACTTCATGGGCAAAGGATTGTGGGGATTAGTGAGCAGCACGGAGCCAATGCCTCATGTACATGATCCACCATGGTGTAGCTCAAGCGTAAGCACCACCTCCTTTACTTATCAATCCGCGGAGACGTGAGGACCGGTATGAAGACCACGAGCAAGTGAAGGCACAAGTGCGTGAGTGAAAGTACTCAATCATACACACACATACACACACACGCGCACAAAGTAAGATCAAAGAGAGGAACAATGGAAAGCTTAGATTGCAAAGAGTTCTCTTACACAAGCTCTATTCTCTCTCCAGCTAACCCCAAAAATGAGCTCTCTAGCCCTTTTTATAGTTTTTTGACTAGTTTTGGCCCTGTCCAGACCTAGTGTCTGGCCTAGTTAAAAATTAGGTTCCAGGGCTTATTTCAGGGCTCAAACGAAGTCTAAAAATTATGAAAATTGGTACGATGGTACTTTTAATACTCCTCAAGCTCGAGGACTCCTCGGCTTGAACAAAATGGAGTTACTAAAAATAGATAATGGTATTTACAATGGTTTTTAGTGATGAAAATCACTATTTTCGTAGGGGATTCTTCTGAAAATTTGACATACACTTCTTGGAGCTCCCTACTTGCTCCCTTTCCTTGTGTGTCCACCTTTTGATGTGCTTCCATGCTTTGTCCTTGACTTTGAGCTTCAACACTCCCCCCCCTCTCGAGTCTGTTATCCCTGACAGACCCTTGTTGGAAGGGCTGTTCCATGTAGTGCTTTGAGAGGTGGTGTCCATCCGTTGTATAAGCTGGTTCCTTGGATTCCAGCAAGAATGTGTCGTTGTGAGCTTTCAAAACTGCAAGTTGCTCAAAAGAGGTTGTCGAGAGTGATTTGGAGCAACTACTGGCTTCAATTTGCTTCCGAGATAGGGATGTTGTTCCCATGACATCCGCTAGCTCTTCCAAAGATGATGTTGAGAGCAGTCATGCCAACTACTCATAACCCATAATGAATGATGGGTAAGTGTGTTCGTGCCTGGGTTGAAAAAAGTATGTGCCTTGTGCACGGCCTTGTAATGTAGCCCTACGCATGCTTACTTGGAAAATGCATTGGAAGAAGTATGGTGCAAAAATTGCGGGTCTTGAGCTAAGTGCTCAAGGGTATGCTGACGAAGAGGTTTCCTAAACTATCATGGTTATGGTGTTTCCAGAGTAAAGATACTTACCATGGAGAAGGTTGATGGATGTTTGTCTCTTCGTGTTGTACACTCGGCCTTTGGGATGGAACATTGTGGATGAATGTCCATGTTGCTTGTCCACTGATGAGATCGTTTGAGTGGTGGATCCTCTCTCCTCTTTTCAAAGCAACATTTGTCAAATACTGAGAATTGAATTTCTTTATATTCCTTGGCAAGCAACATCGGGTAACTACACCAAGCTGAGTTTCACATATTCTCTTTAGCTCACCATATGCAGGAGTCTTCTCCTCCAGAACTACCCTTTGCAGATATCTCCTTGGATGCTCTGTTACATGAAGTAGTTAAGCATCACTCAAGTTGCGGACCTTCAAGCTCTTCATTCCTACCATGGTAAGAGAAAATCATAGTTGTAGATGCCATGTTCATGCCAAATGCTTGTCATCTACCAGATAAGGCAGCAATAATCTCACTGCTGGCCGAGACAAACTTCTATCCAAAATGATAAATGCCTAGTAATCAACAGTTCCACCTTCAACTAAGCATGACTCATTCATGTTTCATAAGCCAAACCTGGGAACAAGCTCTCTCCCGCTTTTCTTTCTCCCTCTTCTTTTTTTTTTTTTTTTTTTTTTTGGAGGAAAAGGATATCACAAAACAAGAACACAAAAGTTAGCACAATAGAAACTTTTGACATATGTCACTGTGCTCTTGTGCGTGGGATTCTCAAGTGTGTCTATGCACGGCCATGTAATGTGGCCCTATATTAATGCATACTTTGGAAATGCATGACCTGAATGGTGCTAAAGACAGGGTTGTGCAAGGAGCACATGGTTGTTGCTCGTTCGAGGCTTTCGATGTTATTTGCGGAGGTTGATGCCGACCTTGGTGGAGGTATCCATTGAGTCTCGAACTGATGTAATCCTCCTTATGGGAGTCCTTTTTAGAACATCATTTAGCACTGTAGAGGTCACTTCAGGCGTCTTTCTCTTTGGATGCTTTCTGAACTGTGGTATCCAGTGTGGTTGACGCTTTGGTTCGGTGGAGGCTACTTGCACTTTTGGCTTCCAAACCCATATCCTTTTTGCATGTCTTCCTACTAATGTTGAAGAGCTGATTTGATCTTCCTTTGGTCTCTGTACGTGGTTCTTACCCTTTTCTCTTTTGGGCTTCTTTGTTGAAACCTTTTGCATGTGGGAGAACAAAGGTTGTTGTGGATGTAGGAGCTTCTTAGGTACCCACATCTGTAATTGCCCTTGTTGAGCTGCAGCTAACTTCTTAGGCACCCAAACTTGTTGGATACCTTGTGATTGAGCTTGTCTGAGCTGCTTCCTTCGTCTTCTGGCCTAGTTGGTTTGCATGGATGGGATTTGTGGGGGCAAGGTTGGTGGTTGCTCTCCTTTGCGTACCCATCTCTGCTTCATGCTCGGAACTGCTTTTTTATCGAATGGTGTCTTTCTATTTGATGTAGCAGTTGTCGTGAACGGTTGTGTTTGCTTGTGTGGTGGACTCACTACTGTGGCTACTTGATTCTTTGGAGAAGAAGAAAGATCCACCCGCCTTCGAACCTGGTCTTCCACGATTGACTCCTTTTGCATCATAGAGCTTTTGACACATACAACATCTTCTTTCATATGATTAGTCTTGGAAGAACTAAGAGAGTGTGTGGTGCCATGATTTAGGAGCATGCAGTTCTCTAATTCTAATGTAATGCATTGTTCATGTACCCAAACTTGAAGAATTTGACTTCTTAGGTTTAAGTTAACTGCATGGTCATAGATCCAATCTTGACCCAAGACAAGTGGTTCTGTAAGGTTCTCATCTTGACATACTAGCGCTTTGACTTTCATTGGAACATCTTGAAGGTAGATGGGAAGTTCCACCTCGCCCAAACAAGGGGTTTCCACACCTCCCAATCCTATGAGATAAGCTTCTATGGGATTGATGTTCAACCCCAAGTCTTGGCAGTAGGAAAGTCTAACTGCACTACTTGCTGCACCTGAGTCAATCAATGCTTTCACCGTCCTTGCACCCTTCCCTTGTCCTATCTCTATGGTCACAAAGGGTCTTCGGTCAATGACCTGAGAAGTCGCTATGCCTGACTTTTGACACATATCCATGTGATATTTTTGGGCTTTTGAGTTGACATCTAGGCCTAATCGCCTTAACTTATTTCGCCTAATACGCTCTCTGGCCTCTACCTGTGCTTCTTCTCTCACTCTTAACTCTTCATCTTTTCGCTTCTTAGCAGTGTTGAGTCTCATTAGCATATCCTCAGTAAGAGGTTCTTGATATAGCTTGACTCTACAGCCACTAATATAGTTTGGCAAGATATCTCCTTCTAGCGTGGCCAACTGAACTGCACCACTAGTGGAAATTCTATTAATGATCATGGGTCCGTATCCTCTTTTTTCCAACTTACGGGCATGTTGTTTTAGTGTGTATACCAACACTAGATCTCCCTCTTTCAATCCCTTATCCTTGATGTGTGCATCAAAGTATGCCTTTTGCCTCTTCTTTGCAGCGTAGATGCCTGCTGCCGCTCGTAGCCTCGTCTCACCCAAGCGTTCGAGATCAAAGATCCTAGAGGACAATTCATGCCCATTCCACTCATACTCTTGTGCTACTTTTAAGGCAAGGATTAAGAAATCTAATGGTAGCACAGCGTTCTGTCCGAAGACCATCTGAAATGGGGTGGCGTTGAGTACCGTTTTGTAGGCAACTCGATAAGCCCAAACAGCATGATGAAGTTGTTTGTCCCAATCAGAGCGTTTATTATTTACCAGTTTTGTCAATACGTTACAGAGGATCTTATTGGTACTCTCGGCTTGTCCGTTGGCTTGTGGGTGATAGGGGGCAGATTTCTTATGTATCACCAAGAATTCTTGGAGAAGATTTTCAATGACTTCATTCAAGAAGTGTGTGCCTCTATCGCTCACCAACTCTATTGGTAGTCCATATCTCGTGAACACATTCTCGAATAAGAACTTAGCCGTAGTCTGAGCATCATTCTTTGTTGTGGCTTTGACTTCTACCCACTTTGTAAGGTAATCTATGGCTACAATGATGTACTCTGCATGGGAGTTTCTAGCTGGGGGGTTAATAGGACCTATGAAGTCTATGCCCCACTTCGAAAATGCACGTCCTCCCATCATTGGCCTCAAGGGCATCTCGTCTTTTCTCACTGGATATTGTGCACGTTGGCATGTGTCACATTTCTTCACATAGGTACGTGCGTCCATATGAAGAGTGGGCCACCAAAGTTCTGAGAATAGAATGGTCTTGATCACTCGGTCAGGACCAAAATGTCCACCTGCAACACCGCTGTGTGCAGTCTCTAAGACCTTTAAATAGTCTGATTCATGAACGCATAGTCTTAAGTAACCATCTTTGCCTCTTCGGTATAGGTTGTCCCCTACTAAGGCGTAGCCTTGAGCCTCTTGCTCCATTCTTCGTCTTCTTGCTAGACTAGCCTCTTTGGGTAATCTTCCCGATCTCATAAACTCTACCAATGGAGCACTCCAATCTGGAATTAGTGACACTTGATAAAGGGTCGCATGCTCCACTGGGGGTCTCTCTCTGCACCTTGGACAATTCTTAATCCACTCATGTATTTCTTTGTCCATGCTAGGCCAATGCACTCCTAAACGCTTTAGATTTTGCCATGTTCGTTGTTTAGAATAGTGATTTCCTAGCATTCCTTCATGGGCCTGTTGCAACCAACTACTATGTTCATCATCCTCCACACAACAAGCTAATACACCCTCAGTATCTTGTTTGTACATGCTTCCTGCTAATATGTGATATTTTTGTGATTTTACAATTTCTTCTTGTGATGTTTTCACATTCTTATTTGCAGGGCCAAAGGTTAGGACTGGTACCAACTTATTTGCCCATTTAGGAACAACTTCTAAATTGAACAGATAAGCATCGGGTAATTCGTCAGACACTCCTTGCGGTGACTCTCCTGAAGTGATGCGAGAAAGGTGATCTGCCCGAAGGTGGGTTCTACCTTTCCTGACAACAACTTCAAAGTCATATTCCATTAGTAAGAGGAACCATCTTACTAAGCGTCCAGTATTGCAAGGTTTATTGACCAAATATAACAAAGCTTGATGATCAGTGAAAAACTTGAACTTGTTGGCCAATAAATAGTGTCTAAACTTCTTCACAGCATATACCATGCCTAAGCCCTCTCACTCAGTTGTGGTATAGTTCCGTTCAGCCGCAGTGAGCTGTCTACTAGCATATGCTATGGGCAAATCTAAGTTTCCTTCACTTGTGGGTTGTGCTAGCACACATCCTATGGCATGATTGGATGCATCCACATGGACATGGAAGGGTTTATTCCAATCAAGAGTGGTGAGTATTGGTGCTGTGCACAAACGTTTCTTCAGTTCGTTGAAAGAATTCTCGCATTCGTCGTTCCACTCAAAATTAGACAACAAGGCATAAAGGGGTCTAGCTATGATTGCATACATGTGGATAAACCTACGGTAGTATCCACAATGGCCCATAAAGGCTTGTACCTCTTTAATATTCCTTGGCCTTGGTAGCTCCGCTATGGCTCGTACCTTATCTTCATCTGTTGAGATTCCATTCTTAGAAACAATATGACCTAAGATTTTACCTTGACGCACCATAAACACACACTTTTCTGGGTTCAAACACACTCGATATTCTCTACACTTGTTGAAGATTTGTCTAAGCTGAGGGATGTGAAACCTTCTTTCTTGGGAATGAGCACATAAATCATCCACATACACTTCTAAGCTCTTTCGCAAGAACTCTTTGAAGACATGACACATGAGCCTTTGGAATGTTGCAGGTGCATTGGTGAGCCCAAATGGCATCACACGAAATGCAAAGATTCCCCACTCTGTAGCAAAAGCTGTTTTGTGTTGATCTTCTAGGGCAATGGCTACTTGATTGTAACCTGAAAATCCATCAAGGAAGCTATAAACTTCCTTGCCTGCAACACGCTCCAATAGGTGTTCTGTGATTGGAAGTGGATAACTATCTCTAATCGTAGCGGCATTAACTTTTTTAAGGTTAATACACACTCGCAACTTCCCGTTCTTCTTGGGTACCACTACAATGGGGGACACCCATTCGGTATGCTCAATCTCATAGATGAATCCAGCTTCAATCAACCTATCAATTTCTTCTTTTATTTTGGCTGCATAGGTATCATTATATGTGTAGGGCTTCTGTTTGGTGGGCTTAGCATCAGCAGTCATGGGGATAGTATGAGAGAAAATTCTTGGATCTACCCCTTTCAAGTCTCTATAGTGCCATGCAAACACATCCCTATATTCCCTTAATAGAGCTATGAGCTCCATTTCTTCTCTTGCACTTAGGTCATCTCCTATATATGTGCATCTCTCTTCGTTCTCTTCAATGGTGACTACAATCTTCTTGGTCTTTTCTTTATTATCATATGATTCTCCTATGATGGCCTCTCTCTTAGGCATTCGTACCAAAATTTTGCGGTCGTCAACTTCATATTTCTTGAATTTTTCTGGTACTTCAAACAATGATTCCTCCTCTTCTTGTTTCACTGCTTTTCTTTTCTTTTTCTTTTGACTACTCTCACTTCCATCCTTTGAGTTTACTGTTTTAATACTTGTGAGAGGTTCTTCTTCTTTCTGGGTGAACACTCCTATATCTTCTAGATAGTGCTGCTCTGAGTTAAAGCAACTATCCATCACAATAGACTCCAGATCATCGTCATTCTCTTCTTCTTCTATGACATCACTAGGGTCACATTCTTCTAGCAAGGGTTGACACATGAACACTGAGATATCATAACCCTCCTCATCACAATGAGGTGTCCACTGTTCCTCATTGACAGCAATGTCCATGGTGGCTAAGATTTCTGGCCAGCCATGAGGCTCAAACTCCTCATCTGGAAAGATCATCGGTGTGTAGGCTGGGTCTCTAACTGGTCTATCTCCTAGCGAAGTTCCTTCTTCTCTTGCCTTTAAACATTTTTCCTCTTCCTTTGAGACCTTGCACATCCACAAATGAGTATCTTCATGCAGCCATGATGGATCAGGTGAACTTTCAGAATGCACAGAGATGGAATCTTCTTTCGCTTTGTGGATAGAATTCCACTGTAGGGGTGGTACATCTCTGAAGGTGTAATCCTTCAAATTGACCTTGATGGTGACCCCTAAGTGCTGTAAGTACAAGGAGTTAGTTCCCCAATCCTATACTATTTGCAATTGTCGTAGGAAGGGTCTTCCTAGGATCATCTCATAGACATTATTTTTCTCAAAGTCACATATAGCAAATGTGTGCTCAAACTCTACACCACAAGTGGTTAGAGTGATCCCTTCTAGCAATCCTAGAGGTCTTTCAAAATGACCATCAGCCATTTGAAGCTTCATTCTAGTTGGTCTTAATGTGGGCTTGCCCCATCGCTTCCACAAGGAGGTGGTCGCAATAGCAACACCAGCACCTGAATCTATGATTGCTTTGGTTGTGTAACCTTGGTAGGTGATTGGAAGATAAGTATTACCTTCTTCACCCTCACACATGTCCCCTATTTTGTCTAGAGGTATCTCTAGTACCCTTTGCTTGGAGCCTGCTTTTGGCATGTTGGAATCAAGTTCTGGGACCTGATCCTTCACATGATTCCAAAGCTCAGGTTTTGCTTTGAGCAACTCTTCTACAGTGAGATGACACTGAACCTTAGTGTTCTTCACGACATCCGTGTTCCTTGGAACCACTGAGTCTTCATTTCTTACTAGTATTGTGGGAGCTCTAATCTGGAGAGATTCAGATTCCCATGGGCCTGGAAATTGAGGCAGTTCTTCTAAGGTATTAGATTCAAAATCTAACCTTTCGTCTTCTTGTTATTCTGCTTCATCTCCGTAAATAGATGGAATGTCTTGGGGAAATTGATCATGAAGATCATCAATCTCAGGAATAGGAGGGGAATTACCCTTCTCCTTGGCCCATTTCTCTTCTTGTATTTCCCGCAAGAATCCTTGAGAGTACTGTTGAATTGAAGGAGGTATTCCTGGATCCGTGGAATTAGGAACATAAGCTCCCATTGGTGGTGAGCTTCCTCTTTCAATAACTGGTTGAGCCTGTGGAAATGCAAATCCCCTTTGACAGAGTTTGTCTGATTGAACTTTTGACTAGTCTCAAGTATAGCTTGAGCTTGTTCTACCATTTTCATGCACATTTTCATCCGTTCAATCTCTAAGTCCGCTCTAGGGTAACTCTTGTCTAGGTTTGCAGCTGTAGGCCCTTCTTGAAGTCAAGCCTGGTAGGCCTTGAACATCATGTCCAAGCCTTCTGGGGTTGGATATGCAAAAACAGACCCTGGTTGTGGTCTATTTACAATGGGTGGTGGGGTGGGATGAGGTGGAGTGGATGGAGTTTTGGCATGCGAGGGGCTTTGAGATGCAATGTCTTCTATTTTTGTTTTCGCTTCTTTTAAGCTTTCTTCTAGTTTCGATAACTTTTTATTCCACTTACGATTGGCCTTTTCTTTGGTATCCTTCCATGTTCTTGTTTTCCTCTTACTAGGCTCTCCTGATTCACTCGACTCTGATTGCTCTGCTGGTTTATCTTGTTTTAATGCTTGTGCCCTAGTAACTGCCTGTATAGGTGCCACATTACTGCTACTTGAACTTGAATCCGCCACTAAGCCTACCACATTAATGGGTGTAATCTTGGGTGCGCTGGAGGGGTTTCTTGGACAATCTCTAGGGAGATGGTCTTTGCCACAATCAGGGCAAAAAGCCTGTATTGTGATAGCCTGTCCTTGACTCGGAGATGATGGGTGGGGACAGTCACAAATGAAATGATCACCTTGACATCTAAAACAAGATCCTCTAGGGGCTTGTGGTCTCATTTGTCTCAATTGGGGCCTAGGGTTAGGATTTGCGTACATGACATTGGAGTATTCTGGCTCCCAATTTTGCTCCATAGGTGGTGCCTCATATTGATACGAGTAAATCTCACTATGTTCAGGTGACTCTGTGTAATACACATGTGGACTACCTTCATGGGAGTAGTCTGAACTATGAGCATGAGAATCATTATCTAGTATCAATGGGGTTAGGGGCACCAATGCTTTATTTGGATTTTCCTCTCCCACCGCATATTTGACTGGAATCACGTTGGCTAGAGCTGGTGGTTGGTTTCCCAAGACAGGTTGTGGCCTATATTGTACCTGATATTGCTGTTGTGGTCTATAATATGGCTGTTGGTATTGGTTCTGATACCTACCTTGTGGGTAAGGTTGCTGATAATTCTGTCTAACAGCCTGCCTATTGTAGGGACAATCTTGAGCCGTGTGGTTTGTGTATTTTCTCTCAATAGTGCAATATGAAGCATTCCTTTCTCTAATGTTTTGGTTTTGCATTGGGCATACATTAGCCATGTGGTCGCCCCCACAAGTATAACACCGATTCACTGGAGTGACTCTCTGTGTTTGTTTATTTTGGACTCCCAGCTTCTTGGCAACTTGCTCAGCTATCTCCTCTATTTCCGTGGAGATTTTTGAAGTATGACTAGTAGAACTATCTGAATCCTTATAGAGTTTGGATAATCCTAACTCCTCACCCAAGTTATCTTCTATGTCAATGCATGTCCGCACGCACTCTTCTATGGATCTAGGCTCTTTCAAATATACATATGATCTTAACTTTGTGCTCAGTAAGCCCATCTAAGAACAAAGCCACTTGTTTGGCTGGTGTGGGTAACTCGGGAGCAGGGCATCTTTCTAGGTACTGTCTGAACCTTCTACCTGCTAGTCGCACTGTTTCTTGGGGTGTCTGCTTGAAACTGTGGATCAAGGATGATGTGTTATGCCTGATACCACTCTTGGAAAATTCTACAATGAATTCGTCTAGCAGTTGACCTATATCGCGATAGTTGCGACTACTCAATGGTTGAAACCAAGCCAAGGTAGTGCCCTTAAGAGTCAAACCAAATGCATCGTATTGGGTGAATAAATCCTCAACCTGTTCAGCTCTTAACACTTGTTTGAACTCGGCCACATGATCATAAGGATCTCCTGACCCGTCAAAATAATTCTTCATTGCCTTGATCACTTGAGTGGGTCTAAGGGTTCTTGGGTGCTCTCGGGGTCTAGGCAATGGAAAATCATGTTCATCTCTTTTTTGCCTATGTGCTTGATGTCTCTCTCTTTCAGGTCTTTCATTTTCAAATCCTGATCTATTCCTGCCCACGGTGTGTGCAAAACTTACCTCAGGTCTCTCTCTAGTTCTTTCTCTCTGGGCTTCATGAGCGTGGGAAGATCCTACACCTTGGAGGCCATGGGAAACATTGGATCTTGGTGGGGGGAAAATCAATTCATTCTTCCAAGTATATGCATGTCTATCATGTTCTGTTACCAAGAATATCTTCTCTGATGTGTTATCTAGGTAGACAACTTTGCCTGGTATCTCAGGATCTTTGAATTCATAGATGATAACTATGCCCAATTGGCTAGGTTGATCTGGCTTGAATCTCCAAAAGGCTTCCTCTGTTTCTATATTCAAAAATAGTTCTATGCTTTTGTTGTCTTGAGGGATCCAGTCCGGAGTGATCACTCGGGTCAAAATTGACTTACCTCTAGGAGTCTGGGGTCCTTGTCCTACATTTCCTTGTTCTAGGTCTCCTATTTCATTCTCAGGAATGATATTTCCAAACTCATCCGTCCTATCTGGTAGGTTGGTGACCACATACATGGTTCCTTCCTTATCAATGTATGAACCCTCTTCGAACTTGACCACCGGGTGTTCAAGTCCAAAGGATTGATCTGGATTTTTGAGTTGGACCACTCATCGCCTCAGACCATCCTCATAGATGCGAGCACCTAATTAGTTGGTCCGAATATATTCCAACTGTGTCTTATAGGGACCTTCTGGTGTTTGTAGATGGGGAGTCCCTGAGCCACCGTTTTCCCATGCTAAAAGACATTTCTGAATCACTTGTGTCTGAACTTAGTAAAAGATAACCACTTAGTTGTTGTGCCCAAGACTTGGATGTATGGTTGACACTAGCCTTAGAAGATCTAATGCTTTGTTTATCCTTGCCTAAGTGTCTACCAGATCTCAGGTTCATAAGCTTTAGTCAAGAGTCCAAATTTTCCCTTTGGTATGGTTCAAAATTCTTTGGAGCCCCCTTGGTTTCCTAGTCCCACTTGATGCTCAAAAAATGGACTTTGGATGAAAAAGTTATGTCAAATCAGGCTCCTGGGGTCAAAACAGGCAAACAGGACCTTTTGAAAAAATCGTGATTTCGTACCTTGAGAATCGTGTTCACAAAATTATGTTTTCACAAAATCGTGTTTTGAAAATCGCGATTTTGAGTAGAAAATCGTGTTTTGAAAATCGCGATTTTGATCACAAAATCGTGTTTCTGAAAATCGCGATTTTGATCACAAAATCGTGTTTCTGAAAATCGTGTTTTTTGACATGAAAATCGCGATGTTGAGCACAAAATCGTGATTTGTGAGAATCGCGATTTTGAGCCCACTGAAAATCGTATTTTCTCAAAATCGTGTTTTTGACAAGAAAATCGCGATGTTGAGCACAAAATCGTGTTTCAGAAAATCGCGATGTTGAGCACAAAATCGTGTTTCTGAAAATCGCGATGTTGAGCACAAAATCGTGTTTTTGAAAATCGCGATGTTGAGCATAAAATCGTGTTTTTGAAAATCACGATTTTGACTCAGAGAATCGTGATTTACAAAATTGTGTTTTTTTCACAAAATCGTGTTTTTGGCATGAAAATCGCGATGTTGAGCACAAAATCGTGATTTGTGAGAATCGCGATTCTGAGCCCACTGAAAATCGTATTTTCTCAAAATCGTGTTTTTGACAAGAAAATCGCGATGTTGAGCACAAAATCGTGTTTCCGAAAATCACGATGTTGAGCACAAAATCGTGTTTCTGAAAATCGCGATGTTGAGCACAAAATCGTGTTTTTGAAAATCGCGATGTTGAGCACAAAATCGTTGTCGGGAAGAAGGAGGTCGTGGCGGGAAGCCGGTGCGTGGGGTTGGATCAGGCCCCGCTCTGGTGCGCCGTTCCCGCTGTCCTGCGAGTGGCGTCTGCGCGCTGGGCGCCTCGCCTTTGCTCTCTGGAGCGTGCGTGATCCTCGTACGCGTGGGCCCCTTGCCCTCGGAAAATGTTGAGACGTGCGTGCGTACACAACCGTAGGCGTCGAAAAAAAAGAGACAAATCAGATACAACACTGATTCTCGAAATCACTGGGTCGGTGTATATACAAACTCGATGATACACTAAAATCTGAATGATACAGTGATGCCCGCTACAGTGCGGGTCCGCGATACAAAAATCCGCTACAGTGCGGAAACGGATAAATACAAATAAAAGCCGCCAAGGTGTCGGGTCGGCTGGATATGACGTAGGCTTCCCGCTACAGTGCAGGAAGTCGCCCTCGATCTTTGTCTTCTAGTCTTTGCGATTTAATCTTTTCTTCACTTTTCTTCGATTCAAGTTTTTCTTCAAGTCCTCACTTTGCAGCTCTTTACTTCAAAATCCGCACAAATCAAACCTGGAGAAGCGTTCCACAAGGAAGACCACGGGGTAGGGATACTCTTTTCTTCAATCTTCAATCAGTTGATATGCTTCATAAACCTGCATGAACCTGTAGGAAGTTCCACAAGAAAGACCACGGGATTCCGCTTCGGTCTTCGCGGTCCAAGCTTTTCTTTTGGTCTTTACTTCGGTCCTTTCTTTTCTTCAAGTATCCTCCGCAATGGCCTTCCTTCTCTTTACTTCAGATAATCAGAAACCGCATAAACCTGGAGGAGACGATCCACAAGAGCAATCCACGGGATGGGGAAGAAACAAATGAATTAGCACTTATTTATAGGCCCCCCCTTGGACTCGCTTCTAGAACGTTCCCACCTCCTCAATTAACTTTCTAATTTTGGCGGTCTTTTAATTTTTCCATTAGACTATGGTTTTGATTTCACACTGGATATTCGCAATTTAATGGGTTTTTAGGGTTTGGCCTATAGAAACTGCCATTTCCAAGGGTCCGTCCTAGAATTTTTTTTGTCGGGAAAGTTAGGGGTTTGCTCACAATTAACTCAAGCTCGTCAATTTAATGGTTTATTTATAAATTCGACCTAAAATCCAAGGGTTTCCAAGGGTTCAAGTTTATTTTTCATGGGGTAAACCCTTATTTTCAGTTGGTTTCCAGGGTCAAACCTAAGGGTTTTTTGGGTCTAATGTCAGTCGTTTGTACACATGATTCTAACATACATCTCAAACATGTTTTCGCATCGCACAATCAATTAATTCGGCCAAGATTTGCATGAAATATACCCCTTCTTCACTCAAAATATCACACAAAACTCATGAACTTTTGAACTTTTGAAAAAAAACTCAATGCACACTCCCTGCGGGATTTCATCCCGACATTCGCCCCCCCTAAACCTGCACATCGTCCCGATGGGCCAACCTGCAAGATCCAACAGAAGAGTATCAGGGTTCTTTTAAAATCTCTTTACACTTTTTATCTTTTTCTTTTCAAAACTCAAATCATGATCTCATGCAGTCATGCAACTTTTATAAAGATTAGTATGAATTTTAGAAAATTAGGTAGATTCAAGCTTCACAAACATCATATTATGTTTCTGCGTCTGCAATCTGACAAGTAATCACATGAATAAATCGTCGGCTTTCTAGATCTTTTGATCGTTCAACTGGTTCAGATCCAACTGCTCATTCTAAGTACTAGCATATACATATGTTTCTACTAACTCAGTTTGTAGAATATACCTCGATTCCTACTATTTATCTCCTACTTGTCCAACTCTCCATTAGATATTTCTTTCTTTTTCTTTTTCTTTTTCAGTTTTCTTTTTCTTTTTCTTTTCCTCTTCATCTCAGCTCAGCATTTCTTTTTATCTTTTATTTTTCACAAATCAGCCTATGTCGAAATCGGGTGCGACTCATGGACTTGTCCGCCCGGCCAAGTTTATTCCACCTGTCTGCTGACCCGACATAGCGCACGACATACACAACATCAGCCCTGCATGAAATCGACGTCAGCTCGTGGCTCTGACCACCCGATTAGAGTGACTCCACCCGCCTACCGACCCATACAGGCGCATGACAACAGATAGGTTAGGCCTACGACGAAACTAGCTACGGCTCGTGGCCTTGATCACCCGACCAAGGTGGTTCCACCCGCCTACTAGCCCATCGCAGCGCACCAACAACATACACGCACATATAAGCTGGCATGAGTATGAATGTTTCTTTATATCATGATCCATATGGAGGTAAGATCTCGCAAGAAATAAATACTAGGATCCAAATTTTCCCACTCACTAAGTGTTCAAATCAATCAATATATACATGCACTCGGTCTAAGCATGTCATCACATTCCCAAGCTTTCACTCCCAAAAGTCTCTAGTCCACTAACTGAACCTATTCATATAATTCCTAGTCGCTCATGCTTCATGCAAACCCATAATAGATATTTGGTATCTTCATTCCACATGATTTTCATAAATTCATA
This sequence comes from Ceratopteris richardii, assembly GCA_020310875.1. Taxonomy (NCBI): domain Eukaryota; kingdom Viridiplantae; phylum Streptophyta; class Polypodiopsida; order Polypodiales; family Pteridaceae; genus Ceratopteris; species Ceratopteris richardii. Next base: position 35,663,743 of record CM035424.1, read on the forward strand.
CATATCTTTATCATACACACAAATGCAAAGCATATGCTCTATCAGAAAGAAAACACATCTCAAATCAGAAACGTTTCACCTGGTCATTTTTTTTTCTTCATTTTGATCCAGCTTTTCTTTATCTTCATGGTCTATCATTCTTCATCAGCATCAGCCTCAGTGTCATCAGTTCCCTCCAGCAGTTCTTACTCAATCTCATAATCTGCTTCATTTCTTTTCTTGAATAATTTTATCCTCTTTCCTGCAATCAAAGATCTCAAAGGAGTATTGTCTAACTCACGAAGTGCATACGTACCATTTTCAAACACAGACGTAACCACATACGGCCCAAACCATCGTTTGGTTAATTTCTTCCTAGCATCGTACTGAGTATCGAATGTACTATCGTACACCAACACCCAATCATCTATCTCAATCCTATGTGGTCTCAGTCGATGGGTTTTGTCAAAAGATCTTATTCTTTAGCCTTGACTCCTTTAACTTTTGGACTGCTTCTTTCAACTTTTCATTTCCTTGTTCTAACTGCTTTATTCTCAATGATAATAACTCTTCTCTCGTCATACCATCATTCCATGGGAGCGTCAACCATGTCACTATCTGAGTCTGGATGGGGAAGATTGGCTTCTGACAATACATCAATTCAGCAGGCATGAAACCTGGGGATCGAGTGTAAGTCATCCTATCGGCCCATAACGCGAATGGAAGAAACCTAGGCCACTGCTTGATGTCATCGCTGCAAGCCTTAGAGATCGCCTTCACAATGGAAGGGTGACCTCTCTCGATTTTTCCATTTGCTTCTGGGTTATAGGCAGTGGTGAGAGACAATCGAATTCCATGACGATCAAAGAAGTCTTTTGCCTCTCTCGCATCCAACTCTCCCCTGTCTGCAACCACTTTCTCAACATATCCGAATCTCGAGATCACTTCTTCTAAAAGGAATTTGCATACATTATAAGTAGTCTTCGTGCGAAGAGCTCGACCTTCCACGTGGTTGGTCAAGTCCTCTCTGGCAAGTACAATGTATCTCATCTTATCTATCCCTTTGGGCATGGTTACAAGGTCGACCACCCACTTTTAATGGATACAAGGAGGATAAGTTGGATGTAACGGGTCTCTTTGCTTAACTGATGAATGCACCTGGCATGTAGCACAAGTGTCTACAAAACCTCTCACACTTACATAAATCCCTGGCCACCAGTAAGCTTCCCTAATCTTCTCATATGTAGCATAAAATCCTTTGTGACCTGCCCATAAGGTCTCATGCATCTCTCTCATAACTTTTCTTTGAAGACTCCTCGAACTTAGTACTCTCTGTGGGCTCTTCACCTTGCCTTTAGCGTGTCGCCAAATAAGCCCATCCTTCAAGAAAAAGTTATAAGACTTTTTCCTGATGGATCTATACTTATTTGTGGACCAACCGGGGAAAGGTTTCAGAGTACTCAGATATCTCCCTATATCTCTCCACTCACCATCATACTCACTCTCACGGAACTGTTCATAAACATATACCAATGGATCATATCTTTATCATATGTATATCCTTTTCTACCTCATCATTGTCATCAGACTCATCATCAAATTTCGCTCTTGAAAGCATATTAGCAACTGTATTCAACTTCCCAGCTATGTGTACAAATGCAGGATTTATAAACTTCACATAAGAGATCCATCTAAGCATAGCAATATCCGGAGATGAACAATTTGCAATCATACCAATCAGTGGAAGACAATCAGTTTCAACTATCACATTCGCCCCAATGAAATACTCTTTATCGCTCTTTAAAGCAGTCACTAATCCCCATAACTCTCTCTTAATCTGAGGATATTTTCTTTGGGTATCATGTAGGGTCTTAGCACCAAAGCGCACTGCATATCTCTGCCCCTCATCATCATCTTGCCCTATGACCCAACCTATGCCAATAGGACTAGTATCAACGGTCAAAATGATAGGTCTCTGACCTGAATAGTCAACACGCTTTAGAATCGGAGCATCAATTAGCAGCTGCTTCAGTTTACGCATAGCTCTCGACTGTTTCTCTGTCCATACAAACTTCTTTCTCTTTCTCAGCAGATCATATAAGGGGTTCGCAACGTGAGCAAAGTGAGGAATCCATATCACATAGAATACACAGGCTCCTAGAAACCTTCTCACCTCACTGACATTACGACACACTTCAGAGATCCTGCTAATGGCCTCAACTTTCTGCGGGTATGGCTTGCGGCCATAATGTCCACACAGATGTCCTACAATGAGGACCTCATCAACGCCAAAAACCGATTTCTCTAAAGAAAGTGTTAGCCCCACATCTTCAAACCTCTCAAAGATCTTCTCACAATCAGCAATATGATCTCTCACAAACTTTCTACATCCTGAAGCATCTAAACTCACATCTTTCACTCTTTCCTCACATCCCTTTATTGGAACATCATCAATGAATGGCATAGTCACAGATGGTATAAAGTCTCGTAAAACCAGATTCATGGCATTCATCATGTGAGCCACAGAATTCGTCGCTCCCTGCGGCAAAGTACACATGCGTACAAGGCCTAGTGGAGTCCTCATGGTCGTAATGTCTCTACTCTCCATAGCCAACTGAAACTGGTCATAACCTGAATATAGGTCCCCCATAGAGTATATGGAATGCCTAGCAAATGCTTCAGCAAACTCATCAACTATAGGTCCTGTTCCTACATTTCTAATTGTGACTTTATTGACAGGTTGCAGATCCTGAATGAAACGAAGTTTCCCATTTTTCTTAGGCACAGTAAACCACCTATTTGAATATGGAGCCGAGGAGGGTTCCAATATCCGCATGGAAATCTTTTCCTTTAGCAACCTCATCAGCTCAGGTAAGTGAGCCTTTGGGACTGGTATAGGCCGGATATTCCATGGTATATGTGGCACTGTAAAGATAATCATGGGAGGTACTTGTTTTGGGTCCGCACAACCTATCTCATGAGGGAAAAGTGCAAATGCTTTTTCGTGTTTCTTGATGACTTCAATAAATTTCTATTTCTCTTCTTTTCTTAGGAATGGTTTTTCTCCAAACTTGATCTCTTTAATAGTCTCATCAGTAAAATGATGCCCTATGAGCTCTCGTCGTCTCAGCATAGGATCATCTGACACTCGTAGATATTTCTCATGGCTATCTTCTGGCAATGGCTGAGCTATAGGCTTTACTTTCTTATCCACAGTCTTATACTTTGTATTTACATTTACTTCATGCTCTCTCATAAACTCCTTAATCATCTCATACTCTTGGATAGAGCTGAGCATAATAATTTCTGATTTCTCATTTCTCTCAAATGCCTTCTCAAGCTCTTCCAGAGTAGTCGAAATTCTCTCCAACTGGATCACATCTTCAATCTTCTCATCAGGTAACATCATTCCTAAATGCTTATAGTGTCTCTCATGAAATTTTCTGAATTTATTTGAAACATTTTCTTTTTGTAAGCATAGCAACTTGAATGCAGATGAATAAATAGAAAAACTTTCAAAACTATGTACAAAGTCATGCGAGACATCAAACCAACTCCCACTGTTGTCTCGCTCAACAGTGGATCCTAATAGAAATTTTGATCAGCAGAAGCTCCATACTCTCCAACAGGCATACACTCATCATGATCATGTGAATTAATAGGTTTCTTTCTTATATTCTTTCTATTCCTGGAGTGATTTGGACACACCGTCATCACTTGCAAAGAATGAAGACCTGATCTAGATCGGATTCTCGCATAAGCAGATCCATCATCCATGGCCTTAGTCTCCATTCTTACCTCGGCTATAAAGGGCTGCCCAAGGATAGCCTCATATGAACAATGGTCCTGGACAAAGAAGTGAAATTCCTCAGAAATCCCACCTATGGTCACAGGCACAAAGGCACATGCCCCAAGCAGTGCTCCTGAACCATTATCCGCTGTCCTCATCCTCCATCCATGATCTTTATCAATCGGCCACCTAAACTTATCATAGAGCTTTTTAGAAATCACATTTATTTCTGACCCTGAGTCAATCAAGGCCAGAGCAAAACATGACTCCTCGTTGCTCCCTAACTTCACCTTTATCTCTGGAGTTCCTCTTGCCCAAAAGGTCCTGCTAAACTCACTTTCTGTCTTCCTCATTTCATCATCAGGTATGATAGGACCTAGAGAATTTTTATGACACCTGGCAACCTCATCATCATCATCATCAGATGTATCACTCAATGTAACTGCTTCATTTGTCACTTGAATATCTTCAGGTGCTTCTTCCATCTCTACATCTTCAGGTAGTGGAAACCTCTTTCTCTTAACCAGCTTTATAAAACTGTCTTTGAACTCAGGCTTCGCTATGGAGAAGACCTGCTCCAAGGACATGGTCACTTGGCTCTTCAGTAAAATGTCATTTAATATCTCTCTTGCATCATTTTTCCTTTCCAACTCAGAAATTAATACAGCCTTTGGAGTTCTCTTCTTTTTCTTCTTCTTTTCTTTGTCAGCCTCTTGAATACTTTCTTGAATTTCATCTTTCTTTTGAACCGGTTCAGGTTCTTTCTCCTTTTCTTTAGTCGGTTCTTGAATTTTAGTTGGCCCAACCGGCCTCTTTCCCTCTCTTATCTCTTTCTTCTTTGCCTCTGCCTGAGTAGCTACAGGCTCTTTGAATTGTACTTTCTTTTCTGGCTCTTTAGCTTTTTCTTCGGCCTCTTGGCTTTGCTTTCTAGTCACTCTTCTTTCAGGCTCAGTCTCTTCTTGACTCTCATCTCTTTTCCTCCACATTGGCTATGTGCGAATAGACCGAGGATTCTTCAACAGGAGACTTCCAGGCAGTCTTCTACATGATCGCATCCCTAGCCCTCACTAAAGCCTCAATGGAATAATTTCTTTGGGGTCGAGGTCTAGGCACTTTTTCATCTTCCTCCTCAACAGGTTCTAATCGTGCAGCTGATGTACTTGCATTATTGCCAGATAAATCTTCATAAAACTTCTTCATTCCCCCCTTTCCCCAATTCACAGGTAGAGGAAGGCGGGTCCTGAAGTCACATAACTTCTTATCGATATCTATCACCAGTTGATGCTCTTTTGCTAGCTTAAGCTCTTCACAGGCATATGAAAAATGCTCTTGTGCATCACACCATACGCATCTCTTAGCCCCTCCAAACCCACTAGTCGCTCGTCTCTCAAAAGGTCCAGTGTTTCTTTGAAATGTGGTTTGCACTGGCGGTGTAGGTATCTGTTGGGCAACAGGCTGCACTGGAGGTGCAGGTTGTGGCATCACATAGCCTTGCATATTTGGAATGGGCATAGTGCCTCTCTGTAACATATCTGCATAACTCGTACTCGCGTGAGGAGGAGTGGGGTCATGATATCCCATAGAATTAACTTTATTGTGAATACTCGCCATCTCTTTTGACATAGACGCTTGCATCGTAATAAGATTCTCTATCTGTCGACTGAGAATCTCAACCTGTAGCTCCATTGGCGATCGCGAAGTGGATGCAACATTAGCAAAAGCTGACGCTGCAGGCACATTCGGAATTGCCGGAAGTGGAGCTTCCCTAGGCGGTTGTGGTGTTACCACTGCAGGTCTATCGTATAACACCGCCTGGCGTTGTCTCATTTGGGCAACCGCTTCTACCTCTCTCCTCACTACACCCCAATCTTCAGTCAATCCAAATCTCTTCCCAAGCTCTTCAATCCTCCTTTCGACCTCAGTCCTGTCTTCAAGACTTAAGATCCTAAGGAAAGATATAACTAGATCAGGTTTCAAAGCATCTAAATCGGCCTGTGGAAGTTGTTCATATCTTCTCAAGAGCTCATTCAAAAGTTGAGTGAGGGATGCAGTGGGCTTCGGAGAGCTTATCCACTGCAAGAACCCTTCTCTACTGTGTTGGGAAAAGTTTTCTAGATAAAAGAGTTTATGCAATTCCTTTCTGAATTCGGCCCAAGGATTTGCTATATGTGTTGTGATAGGGGCTAAAATAAATCCTGATACTACCCGTGTAAAGTAATGTGTAAATACATCCTCGGGTAGACCATAAATCCGTGCCTGTTCCTCAAAAACATCTAGGTACTCGGTTACGTTCAAGCCTGTAAACTTCCCTTTTTCTCTCAATACTGCTTGAACTACGCGAGCCCCCTGTTTCTCTATTACCATTTCCTTGAATATATCCTCCATCTCTCTTCTCTGCTCTGTCCTAGAACGTAACACAAGGTCCAGCGTAAGTGGTTCAATTATCTCTCTAAGCTCAGAGCAAAGATCAGAGAAGCTCAATGAGTCGCGAGCTAGGAGGTAAAGGTAAGTCTAATCACTCTGATTTGCCTAGGCCAAAGTCAGGTGTATCTCTTCTTTCCTTAAATCTCAGAAACTTCAATGTATTTTTCCCCTTTTCAATTTCTAACGTTCTCTCTAAACTAGAAAATCAACAAATCCCTAGTCTAAGCGGGAAAAAAAATCACACGTATGGACTATACTAATGCAAAGTGTGGATGCTCAAACTCAAGCAGCAAGACAATCTTTCTGTTCAATGTATGTGTGAAACAATGCAAAATTCAAATAACTTGAAATGCTGGTACCTGAAATCTCTGTCCGATGCCGAGGTTCTTATCTGTCTTCTCAAGGAGTAGGTGACGCGATGAGGATCACCGGGAAACCACCTCGCTTCACGTCGGGTTCAGGTGTCGGGAAGAAGGAGGTCGTGGCGGGAAGCCGGTGCGTGGGGTTGGATCAGGCCCCGCTCTGGTGCGCCACTCCCGCTGTCCTACGAGCGGCATCTGCGCGCTGGGCGCCTCGCCTCTGCTCTCTGGGGCGTGCGTGATCCTCGTACGCGTGGGCCCCTTGCCCTCGGAAAATGTCGAGACGTGCGTACGTACACAACCGTAGGCGTAAAAAAAAAAGAGACAAATCAGATACAACACTGATTCTCGAAATCACTGGGTCGGTGTATATACAAACTCGATGATACACTAAAATCTGAATGATACAGTGATGCCCGCTATAGTGCAGGTCCGCGATACAAAAATCCGCTACAGTGCGGAAACGGATAAATACAAATAAAAGCCGCCAAGGTGTCGGGTCGGCTGGATATGACGTAGGCTTCCCGCTACAGTGCATGAAGTCGCCCTCGATCTTTGTCTTCTGGTCTTTGCGATTTAATCTTTTCTTCACTTTTCTTCGATTCAAGTTTTTCTTCAAGTCCTCACTTTGCAGCTCTTTACTTCAAAATCCGCGCAAATCAAACCTGGAGAAGCGTTCCACAAGGAAGACCACGGGGTAGGGATACTCTTTTCTTCAATCTTCAATCAGTTGATATGCTTCATAAACCTGCATGAACCTGTAGGAAGTTCCACAAGAAAGACCACGGGATTCCGCTTCGGTCTTCGCGGTCCAAGCTTTTCTTTTGGTCTTTACTTCGGTCCTTTCTTTTCTTCAAGTATCCTCCGCAATGGCCTTCCTTCTCTTTACTTCAGATAATCAGAAACCGCATAAACCTGGAGGAGACGATCCACAAGAGCAATCCACGGGATGGGGAAGAAACAAATGAATTAGCACTTATTTATAGGCCCCCCCTTGGACTCGCTTCTAGAACGTTCCCACCTCCTCAATTAACTTTCTAATTTTGGCGGTCCTTTAATTTTTCCATTAGACTATGGTTTTGATTTCACACTGGATATTCACAATTTAATGGGTTTTTAGGGTTTGGCCTATAGAAACTGCCATTTCCAAGGGTCCGTCCTAGGATTTTTTTTGTCGGGAAAGTTAGGGGTTTGCTCACAATTAACTCAAGCTCGTCAATTTAATGGTTTATTTATAAATTCGACCTAAAATCCAAGGGTTTCCAAGGGTTCAAGTTTATTTTTCATGGGGTAAACCCTTATTTTCAGTTGGTTTCCAGGGTCAAACCTAAGGGTTTTTGGGGTCTAATGTCAATCGTTTGTACACATGATTCTAACATACATCTCAAACATGTTTTCGCATCGCACAATCAATTAATTTGGCCAAGATTTGCATGAAATATACCCCTTCTTCACTCAAAATATCACACAAAACTCATGAACTTTTGAACTTTTGAAAAAAAACTCAATGCACACTCCCTGTGGGATTTCATCCCGACATCGTGTTTTTGAAAATCGCGATTTTGACTCAGAGAATCGTGATTTACAAAATCGTGTTTTTTTTCACAAAATCGTGTTTTCTCAGAATCGTGTTTTTAGCATGAAAATCGCGATGTTGAGCACAAAATTGTGATTTGTGAGAATCACGATTTTGAGCCCACTGAAAATCGTATTTTCTCAAAATCGTGTTTTTGACAAGAAAATCGCGATGTTGAGCACAAAATCGTGTTTCAGAAAATCGCGATGTTGAGCACAAAATCGTGTTTCTGAAAATCGCGATGTTGAGCACAAAATCGTGTTTTTGAAAATCGCGATGTTGAGCACAAAATCACAGAATCGCGATTCTGAGAATGACCACAAAATCCTGATTTTTTTTTTTTCAGCCAACTTTTAGGCGGGAGAACAGAAAATCATGATTTTTCAAAAAATTTTGAATTTTCACAGAATCGCGATTTTCATCACAGAATCACGTTTTTTGGCGAGAAATTCAAATTTCTGAGCGCCGGCTATGGCGAGCTCCGTATGAGCAGAAAATCATAAAAAAAACACAGCGCTTGCTCTCCCTTGCACCTCCTAACTCCTTCCCACACAATAATGCATGAGAAATGGTATGAAAATGGTGAAAATGCACTAAAAAACAAGAAATTTCTATGAAGAAGAAGATGGAAGAAGGTGGAGATGATGATGATGATGATGATGAAGATGAAGAGGAAAAAACAGAAAATGAACTGAAATGACAGATTTTTTACCTTCCAACGTCGCAAATCTACGATCTTACCATCACAACGCTCGTCCTCGAAGCTCTCTCCCCGGCAACGGCGCCAAAATTTGGTGTAGCTCAAGCGTAAGCACCACCTCCTTTACTTGTCAATCCGCGGAGACGTGAGGACCGGTATGAAGACCACGAGCAAGTGAAGGCACAAGTGCGTGAGTGAAAGTACTCAATCATACACACACACACGCGCACAAAGTAAGATCAAAGAGAGGAACAATGGAAAGCTTAGATTGCAAAGAGTTCTCTTACACAAGCTCTATTCTCTCTCCAGCTAACCCCAAAAATGAGCTCTCTAGCCCTTTTTATAGTTTTTTGACTAGTTTTGGCCCTGTCTAGACCTAGTGTCCGGCCTAGTTAAAAATTAGGTTCCAGGGCTTATTTGAGGGCTCAAACGAAGTCTAAAAATTATGAAAATTGGTACGATGGTACTTTTAATACTCCTCAAGCTCGAGGACTCCTCGGCTTGAACAAAATGGAGTTACTAAAAATAGATAATGGTATTTACAATGGTTTTTAGTGATGAAAATCACTATTTTCGTAGGGGATTCTTCTAAAAATTTGACATACACTTCTTGGAGCTCCCTACTTGATCCCTTTCCTTGTGTGTCCACCTTTTGATGTGCTTCCATGCTTTGTCCTTGACTTTGAGCTTCAACACACCATTTCAAGGGTGGGTCAAGGCACTTAATGAATGGATAGAAAGGGATATGAGAGTCATATTCATTCTATCTCAACACATAAGCAATAGCATGATAGGGCATATACAAGACTTGGACACATCCAAGAAGGTTTGGGAGACCTTAGAGAGATTGTACTCTTCATCAACCAAGGCAAGGAAGATTCAGCTCAAGAATGAGCTGCATAAGCTTAGGAAATCACCAAGTACTACCATAAATGAGTACATTTTGAAGGTTAAGGAACTTGTAGATGCTTTAGGCTCAATTGGGATCCCAATCAAAGATGATGATCTTGTTGCACACCTTCTCAATGGCTTCAAAGAGGATGCAAGGTGGAAAGCATTCACCACATCAGTTTATGTGAGGGATTCCCTAGCAGAATTTGATCAATTAGTCACATTGATGGTGACCGAGGAGATGAACCAAAGAGGTTCACAATCAAATGGAAGCCAAGCCCAAGTTTTCTATGTAGGTAGAGGCAAAGGAAAAAGAGGTGGACGAAACTCCCAAGGCAGAGGGAGAGGAAGGTCAAGCTCAAGCGCAAGCAACCAAGAAGGCTCCAACAAAATCTATGGATCAAGAGGAAGAGGAAGGAGTAGAAGAAGAGGAGGAAGATCACATGGAAGAGATGCATCCAATGGAGAATGCTACAATTGTGGAAAACCGGACCATTATGCAAGAGATTGTTGGTCCAAAGGAGGAGTGTAGCTCAATCGTAAGCACCACCTCCTTTACTTGTCAATCCGCGGAGATGTGAGGACCGGTATGAAGACCACGAGCAAGGGAAGGCACAAGTGCGTGAGTGAAAGCACACAAACATGCACACACATACACACACACGCGCACAAAGTAAGATCAAAGAGAGGAACAATGGAAAGCTTTGATTGCAAAAGCGTTCTCTTACAAAAGCTCTATTCTCTAACAAGTTAACCTAAAAAATGAGCTCTCTAGCTCTTTTTATAGCTTTTTGACTAGTTTTGGCCCTGTCCAGACCTAGTGTCCGGCCTAGTTAAAAATTAGGTTCCAAGGCTTATTTGAGGGCTCAAATGAAGTCTAAAAATTATGAAAATTGGTAGGATGATAATTCTAATACTCCTCAAGCTCAAGGACTCCTTGGCTTGAACAAAATGGAGTTACAAAAATAGAAAATGGTATTTAGAATGGTTTTTAGTGATGAAAATCACTATTGTTGTAGGGGATTCTTCTGAAAATTTGACATACACTTCTTGGAGCTCCCTACTTGCTCCTTCTACTTGTGTGTCCACCTCTTTGATGTGCTCCTGTGCTTTGTCCTTGACCTTCAGCTTCAACACTCCCCCCCCCTCTCGAGTCTGTCGTCCCTGACAGACCCTTGTTGTAATGGTTGTTCCATGTAGTGCTTTGAGAGGTAGTGTCTATTCGGTAGGAACAAGAGCCATCTTCCTTCCAAATGTGGTAGGGTTGGTTGTCCGATTCTTCATTTGACACTAAAAGCCATTGGAAGTTTTTGTCCCTTGGTATGCGCTCCTTCCTTGGATTCCAGCTTGATTGTGTCGTTGTGAGTCGCCATTGATGGCCTCTAGATCTTGTTAAGATGATGTTCATAGTAATCATGCCAAGTACCCATAATGACTAATGGGTAAGTGAGTTCGTGCATGGATTGAGGAAAGTATGTGCCTCGTGCATGGCCTTGTAAGGTAGCCCAATGCATGATTACTTGGAAAATGCATTGGAAGAAGTATGGTGCAAAAATTGGGAGTCTTGAGCTAAGTGCTCAAGGGTATGCCGACGAAGAGGTTTCCCAATCTATCGTGGTGTTTCCAGAGTAAAGTTACTTACCATGGTGAAGGATCGATCGATGTTTATCTCCTCGTGTTGGACTCACGGCATTTGTGATGGACCGTCGGCTAGTCTTTCATTGTCGATGAATGTCCGTGTGGATGGTTCACTGATGAAATTCTTTGAGTGACTCGTCATGTCTCCTCTTGTCAAAGAAACATTGGCCAAGTACTGAGAATTGAATTTCTTTATATTCCTTGACAAACGACATTGGGTAACTACACCAAGCTTAGTTTCACATATTCACTTTGGTTCACCATAAGCAGGAGTCTTCTCATCCAGTATACATACAAAGATTTGCAGGGTACCAGAACTACCCCTTGTAGATATCTCCCTGGATGCTCTCTTACATGCAGTAGTTAAGTATCACTTCAAGTTGCGGACCTTCAAGCTCTTCACTCCTACCATAGTAAGAGGAAACCATAGTTGTGGATGCCATGTTCATACCAAGTTCTTGACCTCTACCAGATAAGGCAACAATTATATCATCTGCTAGCCGAGACACACTTCTATCCAAACTGATAAATGCCCCGTAATCAACAGTTCCACCTTTAACCAAGCATGACTCATTCATGTTTCATGAGCCAAACCTAGGAACAAGTGCTTCCTCTCCCTTTTTTTTTTTGAGGAACAATGTCACCAAACAAGAAGACAGATGTTAGTATTAGAAAAAATGTTGACATATGTCAATGTGCTCTTGTGCATGGGACTCTCCAATGTGTCTATGCACGGCCTTGTAATGTGGCCCTATATTAATGCATACCATGGCTGTCGCTCGTCGAGGCTTTTCGATGTTATTTGCAGATGTTGATGCCATCTATTGTGGAGGTATCCATTGGATCTTGAGTTGACAACTGATCCTTTTGCCTTACAGGGATCCATTTGAGAATGATCTGCGACTGTGTAGTGAGCATCTTTGGCTGGTTTCTTGACTGTTGTTTCCCTTGTGGTTGGCGCGTTGTTCTTGTAGGGGCCGCTGATGCTTTTGGCTTCCAAACCCATATCCTTGATGATTGTCTTCTGACTCTTGTTGAATAGGTGAGTTGGTTTACTGTTGGTCTTGGTGTTGGGTTCAGACCCTTGGCTCCCTTTGGCTTCTTTGTTGAGACTTTTCTCACGTGGGAGAGCATAGGTTGTTGTGTATATAGTAGCTTCTTGGGTACCCATATTTGTAATTGTCTGTGTTGAGCTTCAGCTAATTTTTTAGGCATCCAAACTTGTCGGATACCTAGTGGTTGAGCTTGTCTAAGCTCCTTCCTTCGTCTTCTAGCCTGGTTGGCTTGCCTGGATGGGATTTGTGGGGGCAAGGTTGGTGGTTGCTCTCCTTTGCGTACCCAGATCTGCTTCATGCTCGGAACTGCTTTCTTGTTGAATGGTGTCTTTCTATTTGATGTAGCAGTTGTCGTGAACGGTTTTGTTTGCCTGTGTTGTGGAACTACTGTGGCTACTTGATTCTTTGGAGAAGAAGAAAGATCCACCCGCCTTGGAACCTGTTCTTCCACGATTGACTCCTTCTCCATTATAGAGCTTTTGACACATACAACATCTTCTTCCATATGATTAGTCTTAGAAGAACTAAGATAGTGTGTGGTGCCATGATCTAGGAGCATGCAGTTCTCTAATTCTACGGTAGTGCATTGTTCATGTACCCAAACTTGAAGAATTTGACTTCTTAGGTTTAAGTTAACTGCATGGTCATAGATCCAATCTTGACCCAAGACAAGTGGTTCTGTAAGGTTCTCATCTTGACACACTAGCGCTTTGACTTTCATTGGAACATCTTGAAGGTAGATGGGAAGTTCCACCTCGCCCAAACAAGATGTTTGCACACCTCCCAATCCTATGAGATAAGCTTCTATGGGATTGATGTTCAACTGCAAGTCTTGGCAGTAGGATAGTCTAACTGCACTACTTGTTGCACCTGAATCAATCAATGCTTTCACAGCCCTTGCACCCTTTCCTTGTCCTATCTCTATGGCCACAAAGGGACGTCGGTCAATGACTTGAGAAGTAATTATGCCTGATTTTTGGCACATATCCATGTGATATTTTGGGGCTTTTGAGTTGACATCTAGGCCTAGTCGCCTTAACTTATTCTGCCTAATACGCTCTCTGGCCTCTGCCTGTGCTTCTTCCCTCACCCTTAACTCCTCTTCTTTTCGCTTCTTAACAGTGTTGAGTCTCGTAAGCATATCCTCTGTAAGAGGTTCTTGGTATAACTTGACTCTACATCCACTGATATAGTTTGGCAAGATATCTCCGTCTAAAGTGGCCAACTGAACTGCACCGCTAGTGGAAATTCTATTAATGATCATGGGTCCGTATCCTCTTTTTTCCAACTTACAGGCATGTTGCTTTAGCGTATAAACCAGCACTAGGTCCCCCTCTTTCAATCCTTTATCTTTGATGTGTGCATCAAAGTATGCCTTTTGTCTTTTCTTTGCAGCATAGATGCCTGCCGCCGCGCATAGCCTCGTCTCACCTAAGCGTTCTAGATCAAAGATCCTAGAGGACAATTCGTGTCGATTCCACTCATGCTCTTGTGCTACCTTTAATGCTAGGATTAGGAAATCTAATGGTAGCACAACATTCTGTCCAAAGACCATCTGAAATGGGGTGGCATTGAGTACCGTTTTATATGCAACTCGATAAGCCCACACAGCATGATGAAGTTGTTTGTCCCAATCAGAGCGTTTATTATTTACCACTTTTGTTAATACATTACATAGGATCTTGTTTGTGCTCATAGCTTGTCCGTTAGCTTGTGAATGATAGGGGGCAGAATTCTTATGTATCACCAAGAATTCTTGGAGAAGTGTGTGCCTCTACCGCTCACTAACTCTATTGGTAGTCCATATCTTGTGAACACATTCTCAAATAAGAACTTAGCTGTTGTTAGAGCATCATTCTTTGTTGTGGCTTTTACTTCCACCCACTTGGTAAGGTTTTCAATGACTTCATTCAGGAAGTGTGTGCCTCTATCGCTCACTAACTCTATTGGTAGTCCATATCTTGTGAACACATTCTCAAATAAGAACTTAGCTATTGTTAGAGCATCATTCTTTGTTGTGGCTTTTACTTCCACCCACTTGGTAAGGTAATCCGTGGCTACAATGATGTACTCTGCATGGGAGTTTCTAGCTGGGGGGTAAATAGGAGCTACAAAGTCTATTCCCCACTTTGAGAATGCACGTCCTCCCATCATGGGCCTCAAAGGCATCTCGTCTTTTCTGATAGGATATTGTGCACGTTGGCAAGTGTCACATTTCTTCACATAGGTATGAGCATCCATATGGAGAGTGGGCCACCAAAGTCCTGAGAATAGAATGGTCTTGATCACTCGGTCAGGACCAAAATGTCCACCTGCAACACCACTGTGTGCAGTCTCTAAGACCTTGAAATAGTCTGATTCATGAACGCACAGTCTTAAGTAACCATCTTTGCCTCTTTGGTATAGGTTGTCTCCTACTAAGGCGTAGCCTTGAGCCTCTTGCTCCATGCTTCGTCTTCTTGCTAGGCTAGCCCCTTTGGGTAATCTTCCGACCTCATAAACTCTACTAATGGAGTACTCCAATCTGGAATTAATGACACTTGATTAAGGGTTGCATGCTCCACTGGGGGTTTTTCCTGGCACACAGGACAATTCTTAATCCACTCATGAATTTCTTTATCCATGCTAGGCCAATACACTCCTAAACGTTTTAGATTCTGCAATGTTCGTTGTTTAGAATAGTGATTTCCTAGAAATCCTTCATGGCTTGTTGCAACTAGCTAGTATGTTCATCATCCTTGACACAACTAGCGAGTACACCCTCCGTATCTTGTTTGTACATGCTTCCTACCAATATGTGATATTTTTGTGATTTTACAATTTCTTCTTGTGAGGTTTTCACATTCTTATTTGCGGGTCCGAAGGTGAGGACTGGTACCAACTTATTTGCCCATTTACGAACAACTTCTAAATTGAACAGATAAGCATCGGGTAATTCATCAGACACTCCTTGCGGTGACTCTCCTGAAGTGATGCGAGAAAGGTGATCTGCCCGAAGGTGGGTTTTACCTTTCCTAACAACAACTTCAAAGTCATATTCCATTAGTAAGAGGAACCATCTTACTAAGCGTCCATTATTGCAAGGTTTATTGACCAAATATAACAAAGCTTGATGATCAGTGAAAAGCCTGAATTTATTGGCCAATAAATAGTGCCTAAACTTCTTGACAGCATGTACCATGCCTAAGCCTTCTCGCTCGGTTGTGGTATAATTTCTTTCAGCTGTGGTGAGCTGTCTACTAGCATATGCTACGGGCAAATCTAAGTTTCCTTCACCTGTGGGTTGTGCTAGCACACATCCTATGGCGTGATTGGATGCATCCACATGGACATGGAATGATTTATTCCAATTAGGAGTGGTCAGTATTGGTGCTGTGCACAAACGTTTCTTCAGTTCAGTGAAAGAATTCTCGCATTCGTCGTTCCACTCAAAATTAGACAACAAGGCATAAAGGGGTCTAGCTATGATCGCGTACATGTGGATAAACCTACGGTAATATCCACAATGTCCCATAAAGGCTTGTACCTCCTTAACATTCCTTGGCCTTGGCAGCTCCGCTATGGCTCGTACCTTATCTTCATCTGTTGTGATTCCATTCTTAGAAACAATATGACCTAAGATTTTACCTTGATGCACCATGAACACACACTTTTCTGGGTTCAGACACACTTGATATTCTCTACACTTGTTGAATATTTTTCTGAGCTCAGGGATGTGGTATCTTCTTTCTTGGGAATGGGCACATAAATCGTCCACATATACTTCTAAGCTCTTTCGCAAGAACTCTTTGAAGACATGACACATGAGCCTTTGGAATGTTGTAGGTGCATTGGTGAGCCCAAATGGCATCACACGAAATGCAAAGATCCCCCACTCTGTGGCAAAAGCTGTTTTGTGTTGATCTTATGGGGCAATGGCTACTTGATTGTAACCTGAAAATCCATCAAGGAAGCTATAAACTTACTTGCCTGCAACACGCTCCAATAGGTGTTCCGTGATTGGAAGTGGATAACTATCTCTGATTGTAGCGGCATTAACTTTTTTAAGGTTAATACACACTCGCAACTTCCCGTTCTTCTTGGGCACCATACAATGGGGGACACCCATTCAGTATGCTCAATCTCATAGATGAATCCAACTTCAATCAGCCTATCAATTTCTTCTTTTATTTTGGCTACATATGTATCATTATATGTGTAGGGCTTCTGTTTGGTGGGCTTGGCATCAGTAGTCATGGGGATAGTATGAGAGCAAATTCTTGGATCTACCCCTTTCAAGTCTCTATAGTGCCACGCAAACACATCCCTATATTCCCTTAATAGAGCTACGAGCTCCATTTCTTCTCTTGCACTTAGGTCATTTCCTATATGTTTCATTGCTTTTCTTTTCTTTTTCTTTTGGCTGCTCTCACTTCCATCCTTGGAATTTACCATTTTAATGCTTGTGAGAGGTTCTTCTTCTTTCTGGTTAAACACGCCTACATCTTCTAAATAGTGCTTCTCTGAGTTAAAGCAACTATCCATCACAATGGACTCTAGATCATCGTCATTCTCTTCTTCTTCTATGACATCACTAGGGTCACATTCTTCTAGCAAGGGCTGACACATGAACACTGAGATATCATAACCCTCCTCATCACAATGAGGTGTCCATTGTTCTTCATTGACAGCAATGTCCATGGTGGCTAAGATTTCTGGCCAGCCATGAGGCTCAAATTCCTCATTTGGAAAGATCATCGGTGTATAGGCTGGGTCTTTAATTGGTCTATCTCCTGGAAAAGTTCCTTCTTCTCTTGCCTTTAAACGTTTTTCCTCTTCCTCTGCGACCTTGCACATCCACAAATGAGTATCTTCATGCAGCCATGATGGATCAGGTGAGCTTTCAGAATGCATAGAGATAGAATCTTCTTTCGCTTTGTGGATAGAATTCCACTATAGGGGTGGTACATCTCTGAAGGTGTAATCCTTCAAATCGACCTTGGTGGTGACCCCTAAGTGTTGTAAGTACAAGGAGTTGGTTCCCCAATCCTGTACTATTTGTAATTGTCATAGGAAGGGTCTTCCTAGGATCATCTCATAGACGTTATTTTTCTCAAAGTCACGTATAGCAAATGTATGTTCAAACTCCACACCACAAGTGGTTAGAGTTATCCCTTCGAGCAATCCTAGAGGTCTTTCAAAATGACCGTCGGCCATTTGAAGCTTCATTCTAGTTGGTCTTAATGTGGGTTTGCCCCATTGCTTCCACAAGGAGGTGGTCGCAATGGCAACACCAGCACCTCAATCTATGATTGCTTTGGTTGTGTAACCTTGGTAGGTGATTGGAAGATAAGTATTACCTTCTTCACCCCCTCACACATGTCCCCTATTTTATCGAGAGGTATCTCTGGAACTTTTTGCTTAGAGCCTGTTTTTGGCCTATTGGAATCAAGTTCTGGAACTTGATCCTTCACATGATTCCATAGCTCAGGTTTTGCTTTGAGTAGCTCTTCTTCAGTGAGATGACATTGAACCTTAGTGTTCTTCACGAAATCAGTGTTCCTCGGAACCACTGAGTCTTCATGTCTTACCAGTATTATGGGAGCTCTAATCTGGAGAGATTCAGATTCCCATGGGCTTGGAAATTGAGGCAGTTCTTCTAGGGTATTAGATTCAAAATCTAATCTTTCGTGTTCTTGTTGTTCTGCTTCATCTCCGTAAATAGATGGAATGTCTTGGGGAAATTGATCATGAAGATCATTAATTTCAGGAATAGGAGGGGAATTACCCTTCTCCTTGGCCCATTTCTCTTCTTGTATTTCCTGCAAGAACTCTTGAGAGTACTGTTGAATTGAAGGAGGTATTCCAACATCCGTGGAATTAGGAAAATAAGCTCCCATTGGTGGTGAGCTTCCTCTTTCAATAACTGGTTGAGCCTGTGGAGGTAAAGAAACTTGTGGTTTGTTTACCAATTGCTCTAATCTTTCTAGTAAGCCCTAGAAATGCAAATCCGATTTGATAGAGTTTGTCTGATTGAACTTTTGACTAGTCTCAAGTATGGCTTGAGCTTGTTCTACCATTTTCATGCACATTTTCATCCGTTCAATCTCTAAATCCGCTCTAGGGTAACTCTTGTCTAGGTTTGCAGCTATAGGTCCTTCTTGAAGTCGAGCCTGGTAGGCCTTGAACATCATGTCCAAGCCTTCTGGGGTTGGATCTGCAAGAACAGACCCTGGTTGCGGCCTATTTACAATGGGTGGTGGGGTGGGATGAGATAGAGTGGATGGAATTTCGGGATGCGAGGGGTTTTGAGATGCAATGTCTTCTATTTTTGTTTTTGCTTCTTTCAAGCTTTCTTCTAGTTCCGATAACTTTTTATTCCACTTGCGATTGGCCTTTTCTCTGGTATCTTTCCATGTTCTTGTTTTCCTCTTACTAGGCTCTCCTGATTCACTTGACTCAGATTGTTCTGCTAGTTTATCTTGTTTTAATGCTTGTGCCCTAGTAACTGCCTGTATAGGTGCCACATTACTGCTACTGGCACTTGAATCCGCCACTAAGCCCACCACATTAATGGGTGTAATCTTGGGTGCACTAGAGGGGTTTCTTGGACAATCTCTGGGGAGATTTTCTTTGCCATAATTTGGACAAAAAGCTTGTATTGTGATAGCCTATCCTTGACTCGGAGATGGTGGGTGGGGACAATCACGAAGGAAATGGTCGCCCTGGAATCTGAAACATGGTCCTCTAGGGGCTTGTGGTCTTACTTGTCTCAATTCTGGCCTAGGGTTAGCATTTGCGTACATGACATTGGAGTATTCTGGCTCCCAATTTTGTTCCATAGGTGGTGCCTCATATTGATACGGGTAAATCTCACTATGTTCAGGTGACTCTATGTAATAAGCATGCGGACTACCTTCATGGGAGTAGTCTGAGCTATGAGCATGAGAGTCATTATCTGGTACCAATGGGGTTAGTGACACCAATGCCCTATTTGGCTTTTCCTCTCCCACTTGACTGGAATCACATTAGCAGGAGCTGGTGGTTGGTTTCCCAAGACTGGTTGTGGCCTATATTGTGCCTGATATTGCTGCTGTGGTCGATAATATGGATGTTGGTATTGGTTCTGATACGTCCCTTGTTGATAAGGTTGCTGATAAGTTTGTCTAACAGCCTGTCTATTGTAGGGACAATCTTGAGCCGTGTGGTTCGTGTATTTTCTCTCAATAGTGCAATATGGAGCATTCCTTTCTCTAATTGTTGAGCCCTAGCAGGTTGAAACCAGCAAAGTCAAGACAAGAGGTATTGCAGAGAAGTATTTTGGATAATTCCCTTAAGGTCAAAGGGTGTTCAAAGTAATCGGGAAGGTCCAGGTGAATCCCCCCTTGTGCAAAATTAAAAGGAAGTGAGAAGTTGTGTGAAGCGGCAATCTTTTTACGCACAGGTGAAAGTATGGGCCCCATTAAAATTTTGATTCTTTATCTAAAGTTACTACAATACAAAATAGTTAGTAGTTGGCTGTCGTGGGAGAGGACAATCTTGGGACAAGGGAAGGCAAAGAGTCCAGTGCAGTTAGGCGCGTACGGGATTAACACACTTCAAGAGAGAAGCAAAGGCTATTCAAAAGGGAGAGGCAAAGAGGAGTTCAAGCAAGCAAGAAGAGAAAGTGAAGAGTAGAGAGCTTCAAAGGAGAGGTAAGAAGGAGAATTGAAGAGTCACCAGTGTGCGACAGCACTGAGAAGCAGAAGTGAAGAGTGCAAGAAGTGAAAAGAGAAAGGTGTGCAGAGAAGGCGAAGTTAGATTCCAAGAGTCTCAAGGTCTGTGTGTGTGCCGCGAAGGTATCCATTCCTCAGCTTGGTGGGAGCTTAGTGCAAGGTGTGCACAAGGGAAGCATGAAGCAAGCGAAGGACTGGTGCAGAAGAGGCCGCTGCCAGAAGACTTGAGATAATTGGTCTTCTGTAACTAAGCATTCTCTGTAGTTGTATTTATTTATTGACTTGGATGGTATTTAGTCTTTGTAATTGTTCGATATAATCAACCTTCCAGATTTCCATTTCGTACTCCTCTACAGAGGTTTTCAAGGTTATTCCACTTTCATTATCTTCTTTTTCTCCTACAAACCCTCAAACTCCTTCTTGTCCAAGAAACCCCCAACAAATTTGGCACGCCCGGTGGGACATCCAAGGAGATTTGAGCTTAGGAGAAGGTCAATTGCAATTGGAGAACAATACTCGAGTGTCGACATTAACGCTCCAGTGGACTACTAAGAGGTACATACTTATATCGTGTCTCATATTAAGTAGACTATGACCAGCTCATGACCGCAACCCGGTCACAAACCTTGAGGGTCAAGTGTAAGCAGACAAGAAGAAAGGCGGTCAGAGGATCATCGAGTCCACTTTCATCAACTTCATCTGTAGGAAGCATGGCAGGACAGGTAGACCTAGAAACCTTACTCTCCAGATTAAACATAAAATTTCCCTCTTTCAGAGGTTTAGCCCATGAGGATCCAGATGAACACATTCGAAGATTTCTTGCATTATGCAAGACTAGAGGTCTAATAGGTAGGGAAGATGCTTTCTTGATACTTTTCCATGCCACATTGGAAGGTCTAGCAGACAAGTGGTTTAGCCAGTTTGCTGAAAATCACTTTACCTCTTGGGATTTGATGAAAGAGGCCTTTAAAAATCAGTTTCAGCATGGCAACACGGCAGAGATCATTATAGAAGAATTAGAAAACTTGAAATTGGGTCCAGGAGAAAAGTTCCCAAAATTTGTGACCAGGGCCAAAGCACTAATGGCTAAACTACCGGATCCACCACATGACTTCTTTGTCAAGAAGTGGTTAGCCAAACCCCTACCTGTGGTCACCCAATGCAAAATAAAAGAGTTAGTGCTACCTACGGCCCCTGTTGAGGAATTCATCAATACGGCCACACGCTTGGAGCAGATAAGGCACCAATATGGTGCAATTTCTTCCCAACCAACCTATGGTACAGAACTCGAGGACCCAGTGGTCCAGTTAAGAAGGGAGCTGGAGGGCTTGAAAAGGAATAAGCCCTTCACAGAAGAGGAGACTGCTGTAGCTCAGCTGAGAAGAGAGATTGAAGTACTCAAGCTCCAAAAGGAAGAAGAGGCCCAAGCAGAAGAATTAGCTCAGCTGAGACAAGAATTGCAGGAACTCAAAGGAGGCGGCATTAAGAATGGACTCTGGTGCTCCATGTGTAGCAAGCAAGGGCACATAGTAAGTGAATGTCCCCTGCTAAATGTGACTTGTCAATTATGCAGGAAAATTGGGCATGAGGCCCATGAATGCCAAGTAAGGGGAATGCCTACAACGACCTACTGGACACAAGGAGGACTTTTGCCACCAGCAAATGTGATGGCAGCCGCAGCGAATCCAGGTAACAACTATAATCCTAGACCGCGAAATAACTTTGCAAATGGGCCTAGAAGGCCAATAATTTGCTTCAGATGTGGAGAATGCGGGCACTACCAATCTAGGTGCACTCTCCCAGAAAATGCACCTCCTTGCAGGAACTGTCCAGAAGCCAGGGACCATTATACAAACCGTTGTCCTAAGAATCAAGCTTCTACTTCGGGACCCCATCTCCAAATGATTTCTGTATACAAGGAGGAAACATTATCTCAGGTCGATGAGCCCTCACCGTCTACCAGGGTGGTACAATTAGAAGAACTTGAATCCTTTACACTGCAGACAAGAAGCAAGGGGAAAGCTCAAGTGGACGTAAGTCAAGAAACAAGGATTGTGGGATTCAACAAAGACAAAATTGTAGTTGAAGACAAAGCAACCACAGGTGCAGACCCAAAACAAAAGGAAAACCTCATAGGCACCAGCGATGTCATTGGGCATGCATTCATCAGAGCTCAGGAAGAGTTGAATAAGGCAAATGGAGCCCATTCAATTAAAGAGTCAGAAGCTTCTAAACTACTCAAGTCTATGAAGAAAGAGGTTAGTATTTTTGATCTAATAAAGATGGATGGAAAATTCAGATCAGAGTTATTGCAGATAATTGATGAGGCTTCTACTACAAGTTTAGTGGCCAGGACTGCTGTTGTTCTACATAAAGGAATAATTGTAGGGGAAGCACCCCTTACGGATTATAAAAGTCCTTGACTGACAGTATCTATAAAAGGTCTTCAATTTCAGGGAGTTATTGTGGATGGTGGTTCGGGCATCAACTTGATGCCTGAACATACAATGAAAAAAAATTGGACTCCTCCCTTCCAGACCGGCAAATTTCACCGTTACCCTGGTGGACCAGAGCAAAGTAAGGCCGGTGGGAGTGATTCCGAAAGTCCCACTTGAGATACAAGGCAATGTGTTCATATTGGATTTTGTTGTTTTAAGATTGCCCCAGATTGAAGGAGGATTTCCCCTCTTAATTGGGAGACCATGGTTGAGACACGCAAGTGTCATCCATGATTGGGGCAAGGACACTATGTGGGTACAAAAGAAAGGGCAAGAGCTCACACAGCTTTACTTGGAAGAAGGCCCGGATGACCAAGGAAACACTAGCATGATGCAAAAGGTTGGCATTTGCATGGAACCAGAACCAGAAGATCAACCCCAGATAGATTTTGAGGAAGAAGAGGATATTCTAAAGTGGCTACATGTAGGCAACTCTTCTCCTTGTTTTGGAATTTTTATCAATAATTCATACACAATTGAAGATTCTGATGAAGGAGACACAAAAGTCCAAGCTGATGGATTGGGAGAGCCTATCACGAACCACAGAAGGGGCAGAAAGACACCCCTCAATGACACCTCAGAGGAGGATATCAAATCTATAAATAAGGCAGAGGCCAAGGCCAAAGGCAAGGTAACGGACTCTAGTGAAGAATACTCTTTTCCTATTCAAGAAATACCTGCAGGATGGATGCAGGAAAAAGAAGAACACATTGAAATTCAAGAGACACCGGCTTATGAAGCCATGCACAAAAGACTAGTAGAAGAAGACAAGGAAGAAACAGAGCACAAAGGAAGTATGGTAGAGAGAGATCCTGTCAAAGAAATACGTTTAGATATTCAAGATAATAATCTACCGGTTTTGGTGGCCACCTGGTTGTGGCACCACCCAGGGCTCCTGGAAAAGGTCAGAACATTCTTGAACAACTACGCAGATGTTTTTGCATGGCATTATAAGGATCTAGAAGGAGTACCACCAAGTTATGGAGAACACAAAATTCCTTTGATAGAGGGAGCAAAGCCAGTAAGAGGGAAAAGTTATAGGTTGAATCCCAAATATGCTGAAGCTATCTATTCCGAAATTAAGAAAATGGAAGATGCAGGCATTATCATTCCTGTGGAGCATTCGGAGTGGCTATCCCCCATGGTGATAGTGCCAAAGAAAAACACTAACAAGATCAGAATTTGTGTGGATTTTAGAGCATTAAATAAGGTCATAGTTCCAGACGGATTTCCAATGCCATTTGCTGAGCAGGTCGTAGAAGAAGTAGCTGGTCATTCCATTTATAGTTTCATGGATGGATTCAGTGGATACAATCAGATATCCATTCACCCTGGGGATCGAGAGAAGACAGCATTCATTACTCCTTGGGGAACTTATGTGTATCTGAAGATGCCCTTTGGGTTAAGAAATGCTCCAGCTACCTTCAATCAAACCGTTAATCTCATTTTTGGACCATTGCTACTAGAGTCATTAAGAATCTTCATGGATGACTTCTCAACTTTTCAGGTACTCTTAAAGAAACCCCATTGAACTGTTTAGAGAAGCATCTGCTTCAGTTAAAACAAGTCTTTGAGAGGTGTAGAGAAACAAAGCTGAAACTCAATCCAAACAAATGCCATTTTTTGGTGACCGAAGGTACCTTGTTAGGGCATGTAGTATCTTCTAAAGGTATGGCACCTGATCCAGATAAAATCATTGCTATATTGAAATTACCCAGGCCTAAATCTGCAAAGGAGATTCAAGGTTTTCTAGGACATACAGGATACCACCGCAGATTTATTAAAATGTATGCAGATATAGCCAGACCTTTGACCAGGCTCACAAGCAAAGAGGTTCCTTTTAAATGGGATCAAGAAGAGGAAAAGGCATATCAGACACTCCGAGCAAGGTTGGTGTCTGCTCCCATTTTGATCACACCTGAGTGGTCAAAAGTGTTTCATTTACATGTGGATGCCAGTGCATATGCAGTAGGGGTAGTTCTGACACAACCTAGTGAAGAATTTAAGATGGATAGGCCAATTCAATATGCCAGCCGGATTTTAACTAAGGCTGAAAGGAATTACAGCACCACAGAAAGAGAAGCCCTAGCCATGGTTTTTGCGGTCCAAAAATTCCGGCATTACTTATTGGGAGTAAAATTTATTATTATAACTGATCACCAACCCCTGAAGTACTTACTCAATAAACCACAAGCCACTGGTAGAATATGGAGGTGGTTATTGCTATTCCAGGAGTTTGATTTCTCGGTAATTCATAAACCAAGTAGAGAGAATGTTATGGCAGACCACATGTCCAGAATAAGTATGATAGATCAACCCAGTGGAATCAATGATGACTTTCCTGATGCTCATCTGTTTGCTGTACAAGCTCAAGGATGGTATGATGATATTAAGCAGTTTATTAAAACTGGGTTGTATCCTGAAAAGGCTAGTGCTGTTCAAAGGAAAAGACTGCTAATTAAGAGTAGACCATATACCTTAATTGATGAGAAATTATATAGACAAGGCAAGGATGACAAGATGAGGAAATGCTTGGAGGAAGATGAAGTGAGGGAAGTACTGCACTCTGCACATGAAGGAACATGTGGTGGGCACCTTCCAGGGCATATCATGAGCCAAAGGATACTGGATGCTGGTCTATGGTGGCCTACACTATTTAAAGATGCAGATGATTGGAGAAGAACATGTGATGTGTGCCAGAGGTGTGGCCCTAAGCCCACCAAGCAAAGGCATAATCCTTTAATGATTTCCACTTCTTGGCAACCTTTTGAGAAGTGGGGATTAGACTTTGTCGGGCCTATATACCCTGTGGCGGTTCCTAAAAGAGAAAAGTACTTACTGATAGCCACCGACTATGCGACAAAGTGGGCTGAAGCTATTGCATCCATTGACTGCAATGCACAAACAGTGGCTGACTTCTTGTATAGTAACATCATTTGCAGGTTTGGGTGTCCGCTTGAAATCTGTACCGATCAAGGTACTCATTTTGTCAACAAAATTCTACAGGAAATTTCCGACAAATATCACATTTTACATAGGACTTCGTGTGCATACTACCCACGAGCTAATGGACAAGCAGAATCAACCAACAAGGTATTAATTTCAATGCTACGAAAAGAATGCATGTTACAGCCTACTTCTTGGGGACAGGCTTATCTGGGCACATTATAGGCATACCGATTAGCCTATAAAGAGACCGGGTATTCTCCATTTCAACTAGTTTATGGCCTTGTTCCCATTGAACCATTTGAGTTCATCAAGGGCTCTATCCGAACAAGGGAAGTTGAGAAAAATGGGATAGAAGTTCCAGCCCGACTCACTGCTTTGCATCAACTGGAAGAATCCAGGATCTTAGCCTCCAAACAGTTAGAGAAGATTCAATTACAAAGAAAGGAGACTCATGACAGAAATTTATGGCACAACAACTTGAAGCATGGTGATTTAGCTTTGCTACACAGACCACAGATTTCTTCTCAATACAAAGAAAAATGGACCCCTCACTGGGAAGGCCCTTTTCGCATTAAGAAGATGCTGCAGTGGGGTGCTGTGCAATTAGAAACACTCGATGGCGACACCCTACCCTTGGTGAACGTTTCCAGACTCAAGGGTTATCACCAAAAATCATAAACATTGCATTTTCTCTAATTTTGTTTGTTTTAGATTAATTTAATAAATCATGCTAACTAGCCAAATGCTCACGCATTTTTTGGGGGCACCACTTTTGCTTGTTTATTTCATAAAATAATTGATTACTAAATTAAAATTGGCGTCCATTTTTTTTGTAGGGCTTGTAGTTTTGGTCAATAACTTTCAATTATGCCCTTTCCTTTGTTTCTGTCTTGAATGGAGGAGATTAAAGAGGAGATTAGCACTTGCTTCTCCTCTCTTTTGGAAACTCTTTTATGCTGAACCATCCCTCCCTGTGAGGTTATCTCTCATTCCTCCTTGCTATATAGTGTACCTTCTCCTTCATTCTTGCTTCCCTCAGCATCAGCAACGCTGTTATCATCATCAATGTTCAGGCCGAGTCTTGGGATCATCCAACTGAATTCCGAGCTCCTCCTTCAGCGACCTGGTCAAGCTGCTATAGCTCTGAGCTGCCCCCTTCTCCTCCCTCTCCCATCACCCCTCCCCCTCACCCTCTCCACCCCCGCAAGCGCCAACCCCACCCCCCACCTTCCCCATCGAACCCCCTCCAACCTGCCCCCCATCTCTCCCCCGACTAACCACCCCTCTCTCCCCCTCCCTACCCCATCTAACCCCCCTCCCCCCTGCAGCGCCCACCCCTGCTCTCCCCCCCTCCTACCCCATCCAATAACCCCTCCCTCCCGGCAGCGCCCTCAAACGCCCCCCATCTCTCCCCCGACTAACCACCCCCCTATCCCCCTCCCCCCCCGCAGTTCCCCCCCGCCCCCCCACACTCCCCCCCCCACCCCCCCGCCCACCCCCCACCCCCCGCCCACCCCCCCGCAGTCCCCCCCCGCCCCCCCTTCATCCCTCCCCCGCGGCCCCCCCTCCCCCCCCCCCTCCCCTTCACCCCCCCCTCCCCCGCAGTCCCCCCCTTCCCCCCCCCTCCAACCCTCGCCGTCCCCCCCCCTCTACCCCCCCTCCATCCCCCCCCCCCTCCATACTCCCCCGCCCCCCCACAGTCCCCCCCCCACCCCCCGCCCACCCGCCCCCCCCCACCCACCCACCCCCCCGCAGTCCCCCCCCCGCCCCCCCCTTCATCCCACTCTCGCGACCCCCCCTTCCCCCCCCTCCATACTCCCCCACCACCCCCCCCCTCCCCTTCACCTCCCCCCTCCCCCGCAGTCCCCCCCTTTCCCCCCCCTCCATCCCCTCGCCGTCCCCCCCCTCTACCCCCCCTTCATCCCCCCCTCCATTCCCCCCCCTCCATACTCCCCCGCCCCCCCACAGTCCCCCCCCCACCCCCCCGCCCACCCCCCCGCAGTCCCCCCCACCCCCCCTTCATCCCACTCCCGCGACCCCCCCTCCCCCCCCTCCATACTCCCCCACCCCCCCACAGTCCCCCCCCCACCCCCCCGCCCACCCCCCCACAGTCCCCCCCCCACCCCCCCGCCCACCCCCCCGCCCCCCCCCCCCCCCCCCCCGCAGTCCCCCCCCCACAGTCCCCCCCTCGCCCCCCCCTTCATCCCTCCCCCGTGGCCCCCCCTCCCCTTCACCCCCCCCTCCCCCGCAGTCCACCCCTCCATCCCCTCGCCGTCCCTATACCCCCCCTCCATTCCCCCCCCTTCCATAATCCCCCGCCCCCCCACAGTCCCCCCCCCCCACCCCCCCGCCCACCCCCCCACAATCCCCCCCCCCCCACCCCCCCGCCTGTTGGAGAATTCCTCTCCTAATCGCAGCGGAAAGTGTAGAAGACCTTCTCAGGATGAAGACTCTTGCCAACAGCAGAACCTTCAAATAAAAACTGGTACCAACTGAAATATCCAATGAACTTGAAACTTTGGTCACTCAAACTAGACACCTAGAGCTTTCAAATGAGATATCAAACACTCAATTTGGAGTAGATTTGAGTTGTCAACTATTTGATTCAAAACAGACTACCTGTCCACTCAGTTAGGCTGAAAACTGGACTTCACTAAAACCTGAATAACTCAGAGAGCATAAAGAATTTCATAAAACTGTTCTAGATAGAGGAAGTACTCAAGATAAGCTTTCCAACGAATGTTTAAACACTAAATTTGGATACATATGTTGAGAGATATGACTCTCACAAGTAGACTACCCAAAAATGGGTGTGCGGCTGGACACAGCTGATAACTGGACTTCACTAAAACCTGAATAACTCAGAGAGCATAAAGAATTTCATAAAACTGTTCTAGACAGAGGAAGTACTCAAGATAAGCTTTCCAACGAATGTTTAAACACTAAATTTGGATACATATGTTGAGAGATATGACTCTCACAAGTAGACTACCCAAAAATGGGTGTGCGGCTGGACACACTCTATGAGAGTGAACTGAACGAAATGACTCAAACCAAATGAAGTAGATACAAGGGGGCTTCCATGCCTTCTTACTCTCCCATTGAGTGTCCTCCCTTGCTTCTTTTATAGCCAAGTGACCAAAAACTCTCATGATGAGTTTGAGAGCTCTTCTCCATCATTTCTCCACTACTTTGGACAGCCACTCCTCTTACAATTCAGATTTTGGATTTGATTCTCTTTTGGCCTCCACTACTTGCTGAAGTAAATGCTTCTATTTTTCATTTTTGTATTTTCCTTTTACTTGAAGAAAATCCTTTTTGCAAAAATATATACAAGCTTACTTCTTTATTTTTAACACTCCCCCTCAAGCTCACATGTGAGCTTGCACCTTCAACCATATCTTGTAAGTTGATGTCGTCCTTGAACCTCTTGAGCTTAGAAGCATCGAGGGACTTTGTAAGCATGTCTGCAACCTGGTCATTAGTTCCAATGAACTTTATATCCACATCCTTGCTCAAAACTTTTTTTCGAACATAATGATAATGCACTTCTATGTGCTTGCTTCGTGCATGAAACATTGGATTGTTTGTCAAGTGAATGCTTGACATGTTGTCACCATAAATTGGAATGGTCTCCACCTGCACATCAAGATCAGCCAAGAGCTTCTTAATCCACATAGCTTCACAAGTTGCAAAGGCTAAACCTCTATATTCAGCTTCTGTAGATGATAGTGCAACAGTAGGTTGCTTCTTTGAGCTCCATGTGATAGGTTTGCTACCTATCATGAACACATAACCTGAAGTGGATCTTCTATCCTCCTTGGAACCAGCCCAATCAGCATCACTGAAGCCCTTTACCTGCAATTCTTCATCATATCTATAAAACAATGCATGATTGACAGTGTGCTTCACATATCTTAGCACTCGTTTGGCTCAATGTAAATGTTCACTTGTTGGAGCTTGCATAAATTGAGAAAGAACTCCAACAATATAACACAAATCTAGTCTTGTGATCGTAGCATAGATCAATGAACCTATAATACTCCTGTATGTAGTTACATCATGTAACTTCTCTCCATCATTTGAGCATAGCTTCACATTTGTGTCCATAGGTTGAGTGAGTGGTTTGCATTCACTCATTCCAAATCTGAAAAGAACATCCAATAGGTACTTTCTTTGCATTAAGTAAATGCCATCTTTCCCATAGACTATCTCAATGCCTAAAAAGTATTTCAGCTCACCAAGATCTGAAATTTTAAACTCCTTACCGAGTTTCCTTTTGATCTCTTGTATTCTTGTAACATTACTTCCTGTTATGATGAGATCATCAATGTATATGCAAATATATACCTGCTTGCCTTCTTCTTTCTTCATGTAGAGAGAGGGATCTGCATTACTTGGACTATACCCACACCTTGTGAGATACTCGACCAATCTTTGATTCCAAGCACGTGGTGCTTGCTTCAGCCCATACAAAGCTTTCTTCAATCTACAAACAAAATTTGGATGCTTTTTGTCTTCAAATCCAATCGGTTGACTCATGTATACCTCTTCTTGAAGTTCACCATTGAGAAAAACATTTTTTATGTCGAGTTGGTACAATGGCCATCTCCTTGCTGCACTCACTCAAATCAAGGTTCTAATTGTTCCCATCTTTGCAACCGGGCTGAAAGTCTCTTCATAATCGATGCCGTGAGTTTGCTTGAATCCTTTTGCTACTAGTCTAGCTTTATGCCTTGCTAGAGAGCCGTCAGCATTTCTCTTTATTTTAAACACCCATTTATTTGGAACAATCTTCATACCTTCAGCCTTTGGAACTAGCTCCCATGTGTGATTGTCCTTGAGAGCTTTCATCTCTTCTTGCATAGCTTCTTGCCATTCTTTTTGTGTACATGCTTCTTCATATGCATCCGGTTCTTTATCTTTGACCACCTGTGTCATATATGCAAAATGTTTTGCAATAAAACTATCATAGCTCAGCCTTTCAATTGGATACCTTGCTCTTGAAGACCTCCTTTCATTTCCTTTTGAACATTGCTTCTTCAATCGGTTCAACTTTACCTTCGGTGTGATCACCTCTTCATACTCTTCTTCACTTGTATTTGAATCACTATTTTGGGCAGCACTTTCGGCTTTAGATCTTTCATAAGCTGATGTTGGTGATGAGGAATGACTACTTAGCCTCCCCTTCCATGTTGAGCTTTCTCCAAGTGATGTAGAAGCTTCTGGACCTGACATTTGAGTGCTTGTTTGCTGAAATTCTTCTTGGACAGCACCTTCATCATCTTCGCAATCTTCTTCAAGAGTCTTCTCTTTCCCTTTGTCTCCAAACCATGGTCTTAGTTCATCAAATACCACATCTCGTGAGACTCGTAGCTCCTTTGTCACCGGATTGTAGCACCTATATCCCTTTTGCTCCGATGAATATCCAATAAAAATACATTTTTCGGACTTTGCCTCCATCTTTGTCCTTAGTTCTTGAGGGATGTGAACATAACACACACATCCAAAAACTTTGAGATGTGTAAGGTCAGGCTTCTTACCGGAATAAACCTCCTCGGGAGTTAGATTATGCACTCCAGCCATTGTGCACTTGTTCATCAAATAAACGGCCGTACTAGTTGCTTCAGCCCAATAGTTTAGTGGCATCTTCATCTCGTTGAGCATGCATCTTGCAACTTCTATGATATGTCGATTTTTCCTTTCAGCTATTCCATTTTGTTGAGGTGTGTACCTACATGTAAATTGTCTCTTGATTCCATTTTCATAAAGAAAGTCTGAAAATTCTTTGGAGAAATATTCTCCTCCTCCATCGGACCTCAAGGTCTTTATGTAGCGTCCTGTTTCCTTTTCTACCTGTGCTTTAAATCTCTTGAACATGGAGAACACATCTGATTTTTGTTTTATGCAAAACATCCATACTTTCCTTGAATGATCATCAATAAAAGTGACAAAATATCTATTACCAGCCACTGATGGTTGTTGTGATGGTCCCCATACATCCGTGTGTATCAAGTCGAGGACATTCCTTGCCACATAGTTGCTTTTCTTGAATGGTTGTCGAGTTTGCTTTCCTAGTTGGCATGCTTCACAAAACTCATGTAGTCCGGCATCATTGAATCTTGGAAGACCTCTTACCACTTCATGGTTGCTCATGTCCTTGAGCTTGGGAATGTTGATATGTCCAAACCTTTTGTGCCACAAATCGATTTCAGCTATCCTCTTGTTTCCAAACTGAATATACATCACCTTTCCATGCGGTTGTTGAATGTCCAAAGTGAACATCCTTCCTTCTTTCCTTCCTTGAGCAATGACGTTGAATCCTTCTTTTGGATTCTTTATAAAGCACCCTTTTTCATTGAAGATAACATGATATCCTTTCTCTACCATTTGTCCTACTGAAATCAAATTCTTTGCAATAGTAGGAACATGAAGAACATCAGCCAATACCTTCTTGTCTCCAAGCTTGATATCTCCAACATGCTCAATTGCGTGTTGAGTTTCATCGCCGGTCTCTACACATCCTTTTCCACTTGGAGCTTGTAGCTTTGTGAACAAATCTCCTTGGCATGTCATATGGTTGCTGCAACCTGAATCTATGAACCATTTTTGGTCATCACTTCTCGAGTTGTTATAGTCATGCTTCATGGCAAGCATGGTTTGCTTGTCTCCTTCACTTGATGTACTCGCATAGTTATTTTGGCTCCTTTGGTTGCCTCCATTCAGCCTTCCATTCTTTTGCCAACAATCATTTGCATAATGTCCTAGTTTACCACAATGATAACATGTTATACCTTTATGAGGATTGTATGAACCTCGACCTCTTCCTCTATTTCTTCCTCGACCTCTTCCATGTGTGTTGTCATTTGAGTTGTCCTTGTTGTCGTCCGAGTTGTGTTGGCTGAAATTTGTATTGTTGTAGCTTCTTCCTCTTCCTCTCGAGCCTCCTCTTGAGTTTCTTCCTCTACCTCTTCCTGCATATAACATTTGACTATGGCTGTCCTTACCTTTGTTGCCTTCTCCTTGTTGAGCAACCTCTTCAGCCACAAGATTTGGTATAATTTCGTCGAATGTTGGTAGAGGATCTCTATAAAGGATGTTTGTGATGAGGGGCTTCCACTTTTCTTCACTCCTCAAGCCATTGAGGGCTATTTCGACGATGTCTTCCTCTTCTATCTTGCATCCAACTGATGCTAGTTGATCTCGAAGCTCCTTAATCCTCAATGTATACTCACTAATGCTTTGGTTTGAGCTTTTCTTCATGTTGTTGAGCTCGTTCTTGAGTTGCATCCTCCGAGACCTTGTTGAGGTAGCATACACCTTCTCCAATGCGTCCCAAACTTCTTTGGCTGTTTCTAAGCTTTGCACATGACCAATCATAGTGTTAGAAATAACTTGTGAGATGAGGAACATCACCCTTCGATTCCTCTCTTCCCAATCAGCAAATTGTCTCCTTTGTGCCGGAGTAATGTTGGGATCTTCAAGGTCTACCGGTTGTGGATCATCTCCACTAACTAAACCCCATAAACCTTTACCTTTAAGGTAATTTATCATTCTATACCTCCAAGACTGAAAATTATCTTTGTCTAACTTCTCAACTTGTTGTCCTAAATCAGCCATTGAAAACTTCCAAGATTTTACCTCAAGTATGTTGTGGCGCTTTCTCTTGAATTCACGAAGCTCCCCCTTGATTTGTAGCTTTCCCTTTGCTTCAATTTAGTTCCAATGCTTTGCCTCTTCAAACTCCAAGGCTCTGATACCAAATGTTGGAGAATTCCTCTCCTAATCGCAGCGGAAAGTGTAGAAGACCTTCTCAGGATGAAGACTCTTGCCAACAACAGAACCTTCAAATAAAAACTGGTACCAACGGAAATATCCAATGAACTTGAAACTTTGGTCACTCAAACTAGACACCTAGAGCTTTCAAATGAGATATGAAACACTCAATTTGGAGTAGATTTGAGTTGTCAACTATTTGATTCAAAACAGACTACCTGTCCACTCAGTTAGGCTAAAAACTGGACTTCACTAAAACCTGAATAACTCAGAGAGCATAAAGAATTTCATAAAACTGTTCTAGGCAGAGGAAGTACTCAAGATAAGCTTTCCAATGAATGTTTAAACACTAAATTTGGATACATATGTTGAGAGATATGACTCTCACAAGTAGACTACACAAAAATGGGTGTGCGGCTGGACACAACTGATAACTGGACTTCACTAAAACCTGAATAACTCAGAGAGCATAAAGAATTTCATAAAACTGTTCTAGATAGAGGACGTACTCAAGATAAGCTTTCCAACGAATGTTTAAACACTAAATTTGGATACATATGTTGAGAGATATGACTCTCACAAGTAGACTACCCAAAAATGGATGTGCGGCTGGACACACTCTATGAGAGTGAACTGAACGAAATGACTCAAACCAAATGAAGTAGATACAAGGGGGCTTCCACGCCTTCTTACTCTCCCATTGAGTGTCCTCCCTTGCTTCTTTTATAGCCAAGTGACCAAAAACTCTCATGATGAGTTTGAGAGATCTTCTCCATCATTTCTCCACTACTTTGGACAGCCACTCCTCTTACAATTCAGATTTTGGATTTGATTCTCTTTTGAATGATTCTCTTTTGGCCTCCACTACTTGCTGAAGTAAATGCTTCTATTTTTCATTTTTGTATTTTCCTTCTACTTGAAGAAAATCCTTTTTGCAAAAATATATACGAGCTTACTTCTTTATTTTTAACACCGCCCACCTGCCCACCCCCCCGCCCCCCCCCCCCCCCCCCCCCGCAGTCCCCCCCGCCCCCCCCTTCATCCCTCCCCCGCGGCCCCCCCTCCCCTTCACCCCCCCCCTCCCCCGCAGTCCACCCCTCCATCCCCTCGCTGTCCCCCCCCTCTACCCCCCCTCCATCCCCCCCCTTCCCCCCCCTTCCATACTCCCCCGCCCCCCCACAGTCCTCCCCCCCACCCCCCGCCCTACCCCCCGCAGTCCCCCCCACAGTCCCCCGCCCACCCCCCCGCAGTCCCCCACCCCGCCCACCCCCCCACACTTCCCCCCCGCCCCCCCCTTCATCCCTCCCCCGCGGCCCCCCCTCCGTCCCCCCCCCCCCCACCCCCCCTCCCCTTCACCCCCCCAACCCCCCGCCCACCCCCCCGCAGTTCCCCCCGCCCCCCCCCTTCATCCCTCCCCCGCGGCCCCCCCTCCGTCCCCCCTTTCCCCCCCCCCCTCCATACTCCCCCGCCCCCCCACAGTCCCCCCCCCCCCCACCCCCCACCCCCCCGTAGTCCCCCCCCGCCCCCCCCCCCCCCCTTCATCCCTCCCCCGCAGCCTCCCCTCCCCCTCCACCCCCCCTCCCCTTCACCCCCCCTCCCCCGTGGCCCCCCCTCCGTCCCCCCTTTCCCCCCCCCCCTCCATACTCCCCCGCCCCCCCTCAGTCCCCCTCCACCCCCCCCTCCCCTTCACCCCCCCCCAACCCCCCGCCCCCCGCCCACCCCCCCCCGCAGTCCCCCCCCCCTTCATCCCACCCCCCCGTGGCCCCCCTCCCCCTCCCCCCCGCTCCATCCCCCCGCAGCCCCCCCCCATACCCCCCGCCCCCCCCTCTCCATCCCCCCCCCTCCTTCCCCCCGCCCCCCTCCATCCCCCCACAGTCCCCCCCCGCCCTCCCCCCCACCCCCCCGCCCACCCACCCACCCCCCCCCCCCCGCCCACCCCCCCCCAGTCCCCCCCTCCCCCCCCCTTCATCCCCCCCTCCGTCGTCCCCCGCGGCCCTCTCCCCCTCCCCCCCCTCCCTACCCCCCGCCCCCCCCCCCCCCCCCCCCCCCGCCCCCCCCATCCCCCCACAGCCCCCCCCCCCCCCGCCCACCCCCCCGCCCACCCACCCGCCCACCCACCCACCCCCCCGCAGTCCCCCCCCTTCCCCCCCCTCATCCCCCCCTCGCGGTCCCCCTCCCCCTCCCCCCCTCCTTCCCCCCACAGCCCCCCCTCCATCCCCCCTCACCCACCCCCAGCCCCCCCTCCATCCCCCCCTCCATCCCCCCCTCGCGGCCCCCCTCCCCCCCCCTCCCCCAGCCCCCCCTCCATCCCCCCGCCCACCCACCCACCCCCCGTCCACCCACCCACCCCCTGCCCGCTCCCCACCCACAACCCCGGGGCAGATTCATCGGAAAACCCGCATCTCCACGGGGCATTTTTTTTTTTAAATGATCCTGATAGAAATCTGAATTATGCAGGCGTTGGCTTCAGCAGAGCCGGAGGAAGTGAAGTTTACACGTTCTGGAATTTTTTTGGTTTTCCGCCGATCTCTATGGCCGATCCCACCGCAACGGACGATATCTCAGAACTCACTCCTTCGGCACTGCATACAACCAATCCGAATTACCATCCTCTTGTGTCTGCTCCACCCACCACCGGCACCCACTCTCAGCTCCCTTTGTTGCCCGTGTCCACTGCCCTCCACCATGATGCATCGCCTTCCTCCCATCCTCCGGCCATCCTACATTTTCCCACTTATTCAGTTCCCTCGGATTCCACGGATATCTATTCTCCACCTCCGCTTCCTCGCCATCCTTCTCCTTCTACTTCCACCTCTCATCGCTCGCTACCAAATTCACCCTCAGGAGATTATATGCGCATCTTTTCTCCACCTGATTTAGATATGCAGATTCATATTCATTTATCTCTCCCAACCATCGAACTCCGTCGCCTTTTCTCTGTCGACCATCTTCAACAGGCGGGTCTATGGAACTTGGCCAACATTTTCTTGAATGATCCCTCCAATTACTATGACGTCTATGAAGCTCTCCGCCTCTTTCCTAACTTTCGCACAAGCCCTCTCTCCATCTCCGCTCTTGCCGCCAGCCTCGGCTCTTGCCCCGCCGAATTCCGTTCTCCTCCGTACTATTCGGGATTATCAGCCTCTGCCACAATTGCCTTTTGTCGCGAACACTTCGATACTCATGCCCGCTTTTCCATCCGCATGACATCCATACTCAATGCGTTCATTTTCTTCTTTTTGCTTTGTAGTCCCACATCTTCATTACCATTGGCTGATATTCGCATTGCTGATCCGCTTTTTTGCTTCCTACATAGCCGGCCCTATCCGTACACCGCCCTCATCTATGGTTCCTTATCCTTGCGCTCTCGTCGACTTTGGGAAGCTATCTCCAGAGGTTCTCGCTCATTCTCCATATATTCTGGTCCATTCCTTGCTTGGCTTTACCACCTACCATTGCACTCTGACCCTCATCCACATCTCCTTCCGTCACAACCCATCTTACCTTCCCCTTCCAATCCTCCCCCCTCTCCTCCAATCGCCATCGACTCCGCCTCCGTTTCCACCCCGCTATCCGCTCCCCCTGATCGCACTTCTCCCCCTCTACCCTCTTCTCCGCATATAGTTTCTTCCTCTCCTGATATCGCATATATTCCTCCCCCTGCTCCTGCTGCGGCACCTGGCCTCTCTTCCATCCCCAATTTCAGGAAGCTCGTTCAAACGCAACTCAACACCCACTACCCAACCTGTACACCACCTCGTCCCCCTCCTTCTGCACCCGCTCCGCCCACTGCCGTTCCATTTCCACGACCCCCTCCGCAGGCATCTCCTCCCCTCCATCATCCCGATCCATCTGTTGCACCCTCCCCTCCCATTGATATCCATTCCGCCCCTTCCTTTTTGCATTTGCTCCGCAATGCCAGTGCGGCTGCTTCTGGCAGTGCTCAGGCCTCCAAAGTGTCCTTGGATTCTATCTCAGCTGCGGCTTCTATTCATCAACAATACATTAATACCATTGACAACATCAATCGCATAGCTCACTCTCAATGGCAATCCCTTCATGAATCAGCCCGCTTACTCCAAGAAGAGCGCGACAAATACCGGGATATGGCCGAATCTGCCTTACAGAAATTATCCGATCTTCAACATCGCTCTTCTTTAGGGTTATGTGATAATGCTGCGTGCAGGCGAATCAAACGCGAACGGGACCACCTTCGGCAGTGCCTTAGTCCTCTCCAGCATATGATTGAGCAGGCTTTTGCTCCACTGCCCTCATCTCCACAACCATCAGATGCAGGCCTCCATCCACCCTCTCAATAATTTGAAGACCAACTTCTCCATCCCTTGCTATTGGCTTCGGGTTCTCTTATAGATGTGCAATAATCTCTCATCCTTCTGCATTTGTCTTATCAGGGCTGCATTTGTCTTATCAGGGTTCAATAAATTTTGTAGCGGGATTATCTGGGATCAATCAAATTTAGTAGCGGGTCATTCGAGTTTTCTTCCTTAATAAATAAAGTCATTCCTTATCTATTCTCATGCTTTCGTTCCCTCTATGTTCTTCTGCTATTCCACTATGTTCTCAAGTCGATGTTCCCCTCTGTGTCGTGTATCATGTCTGTTGTCTCTCCGGGTCGGAGAGTACATTAGGTGGTGGGCATCTGTTGAGCCCTAGCAGGTTGAAACCAGCAAAGTCAAGACAAGAGGTATTCCAGAGAAGTATTTTGGATAATTCCCTTAAGGTCAAAGGGTGTTCAAAGTAATCGGGAAGGTCCAGGTGAATCCCCCCTTGTGCAAAATTAAAAGGAAGTGAGAAGTTGTGTGAAGCGGCAATCTTTTTACGCACAGGTGAAAGTATGGGCCCCATTAAAATTTTGATTCTTTATCTAAAGTTACTACAATACAAAACAGTTAGTAGTTGGCTGTCGTGGGAGAGGACAATCTTGGGACAAGGGAAGGCAAAGAGTCCAGTGCAGTTAGGCGCGTACGGGATTAACACACTTCAAGAGAGAAGCAAAGGCTATTCAAAAGGGAGAGGCAAAGAGGAGTTCAAGCAAGCAAGAAGAGAAAGTGAAGAGTAGAGAGCTTCAAAGGAGAGGCAAGAAGGAGAATTGAAGAGTCACCAGTGTGCGACAGCACTGAGAAGCAGAAGTGAAGAGTGCAAGAAGTGAAAAGAGAAAGGTGTGCAGAGAAGGCGAAGTTAGATTCCAAGAGTCTCAAGGTCTGTGTGTGTGCCGCGAAGGTATCCATTCCTCAGCTTGGTGGGAGCTTAGTGCAAGGTGTGCACAAGGGAAGCGTGAAGCAAGCGAAGGACTGGTGCAGAAGAGGCCGCTGCCAGAAGACTTGAGATAATTGGTCTTCTGTAACTAAGCATTCTCGGTAGTTGTATTTATTTATTGACTTGGATGGTATTTAGTCTTTGTAATTGTTCGATATAATCAACCTTCCAGATTTCCATTGCGTACTCCTCTGCAGAGGTTTTCAAGGTTATTCCACTTTCATTATCTTCTTTTTCTCCTACAAACCCTCAAACTCCTTCTTGTCCAAGAAACCCCCAACACTAATGTTTTGGTCTTGCATTGGGCATATGTTGGCCATGTGGTCCCCTCTGCAGGTATAACATCGGTTCAATGAGGTGACTCTCTCTGTTTGTCTATTTTGGACTCCCAGCTTCTTGGCAACTTGCTCAGCTATCTCATCTATTTCTGTGGAAATTTTCGAAGTATGACTAGTAGAACTATCAGAATCCTTATAGAGTTTGGAAAATCCTAACTCCTCACCCAAGTTATCTTCTATGTCAATGCACGTCCGCACACACTCTTCTATGGATCTGGGCTCTTTCAAGTACACATATGATCTTAACTTTGTGCTCAGTAAGCCATCTAAGAACAAAGCCACTTGTTTGGCTGGTGTGGGTAACTCTAGAGCAGGGCATCTTTCTAGGTATTGTCTGAACCTTTTACCTGCTAGTTGTACTGTTTCTTGGGGTGTCTGCTTGAAACTGTGGATCAAAGATGATGTGTTATGCCTGATACCACTCGGAAAATTCTACAATGAATTCGTCTAGCAGTTGACCTATATCGTGATAGTCGCGACTACTCAATGGTTGAAACCAAGCTAAGGCAGTGCCCTTAAGAGTCAAACCAAATGCCTTGTACTGGGTGAACAAATCCTCAACTTGTTCAGCTCTTAACACTTGTTTGAACTCGGCCACATGATCATAAGGATCTCCTGTCCCGTCAAAATAATTCTTCATTGCCTTGATCAATTGAGTGGGTCTAAGGGTTCTTGTGTGTTCTCGGGGTCTAGGCAATCGAAAATCCTGTTCATCTCTTTGTTGCCTATGTGCTTGATGTCTCTCTCTTTCCGGTCTTTCATTTTCAAATCCTGATCTATTCCTGCCCACGATGTGTGCAAAACTTACCTCAGGTCTCTCTCTAGTTCTTTCTCTCTGGGCTTCATGAGCTTGAGATGAACCTACTCCTTGGAGGCCATGGGAAACATTGGATCTTGGTGGAGGGAAAAACAATTCACTCTTCCAAGTATATGCATGTCTATCATGTTCTGTTACCAAGAACATCTTCTCTGATGTGTTGTCTAGGTAGACAACTTTGCCTGGTATCTCTGGATCCTTGAACTCATAGATGATGACTATGCCCAATTGGCTAGGTTGATCTGGCTTGAATCTCCAAAAAGCTTCCTCTGTTTCTCTATTCAAGAATAGCTCTATGCTTTTGTTGTCTTGAGGAATCCGGTCTGGAGTGATCACTCTAGTCAAAACTGACTTACCTCTAGGATTCTAGGGTCCTTGTCCTACTTTTCCTTGTTCTAGGTCTCCTATCTCATTCTCAGGAATGACATTTCCAAACTCATCAGTCCTATCTGGTAGGTTGGTGACCACATACATGGTTCCTTCCTTATCAATGTATGAACCCTCTCCGAACTTGACCACTGGGTGTTCAAGTCCAAAGGGTTGATCTGGATTTTTGAGTTGGACCACTGATTGCCTCAGGCCATCCTCATAGATGCAAGCACCTAATCGGTTGGTCCGAATATATTCCAATTGTGTCTTATAGGGACCTTCTGGTGTTTGTAGATGGGCAGTTCCTGAGCTACCTGCAGGTTTCCCCATGCTAAAAGACATTTCTGAGTCACTTGTGTCTGAGTTTAGTACGTAAGGACAACCACTTAGTT
The DNA here is from genome assembly GCA_020310875.1 of Ceratopteris richardii. Taxonomy (NCBI): domain Eukaryota; kingdom Viridiplantae; phylum Streptophyta; class Polypodiopsida; order Polypodiales; family Pteridaceae; genus Ceratopteris; species Ceratopteris richardii. The sequence goes on from CM035424.1 coordinate 35,704,265, forward strand.
GTTGTGCCCAAGACATAGCTGTATGGTTGACACTAGACTGAGAAGATCTAATGCTTTGTCTATCCTTGCCTAGGTGTCTACCAGATCTCAAGTTCATAAGCTTTGGTTAAGAGTCGAAAATTTCCCCTTGGTATGGTTCAAAAATCCTTTGGAATTCCCTTGGGTTCCTAGTGTCACTTGAGGGTCAACTTCAAATTATCCTATCTGAAAATAAACGCGTTATTCTTATAAAAAACAATTGAGACCATGTAGGATTCGAAACAAGCTTTCCAACGAGCTATAGAGCTCAAAAAATGGACTTTGGATGAAAAAGTTATGTCAAATCAGGCTCCTGGGGGTCAAAACAGGCAAACAGGACCTTTTGGAAAAAAACGCGATTTTGTGAAATCAAGAGAATCGTGATTTTGTGAAATCAATAGAATTCACAGAATTGTGTTTTCACAGAATCGTGTTTTTGACATGAAAATCATGATTGCCAATAGAGAATCGGGTTTTAGAGAATTGTGTTCTAGAGAATCGCGATTTTGTCTCAAAGAATCGTGGTTTCCAAAAGTTTAGAGAATCACGATTTTGAGCACAACCACAGAATTGTGTTTTTTTGGTTGAAAATCATGATTTGTGAGAATCGCGATTTTGAGCAGAGAATCGTGTTTCTTAAGAATCGCGATTTTGAGCAGAGAATCGTGTTTTTGAGGATCGCGATTTTGTACCTTGGATGAAAATCGTGTTTCTAAAAATCGCGATTGCCAACAGAGAATCGTGTTTTTGAAAATCGTGTTTTAGAGAATCGTGTTCTAGAGAATCACGATTTTGTCTCAGAGAATCGTGGTTTCCAAAAATTTAGAGAATCGCGATTTTGAGCACAACCATAGAATCGTGTTTTCTCAGAATCATGTTTTTTTTTGCTGAAAATTGTGATTTGTGAGAATCCCAATTTTGAACACAACCACAGAATCGCGATTCTCAGAATGACCACAGAATCATGTTCTTTTCAAAAGGCTTTTAGGTGGGAAACACAGAATCACGATTTTCAAAAAAGATTTGAATTTTCACAGAATCGTGATTTTCATCACAGGATCGTGTTTTTTGGTGGGAACTTTGAATTTCTGAGCGCCGAGCAATGGCAAGCTCCGTATGTGCAAAAAATCATGAAAAAACACAGCGTTTGCACTCTCTTGCACTTCCTAACTCCTCCTCGCACAATAATGCATGAAAGATGGTATGAAAATGGTGAAAATGCACTAAAAAACAAGAGATTTCTATGAAGAAGAAGATGGAGATGGTGATGATGATGAAGATGAAGAAGAAAAATCAGAAAATGAACAAAAATGACAGTTTTTTAACCTTCCAATGTCGCAAATCTACCATCTTACCATCACAACGCTCGTCGTCAAAGCTCTCTCCCCGACAATGGCACCAAAATTTGTTGTAGCTCAAGCGTAAGCACCACCTCCTTTACTTGTCAATCCACAGAGATGTGAGGACCGGTATGAAGACCACGAGCAAGTGAAGGCACAAGTGCATGAGTGAAAGCACACAAACATGCACACACATGCGCACAAAGTAAGATCAAAGAGAGGAACAATGGAAAGCTTTGATTGCAAAAGCGTTCTCTTACAAAAGCTCTATTCTCTAACAAGCTAACCTAAAAAATGAGGTCTCTAGCTCTTTTTATAGTTTTTTGACTAGTTTTGGCCCTGTCCAGACCTAGTGTCCGGCCTAGTTAAAAATTAGGTTCCAGGTCTTATTTGAGGGCTCAAACGAAGTTTAAAAATTATGAAAATTGGTAGGATGATACTTCTAATACTCCTCAAGCTCAAGGACTCCTTGGCTTGAACAAAATGGAGTTACAAAAATAGAAAATGGTATTTACAATGGTTTTTAGTGATGAAAATCACTATTGTTGTAGGGGATTGTTCTGAAAATTTGACATACACTTCTTGGAGCTCCCTACTTGCTCCTTCTACTTGTGTGTCCACCTCTTTGATGTGCTCCTGTGCTTTGTCCTTGACCTTCAGCTTCAACAAGGAGGCAATCAAAGATACAAAAGGAACCAAGGTAATTATGCTATTACTTCAACAAATTTAGAAAATGAGAACTTGCTTATGATGTATGGTTCAAGTGAAAGAGTCAATTCAGATTTTACATGGTACATTGATAGTGGTTGTAGCAACCATATGAGTTGCAATAAAGATGTTTTCTTTGATTTACATTCACCCATCAATCAAGGACATGTAGAGACATGGGATGGCACTAAGCACAAGATTACATATGTGGGAGATGTTGCATTGAATGGATCTCAAATCTCCAAGGTGTTGAAGGATGTGTTGCATGTGCCAACCATTGCAAAGAACTTGGTTTCGGTAGGTCAAATGGTTGAAAGAGGTTATGCGGTGAGGTTCAATGAGCACGGATGTTTTGTTGAAGACCCCATGTAGGATGACAAGCTCATAGCAAAAGTAAAGAAGCACGGAAGACTCTTCACCATGGAGGTAAAGCCGTCAATCCCTCACACTGTCCACTTGTCAATCGAAAATAAATAGATTGCGGAAATCGACTTATGGCATAAAAGAATTGGGCACATAAACTTACAAAGGATGAAGGACATGCAAAGGAAGGGCTTGGTGAGTGTTCTACCTGATCTTACATCTCAGAATATGCAACATTTGTGCCATGCTTGTCAATTAGGAAAACAAAGCAGATTGCCATTCAAGAAGGGAGCACATGTGAGCAATGAAGTGTTGAATCTCATACACACAGATGTATGGGGACCTACAAACCAAAGCATTGGATGGAGTAAAGCTACATCACTTCAAGGCATGTATTCGAATGAAGGACCTAAGCATTGAGACTTGAAGGGGAGTGTTGAAAATCAAGTCTCAATCATGAAAAAGGGCTCAACCACGAGTTTTGCAAGTGAACCAATCAAATAGGAGGACCCAAAGTCATGGAATCAAGTTAGAAGTCCACCAAACTCAATCAAATTAAAATCTAATCAAATCAGCCACCAAAAAGTGCACCTGCATTGATTGGTGGGTGGTTAGCTAGATTGTAGGAAAAATAAAACTCTATATAAGCATCATCCCACCTTTTTTTCTTGATTTTTATGCATTGTAAGAGTTTCCCACTTAGTCTAGTGAAGTCTTTTTCAATATTCATTTAGTCTCTCATATAGTTCCCTAAACGTTTTCCAAATTTGCAAGTTATTTGACTGAGTGAGTTGTGAGAAATTGCCAACTTTGTGAAGGTATATCTCTGCACATAGGCGAAGAGTGTTGCAAAGAGGTAGCCTGTTTTGTAGAGGGTGGTTCTCCTAGTTGGAATATCCATTTTGGATGATTGAAAGATTGTTAGGTAGCTCTTATAGTCTAATGAAATTTGCAAACTTTCATAATAAGTCTCTGTACTGGTGCAGAGAAAAGTTCATAACAGCGGGCATATATCACTGCTTGTGGACCTAGTGGAGGGCAGCCATCTTCCATTATTGCTTTGGGGTGTTAGAATCATCCCCCATCACTTGCCAAATTGGCATGCTCCCCATCTTGTAAATCATGTTTTGCTTGGACACATTCGGGATGCCAAGCACACTCTGATCCTTGCATATTTGCTTCAATGTCCTTTCACCTATATGACCTAGTCTTTTATGCCATATCTCCAATTCAGATAGGGTTTGGTCCTTATAATTGAAGAGAGCAATATTCCTTGTATCTTCAACTTCAAAGGTAAAAATTCTACCAGATTTCTCACCTTTTTTCAATCCTCTTGAAGCCTTGTTGAGGGTCCTCCACATATGCTACATGTGTTGTGACTCTAACGTATAAACCCTTCTCAACAATCTATCCAACACCAATTAGATTCTTGGTTATTGTTGGTACATACGATACCCTGCTTAGAAGATTCATGTTACCATCAGATGCTTTAACATTTTCAATATTCTTCACTAAGTGCCTAGTGTCATCACCTATCTAAACTTCATGCTTTCCTTTGGGTTGTTCAAGGTCAGACAATAATGCTACATTTCCTACTACATGATTGAAGCAACCAGAATCAATATAGAATAGGTACTCATCATCTTTACCTTGCTTGGTTGTCATATTCATGAGTAATAGGGAATCCTACTCATCATTTGTAAAGTTGTTGTAGTCTCTTCTTCCTTTGAAGCATCCTTGATAGTTTTTGTTGTTGTAGCCTTGGTTGTAATTGTGATGGTAGTTGCTTCCTCCATTATGGAACTTGCCTCTTGATTGTCCATAGCCTCCTCTATGGAAGCCTCTTCCTCTCTAATTCTTTGTGTTCGTGAAGCATTCATTCGTGGTATGATTGTTCAAGCCACAAATGTTGCAAGGTGAAGAATTGTATGTTTTCCCTCTTGCCTTGCTTTGCTCCTCTGCCCCTTCCTCTAGTACCTCTTCTTGTACGTGTGAAATTCACCTGGAAGGTACTTGCATCTTCTTCATTTCTCTTACCTTTTCCTTTATCTTTACTCTTATTTTTATCTGTGTAAAGGGTGAAAGATTGATTACTTCTAGAACTGTCTCCATTCTTGTTGAGCTTTGTCTCATGTGTGAAGAGTTGCCCCATCAATGTATTGAGGTCAGGTATCTCCATGTCCATATATAGGTCCATTGCTATGGTAAAGGACTCCCACTTGTCATTAGCCTTGATGTCATTTATGATCTACCTTACTATCTGCTCCTCTTCTATTTCCTCTCCAATACTCCCAAGTTGATCAGCTACATCCTTCATCTTGGTCAGATAGTCAACTACACTTTGTTTTGGTTGCTTCTTCAAGGTTGTAAACTATATCCAAAGTTGGTTCTTTTTGGCCCTTGCATTTGATGAGAAGTATGAAGATAGTACTTCCCAAGTCTCTTGGGAAGTCTTAAAAATCCTAAAATGAGGTAACAAAAAATCTGATATTGAGTTGAGTACGTAAGACCTGGCTAGAGCATCCTCTCCACACGATGCAGCTAGTCTCTCTTACTCCTCTCTTGTAGGTTGGTTTTTGCTTCTGAATATTGGCATTTCGTCATCTCCAGATATGTATCCATGTTGCCGAAACAAAGCTAAGGAAGCTACTCTAGTTCATCTCCGAGAAGGGAGTTCTTGGAGTCGTGACCGCCAAGTAAGTACTCTCCAAGTTCCAGTTCTAGTTCCTGTCTTGTTTCTTGTTCTAGTCCTGTCTAGTCTAGTTCTTGCACATCTTGTCTTGTCCTCTTGTAATCTCGTAGTACGAGATCTTGTCAAGTTCTTTCTTGTATTCAGTTCATCTCCTAGAAGGGAGTTCTTGTAATCCAGACATCTTGTCTCATACAAGAAAAAAAATGGCAAGACTACCTTATCTAGTGAAGTCAGAGAGCACAATCTAGTGCTCCCCTGACATTTTGGCAAGACTCTCCACATCAAGACCGTGCCAAGCATAATAGACACCATATCCATACTCAGAAATATCGAGTCTACTCTAGAAGATTATATAAAAAACTTCGAAACTTTGAACGGAGGTTACAACAAGGTGATCGCTCAATTGGAGAATTTGCATTAGACTTCAAAATTGTATTTCAAGGATCCGCATATCAAGAAGACTATCTAGTTAGTCGATTTCAAAGTGGCCTCAGAGATGAAATAAAGGTTTTTTTCTCTTATACATCTCAGTTAAATAATTTAGACGAGACTATCAACCAAGCAATTCAATGTGAGAATCAATTGTTAAAAGAAAGCCAAGTCCAAGAGTCAAAAGTCTTGAATAATGAAGAAACTATTCCTCAAGAATCTAAATCAAGAATCTTTGAAGGCCAAGAAGTCATTACGAATGATATGGATCATACAAATTATGAAGATAACAAGAAGATAAAGGACAAGGAGGAGTTCGGGTTCAATCAAAGAGGTGTGCTTACTCAAGGCACTCCATCAAAGATCTTGGAAAAACTACAACACACCACTAAAAGCTCAAAAGACCTATCTTATCATGAAGCTAAGGAAGCTCATGGGAGACCCCGTCCTTCACCACCTTTCAAGATTAAGATCATGAAGAATTCAAGGTTAATCATGTCTTAGATTCAAGAATCTCGCGAGGACGATTGGAATGCTTTATTCATTGGAAAGCATATGACATCAGTGATCGTACTTGTGAACTTACAGAAAATCTTCAGAGAGCAAAAGTCAAGGTTTGTGAATTCAATAAGAAGAATCCAATGAGACCGAAGTTAGAGAACATGGCCGCTCCTCGTGAAACTCGTCGCTTAAGGGGGAGGTGATGTCATGGACACAAAGGAAACCATCTTAACCTTAGATTCCATGTCAATTTCTGTATCTCATGATTGGATTAGATTTTGAAGAAACTAATGCTTCCATTGCATCTGGAACATGCCAAAACCCCAAGATCGATTGTCTATTTGCTGAATTCTGACACCCGGAGGTCCTGATTCAAGTCGATGACATCATGACGATATCATCAAGTCACAACCGCCCTTGGGAACCGCCCTTGAAAACCTATATAAGGAGGGTGTGTTGACCAAAGCATCAACTTAGGGACTTGCGGAGAAAGAGACTATACCTCAATCCCCTCACAAGTGCATATAGTGGAGATACACGCTTTTAATTATCAATCCAAAGAGTATACAAACCTAGCCGAGCGTATGAGGACATGCAATCATGTAATGATCAATGCAAATGAACTACTCAAAGAGTGTAAATAAGGCAAAGACTTATCCAAACAAGCTCCAACTGTTGGTCCAGGCGAAACGATACTTGGTGCAGCAGCCGTCAGTATTTTGGACTTTTCTCCCAGCTCCGAGCTCCAAATATAGCGAATAGCATATGCGTTTCGAAGCTCTCGAGAAGACGCATCCAATGGCAGTCGTTTCACGCAATTCTGACGCTCTTACTTCAAGTTATGGTCAAAATACTGAGTCGCGGGAATACTTTCCTACACTTCAGCACTTCCTACACGTCGCACACACCTTACCTACAGCAAACAATAACTCTCATGGATAGACAACACTCAAACACACTCTTTCCAAGCATTACACATGCATACAAGCTCACGAAAAAGAAGATAAGGAGTGAAGAAGACACAAATTCGAATTTCTGTGCTCTCTATTCTCACAATGGCAAAAAGTTCTTTACAAAGAGTCACATTTGACTTATATACTAGTGCCCTAAAAATGGTCCTTTCACACAAGAGACCAGCACTTTATTCACTAAAAGACTAATTTCTCTACTAATTTACATGGGTAAGCTTCTAATATTCTGTGGGGATGCATCTAGAGGACTCCTCTAGTGCCTTTACAACGGAAAATATATTACAAGAAAGATTATGATACAAAAATATGATGTCCAAATCGGAAAAATTTTGGGGCCCGTCTTTTTTCTGCTTTGTACTTCTTTAGCTCTGCAACACTCTCCCCCTCTTCGTCTCTGTCGTCCCTTGACAGGCTTTGTTTCTTGTCTTCAGTTTGTTCTCTGCACACAACCTTTGCTCATTGTTACCTGTTTATAAAACAGGTGTTCACTTTTGACGGCGTCTTCTCAATTCTTGTTTTACATTCTCTGGGCCTGATGCATTTGACTTGTTTGCCCGCAACCCTTGGAGTTTGACTGACTGCCTGATATTTCGCAGTCTAATTCACCTATAGGTTCTTAATTCTGGGTTGCCACGCACGCCACCAGTGGAAGGTTGAAGATGTGGTGCTTCAGTCTTCGATCTGGACCTTCTAACAGATCAAGAGGTTGAAGCACCCATGTGGGTTACGTCCTTTCCTTGGTGTGTGTGCCCCTGCGGGGCTCTGTGCAGAGATGGGTGTTGCGCCCCTGCGGGGCTTCTTGCAGAGATATATCTTCAGATATTTCCTTTTAGTGAAGCTGCTTCTTTCGTTGTCTTCTTCTTTTCTTCTTTTTACTTGACTCTCCCTCAACACTGCCCCCCTCCTTGACTCTGTCGTCCCCGACAGGCTTTAATAAGCGACGGGCATATGTTTGATAAACTCTTTGCTCTGTATCATTCAGCAGATTTGCTTCACGTATCATGAGTTGTTTCCATTGTTCTGCCTTCACACCGTCATTAGGTGGCTGTCTGTGATCTGCGAAGAAGCTAAGTTCATATGCCACTAATCTAGCATTTATATTGGACGACATCTTCAAAAAGATTTCGGAATCAATTTCAAAAAATCCTGTAAAGAAAGCTTCTTCGAAAGTCTGCATATATACACTTGGCAAGAACATAATTCTAGAATAATAAGCCATTATTGTTGGGCGGTTGGGCATAACTGATAGATCAAAAATGAGGATTTCCATGCCTTGATTAATACCGATGAAGTTCAAAAAGGTGTAGGCCGCGTGCTTGAATACCTTCAAAACGGTGAGGATCATGCTAAGTATCTTGTTTGTCATTTTTACAGCTAAGTCAGGTACCTTCGCATAATTCTGTAGCCAAAATTCTATGGTTTTTACCATATACTCCTCCGTTGGCAAGTAGTTATGTGGCGGGCTCGGAAGCATAGGATAATTGAGCCATTGCTTATTGATAGTGCCGCTTCTTTGCAAATCCAAAAATTTCCTGGTATCCCTTCTGCGTGGTAATGGACAAAATGAAGGGTTTACCTGTAAAACATGTGGTGCCGCTTGCTAGTGCACTCGTAGTGTGGGATGTTTCTCCAAAAATTTTCGTCGCCACACAGGTTGCGCAGCTTCAAACTCTGCTTGAGTGTATGCGAATGTGTCTTGTTTGAAATTTAGCTGCTCGTCTGGACTCTTTCTTGTAATCTTTATTATATAGTGTCTGGTCTTTTCTTTCAAGAGTCCATATGGAATATTGAATGGCTTCATGATTTTGTCCAGGTCTTTACCTTTGATCTTGGCCTCTTTCATGACTTTTACCACTTCATTTTCAAAATTTTCTGTCAATCGGGACACCACTAATGCCCGTTCCTTCTGACTTATTTCTGCAGTATATGGCATTGGATGTTCATCATGTATATCGGCCAACTGCTCATGTAGTGGAGAATTATAGATCGGGTGAGATAGAGGACTTAGCTCTACCTCGTCAGTAGGATTTTCCTTAGCCGGCACTACTGGTGTCCCGATCGGCTCTTTTTCTTTTATCTGAGTCTGTAAGTGTGCTATGCATTCCTCTTTATCTTTGACCTCTTGCATGGCTACTCTGAGCTTTTCTTGAGTGGCTAGCAATTCTTTACCAACATCAGCTACATTATCCATATTCTCACTGTAGCTCAGTATCAATTTGGCGTTCACCTTTTGTAATTGATGCCTCAATTCATCTGTTTCGTTGTCGTAACGGTTCTTCCATTCCTCTGTCTTTGCTTGTTCTTGCTTGAGCAGCTCTTCATATTTTGAGATTTGATCTCTTAATTCTTTTTCTTTGGTTTCTGTGGCTGCCTGTTGCTCAATTGGTTGGTCATATAATAAAGACTTCATCAATTCTTTATTTCTGTTGCGGAGGCTGTCGTTCTCTTCCATATACAACTTGAGTTGTTGTTCTAAGAGCATGCTTCTCATCTTCATTTTGTCTTTCTCAGCCTCGCTTGCATCGTGTAATCTTTGCAACTCTGTTAGTTGTGTATGCAGCTGTTGATTGTGAGCGGTGCATGCTTCATGTTGTAGCTTGATTTCCAACACCTCAGTACTTTTGATTGCTAATTCTTTTTGCGCGGCAATCAATTGTGCCGATAGCTGCTCACTCATGATTTGAAACTGATTCTTTTCTCTTCGTGCTTGATCATAGTCGGCATCTATATCCATCATCTGTTGTTGAGTGTCCATGGCTGTTTGAATCATCTGTTTGACTAATGGTTTCAGTTGAGTGACATCCACATTAAGCCATGTTTTTGGTATGTTTGGTTCTTCTCCGGTATTAACATCTTTACCCTATGCAATATGTAATGATTTGTCATGGGGCTGCCTAATCTGAAGCTGGATCCTTGGTTCAGCCCCCATGTCTTCTTTGTTTCCTTGAGGTGTGTCATCAGGCACCTCGATCACAGTCTGTTCTTGGTGTTGGAACTCCTTCGTTTCCTTATTCACTGGAGTTTGTTCTTCCTCTTTAATAGGTTGTTTTACCTGTGTAACACTGGTTGTATCTTCCTTGATGCTTATTTTTGTAGTGTCATTCAATTGAATGACATGCTCCGATTCCACTGATTCTTCTATTCTTTTTTCCTCTTCTATGCGATTTTCTGGCGTCACTTCTACTTGGTCGAGCTCATTCCAATCATCCTCTTGTGTTTCTGTCCGTATATCAGTATCTAAGGTATCTTTGTCAGGACTGCATTCCGTGTTGGTACTAGAATCGTCAATGCCCAGCTCTTTGTATCTTCCAGTTTGTTTTGGTGTTTTCTCTGGACTCCGTTGTGGCTTCTTTTGACTAGTTTGTCTATAATGATAGCCTTGAACGTTTAAATTTACCTGTCCTCGCATATATTGATGTGTTTCTTCGAGAGCCGCGGACAGATCTCTCTTTGTAATTGGCACTTGTGCCGTCGTGATCTTCGGTAAGAGATGAGATCTCTTTGATTGTGGTGTAGCTTGGGCTTCCTCCTCCCGTAAGCGCTTCGTACCCCTCATGGGTTTCTGTGCGCTGGTTCCCGCTTCTTCAACCATAGCTACTGATTTCTTTTTCTTAGGGACTGTAGCTGATTTTGCATACTTGGCTAGCCCTTCTGAGGTTGGCATCTCTCTCAAACAATTTTTCATTTCTAGAGCTTCATATATCAATAAGGTTAAATGAAAGCTGCCCTATACTCAGCCTCACAACTGGAAGTGGCCACAGTAGGCTGCTTCTTGCTCAACCAAGATATACATGAGCTACCAAGCATGAAGCAAAAACCACTGGTGGACACACGAGTGTCATAACAACCGGCCCAATCTAAGTCAGAAAAAGCATGCAAATCTGGCGATAGTGATCCCCCCTTGGGATAAAACAACCCAAGTAGCCGAGTACCACTCAAGTAGCGAAAGATGCGCTTAACCGCTTTCCAATGCGTGACTCCTGGGCAATGCATGAACCTGCTCATCTGTGAGACAGCAAACTGAATATCTGGCCGAGTAATGCATAAGTAAATCAAGCATCCAACAGCCTGCTGATAGAGAACAGCATCAAATGCATCTCCAGCATCATGAAGACTCAATCGTAAACCTGTCTCCATAGGAGTGGCAATAGGCTTACAGACTTCAAGGCCAAAACGCTGCAATAATGTGTCAATATATTTCGTTTGACACAAAGCCATTCCACCATCAACGTGCATAAACTGAATGCCCAAATAGTGATGCAAATGCCCCAAATCAGACATCTCAAATGAGGCATGCAAATCAGCCTTAAAATCAGCAATATGTGTCTCAATAGGACCAGTGAGCAGCATGTCATCAACATAGACAACAATGATCAGAAGCACATCATTAGCACGCTTAACATATAAGGTGCTTTCAGTTGGACTGTTCTCAAAACCATGTGCAATCAGATAGGCATGTATCTTCTCATACCAAGCACGTGGTGCTTGCTTTAAACCATATAACGCCTTCTTTAACCTGCACACCTGGTTTTCATGCCCTTCATGCACAAAGCCACGGGGCTGAAAAACATACACTTCTTCATGCAAGTCACCATTCAGAAATGTTGTTTTAATGTCCAACTGATGTACATTCCAACCATGATGGGCTGCAAGTGCACAAATGCTCCGAACAGTAGTCATACGGCATGTAGGTGCAAAGGTCTCATCAAAATCAATGCCTCTTTCCTGCGCATAACCCTTTGCAACAAGCCTAGCCTTATACCTGTCAACTGTACCATCAAGTTTACGCTTCAGCTTGTATACCCACTTAGTGCCAATGGCCTTCTTGCCAGGAGGCAAGTCACATAAAGACCATGTACCATTCTTCATTATAGCATCATATTCAGATTGCATAGCAGCCATCCAATTTTCTGAATTTTGTGCTTCATCAAAAGAAACAGGCTCATTCTCATCACAGAGACTAGATGCAGCCATAGCATAGCAATCTGATGCAAAGGAGGTACTATGAGAGCCTGAACAAGTACGATATGACAAAGGTGCATCTAATTTGCTGTCACGCAAAGTCTGCACCAGCCATTTTGGCATAGTTTTTGCCTGTTCAATATCAGCTCTCTCATCAACAAGTGCATCATGTAAATTTGCATCAGAAATGGAATGATCTGCATCATCATATGAAACCTGCAAAGGCTGAGAAGTTGCCTCATTAGGACCAGTGTTAGCCTGTCCACCTGTAAAAAGAGGCATCAAAGTATCATACATGTCTTTGGAGCTAACAGATGTCTCCTTAGTACATGAAAGCAATGGCTGAATAGCATCTTCCACAAAGACAACATCACGGCTAACCAGAATGTGTTTAGTCTGTGGATGATACAGACGATAGCCTTTACTTTCAGAACTGTACCCAACAAAAATACATTTTACTGCCTTATCATCCAATTTTCTGCGATGTTGTTCAGGCACTAATGCATATGCCAAACAACCAAAAACACACAGATGAGCAACAGATGGCTTGCGGTCATGCCAAGCCTCATATGGAGTGATAGACTGCAACGCTTTGGTGGGACACCTGTTCAGTACATATGCTGCACACATGACAGCCTCAAGCCAGAAACTATGTGGTAAAGCCTGACTTTTGACCATGCACCTCGCCATCTCCATGAGTGACCTGTTCTTTCGTTCAGCAACTCCATTCTGTTGAGGTGTATACGGCACTGTACACTGGTGTTTTATCCCACATTCAGCCAGAAATGCATTAAAATCTGAAGACATATATTCCCCCCCTCGATCAGAACGGAGGGTGCCCATTTTACATGCTGACAGATTTTCAGCCAAAACCAAAAACTGTTTGAAGCACATGAACACTTCGGACTTTGCTTTGAGTGGATATACCCATGCATGCCTGGAAAAATCATCAATGAAAGTCACGAAGTAAAGGTAATTTCCAAAAGAGGGTGTCTGCATAGGACCACAGACATCACTATGTACAAGCTGCAATTTCTGCATAGCCCGAACTGAACCATCTTTTGGAAAGGAAGAACGCTGCATTTTGCCCAAAATACAGCCTTCACAAACATGTTTTCCAGGTGCCTCAAGTTTGGGCAAAGAGGACACCATTTCAGATTTCTGCAGGCGTAACAAACTAGCAAAATTCAGATGACCAAAGCGTGCATGCCAAAGCTTTGCATCTGACATAGCCTGAGAATCATGAACTGCACATGCCGAATCATTCACAGATCTTTCATAGTCTATGAGCTTATACAGCCCACGACATAAAATGCCAGAAGCAATAATCACATCGCCATTTGAGAGATCATGGACTGTACACCTGTCATCAACAAATTTCACAACCAAGCCAATCTTGGCTAATGCAGAAACTGATAACAGATTCTTTTTGATCCCTGGCACAAATAAAGCATCTGACAAAGTGAAAGAACTACCATCAGCAGTAGTCAGAATGATCTTACCAACTCCCATAACAGGATAAGAGGAGTTATTGGCGCATGTGACAGTATTCCCTGTAGGGGCAAGCTCAAGTGAAGAGAAGAAACTGCGCTGCGAGGTAATATGTTTGGTCGCCCCACTGTCAAAGTACCAAACATCTGAGTCTACTGCAGACATGCACTGATCATGAGAAGATGGGTCAAAACTGCAGACAGTAGTAAACGCCCATTCTTCTTCCTGCACAAGATTTGCAGACTCTGTTTTTGGTGTAGAGGCCTCTGCAACAACCATTCCAGCCTCTTTCTTCTTTGCCTCTTTAGCAGCCAGTTTTGGACAGTTCTTTATAATATGATCATTTCCTTTACAGTACTTGCAGAACAATTTCTGCTTTTCTGATTTCTTCTCATCTTTATCCTGGTTCTTCGATTGTGCAGCATTTGCAGATTTCTGCTTACTAGTAGAAGAGCTCCATTTTCCTTTGCCCTTCTGACTAGCCAGGAAAGCTTGATCTGCAACACGCATAATGGACCTGTTCTGCCTGGACTGATCTTCCTGCAACAGAACAGAGACTAATTCCTCAAATGACAAGGCATTCGGATTGCCTTTCATCATCAACTGAAGAGTAGAGGCAAAACTCTGATATGAATCAGGAAGACCATTCAGAACGGTCTGCACAAGTGAGCTATCTGGTATAACTTCATCAGCAGAAATCAATTGTTCCTTCAGGTCTTTGATCTTTGTAAGAAAACTGTCCATAGAATCACCTTCATTCATGTGCTCACTCTCCAATTGTTTTCGGAGGTAAGCAACACGAGCCTCATTCCTAGCCTGGTACAAAGTGGTAAGCGTATCCCAAGCATCCTTTGCTGTTCTGCAAGAGCGAATGTGAGGAATAATGGCACGTTTGACAGACAAAGCTATCAATGCATGTGCCTGGGCATCTCTGCCATCCCAACGAATCTGCTCTGCAATAGGTGCAACAGAAACAGCAGCACGAACAGGAATCTGCGGAATATCATCTTCGACACCATCTTCATCAGCTCCAACACCTGTATTTGCAGTACCTGTCGTTACAGGTGTAACAGGACGTCTTTCAACACCCTGCACAATGTTCCACAATCCTTTTGCAACCAGTACATGTCGCATCATATAAGCCCATAATGGGTAGTTGGTACCATCCAACTTATCCTCAACAGCCAACATACGGAATACATCACTGCTTTCAGCCATGGCCGGTGACTAAAATACCTTGATGCAGAAAATTGACTGTATCTCAAAAAGTTGAACAGAACTGCCCAGACGAGTTCTGCTAGACCTGTAGCAGACTTCGAGACGCTTAAACTCGCGAACAGAAACTGGTATATACCTTTGGCACAAAAGGACAAAATAGCCTGCACAAGCACTGTGATAGTGCGTTCGGAGGCCGAAACGAGCTCAGATCGCGATTTCGGCACCACAAAGCGAAGCCGTTTTGATCTCGGAAACACCCTGAGTATGCTCACCAAATTTTGTGCGAATCTGAGACTGCAAACGGAGGAGTGTCGACGGCGCCCTAGAAGAAGCAACGACCTGCTCTGATACCAATTGTTGGAGTTAGACGTCTGCGGAAGCACGCGAACAGCACAAGGAAGAAGAAGAAGCTTGGAGCACAACACACAAGACTGAACGTATTACTAGAGAATGTACAAAGATAAGTAGCCCATTAGGGCAATAGGCCTATATACAAGCCGGGGGAAAAAAACCTCCTAAAGAGGGAAAAAAGTGCCCCGGCGGTCCTAGAGTGTTCACACACATCACTACCTAAATATATCAACAGTTCTCACTCCATTCTGGATTTTTTTGAAACCAATATAGAGTTATAAGTTTAGAGTTTTGCAAGGATTGGCATTCCCAGTAGTTAGCAATATATTTTGTTACATATTGAATCTTATTAGGCCAATGTACCCCCATCCTATTGAGATTACTTAGGGTGACTACTCTGGAAGCATGAGTACAAGGGTTCCAACAATGAGCTCTTTTCAGATATTCCTGTTGCTCCTCTTCTGGAGTACAATATTCCAATATGCCTGTATGGTTGAGGTGATACAAATGCCCAGCTACCAACATAAGTTTCTGCTTTGTAATACTAAATGTGTGTTGTTTCCAAATGTTCTACAAGGTCCCATGGTTAGCAAAGGTATTAAGGGCATGGCCCACTCAAGAACACTTTCTACTTTGAATAGATATGTATCTAGCAAGTCATCATCTAAAGGTGAACTTCGTTCTTTAGCCTGGATTCTAGACAAATGATCTGCTCTCAAATGTGTTTTTCCTTGTCTTACCACCACTTCAAAATCAAACTCCATCAGTAAAAGAAACCATCTGACTATTCTACTAGTGTGACTAGGTTTGTTTAATAAATAAAGTAAAGCTTGGTGATCCACAAAAAAACTCAAACTTGTTGGCCAAAAGGTAATGTCTATATTTTTTCACAGCAAATATCATCCCCAACCCTTCCCTCTCAGTGGTTGTGTAATTTTTCTCTGCTGAACTCAGTTGTCTAATAGCATAAGCAACTGGAAAATCTAATTTGCTCCCTTCTATTGGTTGTGTTAACACACATCCCAAAGCATAATTTGAAGCATCCACATGGACATGAAAATTTTTTTCCCACTGGAGTGTTTTCAGAATTGGTGTTGTTACCAAACAAGTTTTTAGAGTCTCAAAAGCTTGGTCACACTCTTTGGTCCACTCAAATTTTGTGATTAAGGCATAGAAAGGTTTTGCAATGTCAGCAAACTTGTGTACAAATTTTCTATAGTATCCGCAATGTCCCATGAAAGTTTGAAGTTCCTTTACATTTGTTGGTCTTGGAAGTTCTACTATGGCCTTTATTTTTTTCTCATCAGTTCAAATTCCATTTTTGGAGATTATGTGACCTAACATTCTTCCTTGTCTTACAAAGAATACACACTTTTCTAGATTTAAACAAACTCTGTATGTTCTGCATTTCTTGAATATGTTTTCTAAATCTTTCAAATGATCCTGTCTTTTTAATGAAAAAGTACACAGATCATCTACATAAATTTCCATTACACTCCTCAGGAATTCTTTGAAGATATGACACATCAATCTTTGAAAAGTTGCTGGGGCATTAGTTAACTGTTGGTAGCAGTCGGGGAACCGAAGGAGCCACAAGACGAAGAGAGTCAGAGCGAAGGGACAGCACAAGCAGACAGGGCAATCAACGGAGATCTGGCAAGTAGGCCAATAATTTTCCTCATGGAGAAGCAAGTACGAGCATTCACGCAGATCTAGCACTAAGGCAACCTATAATTTTTCAAAACCCTACACCAATCAAAAGTGATTCTTATCACTAACAATCATTGTAAATACCATTTCATATTTTTGTAGCTCCATTTTGTGCAAGCCGAGGAGTCCTCGAGCTTGAGGAGCCTTAGAAGTACCTACATATCAATTTTCGTATTTTTTAGACTCCGTTTAAGCCCTCAAATTGGCCCTAGAACCTAATTTTTAACTAGGCCGGACACTAGGTCTGGACAGGGCCAAAGCTAGTCAAAAACTATAAAAGGAGCTAGAGAGCTCATTTTTGGGGGTAGATTGTAATTGAAACAAACTTGTAAGAGCTTTTTGAAAGGAATCTAAGAACTCCATTGCTCCTCACTCTTTGTCTTGCCGTGTGTGCGTGTGTGTGTGTATGTGTGTGCATGTTGGTATGCTTCTCACTCACGCACTTGTGCTTCCACTTGCTCGAGGTCTTCATACCATCCTCTTGTCTTCCCGGATTGACATTAAAGGAGGTGCTACTCATCACTGAGCTACACCAAATTTTGGCGCCGTTGCCGGGGATCGAGCTTTGAGGACGAGCGTGTGATGGTAAGACGTAGAGTTGACGCGTTGGAGTTGTAGGTATTTTCTTCACTTTCATCTATTTTCTTGTTTTTTCTTCACCACCTTCATTACCATCACCATCTCCCACCTCCATCTCCATCATCGCAAAAATTTCTGTTTTTTGATCATATCACCATCTCCACCTCATTTCCCTCATTTCACTTGTGAGAGAGAGCAAGAGAGCAAAATTGTGTGTGCTGTCTTTGCATGTTTTTTGAGCTCTATTGCAGGTACAGACCGCATCATCGTCCCCAGCACCCTGCGCAGGTACGGAAATGGAAGTAACTGTCTGTGTGTCGCCGGGTTCTGTCAATCGCGACCGACAGAAAAGTTGATCTATTTGCTAAACAAAGTGCATATCCATGACCTACAGGCCTAGAGCTTCCCAAAAATGTGTTTAGTTTTTTGAAATTCCACAGATTTCTGTCAATCGCGATTGACACGTCAATCGCGATCAACAAACCACGACGGACAGACCTGTCAATCGCGATCGACACGTCAATCGCGATCGACACATCAATCGCGATCGACAGCCCACGACGGCTCTGTCAATCGCGACCGACAGAGTCAACGACCGATTGACCACGACCGACGGAGCCTACGCATGACACGTGTCAATCGCGATCGAGTCATCAATCGCGATCGACCCATCAATCGCGACCGACACAGTCAACGATTGTTTGACCACGACGGACAGACCCTCGCGACCGACCTGTCAATCGCGATCGACACATCAATCACGATCGACAGAGTCAACGATTGTTTGACCACGACGGACAGACCTCGCGACCGACCTGTCTATCGCGATCGACACATCAATCGCGATCGACAGAGTCAACGATTGTTTGACCACGACGGACAGACCTCGCGACCGACCTGTCAATCGCGATCGACTCATCAATCGCGACTGATAGAGTCAACAACCCTTTGACCACGATTGATTGACTTTTCGAGACAGCTGTCAATCGCGATCGAGTCATCAATCGCAATCGATAGCCACAACGGACCTGTCAATCGCGATCGACACGTCAATCGCGATTGACCTGTCAATCGCGACCGACAGACTTTGCGAACACGTTAGAAGGGCAAATTAGGTCAAATTGTTTTGGGAAAAATAGTGGTCTCAATTTTGGCCAAGTGTGGGGCAAACACTAGGGTGTAGTATTGCATCGCGAGGCCGTGCCACAAGCAACTCGAGACTTCCTGTTTACCTGATAGCATGTTTTGACTCCTGTTTTAATTCCAAAACCCTGAACGGTCATAACTTTTTCATACGAAATCCAATTTTTGAGCTTTGAGGCTTGTCAGAAAGCTCGCGACATATACTACACGCCCTCAACTGTTTTTGATAAGAATAATGCATTGATTTTCAGTTAGGGTATTTTGAAATTGACCATACCCAGGGGGAACAAAATTCAGGGATCCCTAGAATTAAGTTCCATAAAACCAATGGGCTAATTGGTGTTTGAGTTACATGAATGGAAGTGCTTGGGGTTGTCATTTGAATTTAAATCTTGAGCTAAACTTGGGCTTTTTACAGGTCCTTTGAGAGCATCGAAGGGTACGCAAAGCAAGAGTAAGTGCAGGCTTGGGAACACGCGTCCTGGGCACACCAGGGCAACAACTCAAGGAAAGGGACTCAAGGTTGGAACACCCGCAACACCCTCTGTCAATTCATAGTTTAGGCTAAGTACGGGTAGTGTTAGAAGCAATTTCAGGCAACGATAGGCACGAGATAAATCAAAGACTATCTAAGAAATCAAGTTCAAGTCAGGAGATAACCTGTGTGTGTGAACGACGACCTTAAAGGAAAAGAACCCAATATGAAACGACCAAACTAAAGTACGAAAACCACTCAAGTATTCCTGACGACGCAATATCAGACAAGATCATAAACATAATAACTCACTAAAAACGAATCAAGCGACTGAGACCAATTGATCAGCAACGAGGTTGTACTCTGGGCAAAAATTGGGCTACTTAACTAGGCATATGAACCTTAGATCAGGGCGACATCTACTAAGGGATAGACAGAGCCTTAGGTCTTCAGAGGCTAGTGTCAACCACACTACTAGGTCGTGGGCCCAGCAGTTGAGCCATCACTCATACTACCCAAGTTCTAAGACTAGTGAATCCGGGATGTCTCAAGGTATGGAGAGACCTACAGGCAGTTCAGGAGTGCCCTACTTGCATAGGGTAGAAGGCCCTTACAAAACGCAGTTGGAATACCTTAGGACCAACCGATTGGGTGCTAGCATCTATGAGGACGGCCTAGGAAGGTCTGTGGTACAGATTAAGAATCCCGATCATTCCATTGGATTAGAGCGCCCAGCTGTCAAGTTCAAAAACGGAGTTTACTTAGACAAGGAAGGGACAATATATATAGTCACCAGTCATCCAGATAGGACTGATGAATTTGGGAATGTAGTCCCAGAATCGGACTTAGATGACCTAGAGCAAGGAAACATGGGGGTAGAACCGAGGACCCCTCGAGGGAAATCTGTTCTTACGAGGATTATCACACCAGAGTGGATTCCCCAAGATAATAAGAGCATAGATCTTCTTCTGAACCGAGAAACTGAAGAAGCCTTTTGGAGATATAAATCTGATCAGCCATTTGATATTGGAACAATCATGATCTATGAGTTTAAGGATCCTGATAGCCCAGGTAGAGTGACCTACTTAGATCACGCCTGAGAGAGGATCTTCGTGGTGACAGAAAATGATAGGCATGCTTACACTTGGAAAGGTGAAATTATTTTCCCCCAACCAAGATCAAATGTGTCCTACGGTCACCCTGGAGCGGGAACATCCCAAGCCCATGGTACTCAAAGAGACAGAAGCAGAGATAGGCCAGAAGTGAGCTTTGCCAACTCAGGGGGCAGAGAGAGAACGAGGACGGAAACAAATAGAGTAGAGCCTGAGGTACTTAGAGCTCACAGGAATCAAAGAAACGCAGACGAGTTCCCTCTACCACGACCTAGAGAGCACACCAGGACTTTGAGACCAACGCAGCTAGTTAAGTCCATGAAGAACTACTTCGATGGCACGGGAGATCCATACGATCATGTGGCTGAGTTTAAACAAGTCCTGAAAGCTGAACAAGTGGAGGATCTATTCACAGAGTATAACGCCTTTGGTCTGACCCTTAGGAAAACTGCCCTGACATGGTTTCAGCCACTAAACGAAAGACAGTTCAGGAGCATAGACCAACTCCTAGAGGCTTTCATTATTGAATTCTCTAAGAGTGGCATAAGACATAATACCTCCTCACTGATCCACAGCTTCAAGCAGACCCCGCAAGAAACCGTGAGACTTGCAGGAAGAAGATTTAGGCAATACTTAGAAAGATGCCCTGTTTCGGAGCTACCCACACCAGCTAAGCAAGTGGCCTTATTCTTGGATGGATTGCTAAGTACCAAATTGAGATCGTATGTGTACTTGAAGGACCCTAGGACAATAGAAGATTGTGTACGCATGTGCATTGACATTGAGGATAACCTAGGGGAGGAATTAGAGCTTTCCAAGATATACAAAGATTCGGATAGTGCTTCTAACCTCTCTTCCACGCAATCCACATCAATTGAGGAACTTGCAGAGAAAGTAGCTTAGAAATTAGGTGTCACCAGTAAACAGATCCCAAGGTTTGCCCCCGTGAAGAGATGCTACACTTGTGGTGGCGACCACATGGCGAATGTATGTCCCATTATGGCCCAACCCCAAGTAAATCCTAGTAGCCAGTACTGCACCATAGAACGAAGATACACAAATCACACAGCACAAGACTGCCCATACAATAAACAAGCTGTTAGGCAAACCTACCCTCAACCATACCCTCAACAAGGCAGATATCAGAACCAGTACCCACCACAACAGTATGCTAGGCCTCAACAAACCTACCAAACACAATACCAAGCCCAGCAAAGGCCTCAGCCTGTGTTAGCCCAACAACCTCCAGCTCCATCCAGCTTGATACCTGTCAAGTATGCAGCTGCTGAAGAAAACCTGAATAGAGCTATAGTCCCCGTAACGCCTTTGCTTTCAGAAAGTGATCCCAGTGACCATAGCTTCGATTCTACACATGTTGATAGTCCCCAGGCTTACTATATGCAGTCTCCTGAACATGGTGAGTCTTACTATAGTGAAGAGCCAAATGAACCTAGTTGGGAATCAGATTACACCAACGTCATGTATGCAAACCCCAACCCTAGACCCCAACCTAGACAAGTAAGACCCCCATTACCTAGAGGACCATGCTACAGATGTCAAGGAGATCATCTCATTCGTGACTGTCCCTTGCCCTCACCTACACAACCCCAGTCAGTAACGATCCAGGGCTATTGTCAAGAGTGCGAAAAGGAGCACCTCTTACGAGATTGCCCTAAGAATCCTAATAATATGCCAAAAATCACTCCTATTAACGTTATTGGGTTGGTGGTAGACTCCACAGGAAGTGTGACATCCACCGCACCAGTACAGGTAGTGACTAGAGCTCAGGCATTGCAGCAAAACCAAGGGGTAAACCAGGATAAGAACCCAGAGGCTAGTGAAACCGAGAGCATGACAAAGAAAAGGACTAGGGCGTGGAAAGATAGTCGGGAAAGAATGAAACGACAATGGGCTAAAAAGATGAGTGAACTTGAGGAAAGCATAAGAGAAACCAAAGCCAGGATAATTGAACTCACATCTCAAACTCCCTCTCACACTACTCCACCACCACCATTTCCATCGCCATCCGACCCGCCACCTTCCAACCCACCTCATACGGTTCCACCACCCCCTAGAGCAGGATCAGTATTGGCTGACCCCACTCCTGAAGACATAGACATGATGCTTAAAGCATATCAGGCCAGGATCCAAGAAGGGCCAAATGTCACGGATCATGACAAGTGCTACCCTAGAGCTAACCTAGAGATAGAAAGAACCAAGCTTTGCGCGAAAATGGTTGCATTGGCTCAGACTATGTTTGAAGCCAGTCGCCTTTTCAATTACTCGGGCTCAGCCAAGACGCAATTACACTTGGACGGACTTCTAGAGAAGTTAGAGGGCATAATTGCAAGATCTGCCAAGGAAGAAAAAAATCAAGAAAGAGATAAAGCAAGCAAAAACATGACCCATCCCCCATCAAAAGCTTATGTGCCCAATTCCACTGAACCATACAACCCCCCTTCCCTAGAAAGAATAGAAAAGCTAAATGCACAATCGCAAATGGAACTCGCCCCTCAACACCATAACAAGGTTAGTGAAAGAGCAGGTCTTCCTACCCAGAGAGCCTATGTGCCTGAAGCCTATGTGCCTAACTCTACGGAGCCAGACACATCATCTTCTATGAATCGGTTCACACCAGAATTCCTACGCGAGATTCAAGAAGACAAATGGGCTAAGGAAAGTGAAGCCCCTCCTCCCATTGAACTGGTGGATGACACACACGATCAATTCCCACAAGACCTTCCATCCATTTATGGAGAGCAGGAGAGTACCCAATCACAAGAGAGATTAGACTTTGAGTCTAACTCTCTACAGGAATTACCTCACTTCACGGGCCCATGGGAAGTCAAGTCTACTTGTATGAGAACCCCCACAGTCATAATACGAAATGAAGACTCAGTCATACCTAGGAACACAGAGGTAGTGAAGAATACCAAAGTGCAGTGTAATCTCACTTTGGAAGAGCTGCTTAAGGTTAGACCAGAAGTGTGGGAACATGTAGCCAATCAAGTGCCCGCGATAGCCAAACCTCGTTCCCAGGTAGGATCACATAGGACAGTGCCAGAGATACCCTTGGATAAGATAGGAGATATGTGTGAAGGTGAAGAAGGGAACACCTATCTTCCCATTACCTACCAAGAGTACACCACCAAGGCAATTTTGGACTCAGGCGCAGGAGTGGAAATTGCCACCACTTCCCTATGGAAGCGTTGGGGCAAGCCAGCACTTAGGCCAACGAGAATGAAATTGCAGATGGCCAATGGTCATATTGAGAGGCCCTTAGGATTGCTAGAAGGAATAACTCTCACCACCTGTGGTGTCGAGTTCGAGCACACATTTGGCATATGTGACTTCAGCAAAAATCATGCCTATGAGATGATCTTGGGACGACCTTTTATGCGACAGTTGCAAGTGGTACAGGATTGGGGAACCAATTCTTTATACCTGCAGCACTTAGGTGTTACGACCAAAGTCAATCTCAAGGATTACTCTCATAGAGATGTCCCTCCTATCCAATGGAACCCCATCCATAGAGCCAAAGATGATACGGAATCAGTGCATTCCATAGGATCAGGATCCTCATGGATGCATGAAGACACTCACTTATGGATGTGCAAAGTAGCAGTAGAGGAAGAGAAGAGGGAAAAGGCCAGAGAAATAGGTGCAAACGAAACGCATAGACCTATTCAAGACCCAGCCTATGCACCTGTAGTATTTCCTGATGAGGAATTTGAACCCCACGGCTGGGCAGATATCCTAGCAACAATGGATGTAGCCATCAATGAGGAACAATGGACACCTCACTGTGATGAGGATGGCTATGACATTTCAGTCTTCTCCATAGAGCCAATCATGGGAGAGGCAGTTCTAGAAGAATGTGAACCTAGCCCTGACGCAATTGAGGATGCCAGTGACTCTGATCTAGAGTCAATCATCATGGACCCACCATTTGCATCAGATGAAGAATACTTCCATGAAGTAGAATTTCAACCCCAAAGGCATGGAGAGCTTACAAATGATGTAAGATTAGCCACACATGTGACCCCGAAGGAAGAAGGAAAGAAACGAAAGAAGAGAGAAGTCTCCCTAGAAGAGGAAGAATCTTTGTTTGAGGTCCCAGAAAATTTTAAGAAGTATGAAATAGACGACAGGAGAGTTATGATAAGAATGCCTAAACGGGAGGCGCAATCAGGAGAGGCCTATGATAACAAAGAAACCACCAAGAAAATAGTAGTGGCCCTAGAAGAAGGAGAAGAGAGATGCACGTACATAGGCCATGACCTAACAGAGGAAGAAGAGCATGCGTTAATAGCCTTGCTAAGAGAATACAGAGATGTATTCGCTTGGAGTTACAAGGATTTGAAGGGTGTTGACCCAGACATATGCTCACACACCATCCCCATGACTTCAGATGCCAAACCCTCTAAGCAAAAGCCCTATACATATAACGATAATTATGCTGCTAAGATCAAAGAGGAGATAGATAGACTGGTTGAAGCTGGATTTATCTATGAAATTGAGCACACTGAGTGGGTATCCCCCATTGTAGTGGTGCCCATGAAAAATGGAAAACTGCGTGTATGCATTAACTTGAAGAAGGTCAATGCAGCCACAATCCGAGATAACTATCCGCTTCCCATCACAGAACATCTCTTAGAAAGAGTGGCAGGCAAGGAAGTGTACAGCTTCCTGGATGGATTCTCTGGCTACAATCAAGTAGCCATAGCTCCAGAAGATCAGCATAAGACAGCTTTTGCCACAGAGTGGGGTATATTTGCCTTTCGGGTAATGCCATTTGGGCTTACCAACGCCCCAGCAACCTTCCAGAGGCTGATGTGCCATGTATTTAAGGAGTTCCTAAGAAAGAATTTAGAAGTCTATGTGGATGATCTTTGTGCTCATTCCAACATTAGGCAAACCCATATTCCCGAACTCAGACAAATCTTTGACAAATGTAGAGAATATCAAGTCTGCCCAAACCCAGAAAAGTGTGTTTTCATGGTCAGGCAAGGCAAGATTCTAGGACACATAGTGTCAAAGAATGGCATATCCACTGATGAAGAGAAGGTAAGAGCCATATCAGAGCTACCTAGGCCAAGGAATGTCAAGGAAGTACAAGCTTTCATGGGGCATTGTGGTTACTACCGCCGGTTCATTCACATGTATGCTGTCATTGCAAAGCCCATGTATGGACTTCTGACTAACTTTGAGTGGACGGATGAATGTGAGGATTCCTTCCAGGAGCTTAAACGAAGATTATGTTCAGCACCAATCTTGACCACACCAGATTGGAATAAGCCTTTCCATGTTCATGTGGATGCATCCAATTATGCCATTGGGTGTGTGCTTGCTCAACCTACTGGTGAAGGTAATATGGATCTTCCAATTGCCTATGCTAGTAGACAATTGAATGCAGCTGAACGAAATTATACCACTATAGAGAGAGAGGGTTTAGGCATGGTATATGCAGCTAAGAAATTTAGACATTATCTGCTTGCAAATAAGTTTAAATTTTTTACTGACCACCAAGCATTGTTATATCTAGTGAACAAGCCATGCAATACAGGAAGGTTAGTAAGATGGTTTCTCTTACTAATGGAATACGATTTCGAGGTTGTGGTAAGGAAAGGAAGGACTCATTTGAGAGCTGATCATCTTTCTAGGCTCACATCTGGAGAAGCCCCACAAGGAGTGTCAGATGACCTTCCTGATGCTTACTTGTTTAATTTGGAAGTGGTGCCACAATGGGCTAAGCCACTAGTGCCAGTATTGACATACGGGCCTAGTCACCCAGTAATAAACACGCAGGATAGGGAGGTAGTAAAAGCCCAAAAGTATCACATCATGGCTAGAAGTATGTACAAGCACACAAATCAAGGGATCTTGGCCTGTTGTGTGGAAGAGGATGAATACACAAAATGGTTGCAATTAGCACATGTAAGTGCATTAGAGCAACACCATTCAAAGCAACGAACCCTACAAACACTAAGAAGACTAGGAGTACATTGGCCAACTATGGAAGCTGATGTCCAAAAATTGTGCAAGGAATGCCCAATCTGTTGCACTAAACCACCTGTGGAACATGCCACTCTTTATCAAGTGTCCCTAGTGCCAGATTGGAGTGAACCATTAGTATCCTTCCTGAGGACGAAAACATTCCCTCAAGACATGACGCTTGCTAGGAAAAGGAGTTTAGAACAAGAAGCCCAGGATTACTCTCTCATTGGCGATAATCTATACAAATGTGGTAAAGATGATTACTTGAGACTATGTGTCCATGAAAGTGAGTATCTCAAGATCTTAGACACTGCTCACCAAGGTGTAGCAGGAGGACATTTTGGTCCAGATCGGGTGATCAAAGCAATACTATTTGCGGGCTTTTGGTGGCCGACCCTTCACATGGACGCACATACCTATGTGAAACGCTGTGATGTCTGTCAGAGAACTCAATATCCTATACATAAAGATGAGATGCCACTGAAACCTATGATGGGTGGACGTGCCTTCTCTAAGTGGGGAATAGACTTCGTAGGTCCTATTAATCCCCCAGCTAAGGGTTCCCATGCAGAATATATCATTGTTGCGACAGATTATCTAACAAAGTGGGTAGAGGTAAAAGCCACAACTAAGAACAATGCTCAAACAACAGCCCAGTTTTTATTTGAGAATGTGTTCACAAGATACGGGCTACCTATAGAGTTAGTGAGTGATAGAGGCACTCATTTCTTGAATGAAGTGATTGAAAATCTACTCCACGAATTCTTGGTAGTTCATAAGAAGTCTGCACCCTACCACCCACAAGCTAATGGGCAAGCCGAAAGCACAAACAAGATTCTGTGCAATGTGTTGACCAAGCTCGTGAATAATAAACGCTCTGATTGGGACAAACAGCTACACCATGCTGTTTGGGCATACCGAGTCGCCTACAAAACGATACTCCAAGCCACCTCCTTTCAGATGGTGTTTGGCCAAAATGCAGTGCTCCCATTGGACTTCTTGATACCCACATTGAAGGTAGCACGAGCATGAATGGACGGGTCATGAACTCTCCTCTAGACTTTTTGACCTTGAACGATTAGGAGAAACAAGACTAAGGGCAGCTGCAGGGATATATGCAGCTAAGAAACGACAGAAGGCGTATTTTGATGCCCATGTGAAGGATAAAGGTTTGAAGGCAGGTGACCTAGTACTAGTATACACTTTGAAGCAACATGCGAGAAAACTGGAGAAGAGAGGCTACGGACCCATGATCATTAACAGAATTTCAACAAGTGGAGCAGTGCAACTAGCCACATTAGAAGGTGATGTTCTCCCGAGTTATATCAGCGGATGCAGAGTCAAGTTGTATCAGGAACCTCTCACAGAGGAAATGCTAAGTCGACTTAACAATGCTAAGAAACGCAAAGAGGAAGAAAAGCGAATCCGAGAAGAAGCTCAAGCAGAAGCCCTAGAGCGCATACGGAGAATGAAATTAAGAGACAAGGTAGAGAGCACCCTAGGCAAGATGCATATGCAGATCAAGGATATGACGTGGCTATGTGTGAAGTTTCAGGTATTAGATCACAAAGGATAACTGATCGACGTCCTTTCATAACCTTAGATATAGGACAAGGAAAGAGTGCCAGGACTGTAAGAGCCTTGATTGACTCAGGTGCAGCCACTAGTGCTGTTAAATTGTCTTACTGTCAAGAGTTGCAATTGACTGTCAATCCTGTGAAAGCATATCTCATAGGATTGGGAGGCGTGGAAACCCCTTGCATAGGCGAGGTGGAACTTCCCCTCTATATTCATGATGAGGCAATGACAGTTAAAGTACTAGTATGTCAAGATGAGGACCTCACTGAACCCCTTGTCTTGGGTCAAGACTGGATCTATGGCCAAGCAGTCAACTTAAACCTAAGAAGTGGACTTCTTCAGGTATGGGTGAATCAAACTAGAATTACAATTGAGTTAAATACTGGAGCACTCAAGGAACTAGGAAAGGCACAGACTCGTGGTCCCTCCAGGGGTACACATGAAGTTGACCATGTTGTTCTTGTCCAAGGCTATGTGATACAGAAGAACGAAGATCTCAAAGAAGGAGTCAGAACCACAAGGGAACTCCCTTCTTTTCCAAAGGCCAAGAGGAGGCAGCAACTCAGGGCAGATCAATCATTGAAGACTCTCCAGGCGAGAGACCAAAAGGACGCGCGAAGCAGAACAACTCAGCCGATGAAACAAATGTGGGTGCGGAAAGACGAGCTGCCGACCATAACTAAGTCACAACAACGGTCTCAACTTCATATTAGTGATCAACGGCTTGATGCTAATAAGAGGACTCCTAAAACCTCTGTTGAGAAAGTGAAATCCATTTGGGTACCCAAGAAGTCGATGAAGGCTGACCCACAATCAAGACATATTTGGGTGCCTAAGGCTTGCTTGCAGGCTCAACTACCCCCACACAATTCACATCATACACGACAGGGTTCACTCGCTCAAGCAGCCGCCGCCCACTCTTGTCTGATACACTCGAACACACTACCACCTAGAAGCACGCATAGACTCACTTGTAAATGGGTCCCAATGACACGACAACTCCCAGCAGAATTACTCGTGCAACCCTCCCAAATCTCCCCAAAACCAAGACCAAAAGCCATTCATGGCGTTTGGCAACCTAAGACTTGTAATAAACCTCCCGACCCCAATCTCTGAATTCATCTCCACTTACTAACTGCATTAGTCAGACAGTGCATCTTTCCATCTAGCTCCTAGGACTATCCAGGCATTAACTACACACACTGTCATCGTGCACTTACTAACCACTGACTCATCATCTACCTCACGTTAATGTTGTAACGGGGACAACAACGGATGTATTCTGTCCATTACGATGTTAACACCTGGCTCTATATTCTCACAGAACCATCAAGCAAGCAGGGCCATGGCAGAAGCCGGAGGTGCCAGTTCTCACGCCGGATCCAGCGCACAGATTGTGGATATAGAAACACTCCTCCTCGAACCACATCTCATCGAAAGGCCGCAAGAACTTCAAGCTGTGCATGTACTCCCAGTTCAGGATCCTCCCCAGGGGCACACCTCTCAAGTGGGCAAACACGCGCATTGGTTCAGTGATGTTGCAGGACCGCTGGGGGATGGAACCTATTTTTGGGAAGCTGAATTGGAGTTTAATGGTAAATGGGGACGCTACCATTTTTTCACACGCAAATTTGAGAGCTATCAGAATGCCGAAGTCATGCGTTCCATATGGACCAAAGCAGGCCTGAACAGTTATTTCAGAGCCCACTTACCGAAGCTAGATTTCTTACGTTGTTCTTATCTTATCAGTACCATCACTCCTAGCAGGGCCAAGGGAGGCGACAGCACTTTTGTGGTACCCTCACTATTGCCGGGTCACGAACTTAAAAGATTCAAACTGACCCTCAATCTGGTACGAGAAGCATTGGGTATGTATGGTATGCACATTCCTACTGAAAAGGAAACAATGGTTCCAAGCAGAATGAAACATAAAGATCTCAATAAGCTGAAGGACATGGTAGCAATGACACCGACCATCGCTCTTCACCTACAGACCATCATGCAGCATTTTGCTTTTCCCGCACAGGAAAGATTCACCATGCCCCCAAAGAAGATATGGTTTAGCTTGTATTTGGAAGAGGCAGAAAACCTCCCTATCAACGTGCCACATTGGATCATAGATCAGATCCACCTAGCCCATCAACGGTGGAACAAGAAGCAGAAAAATGTGCTCCACGGGTGTTGTGCTCTGACCAAGATAATCTATCGATGTCTAGCCTATGACGTGCCTATTCAGCGGGCACTCGTATGGTCTCGAGTCCAGGAGTTCCAAAGAAGGCTATCAGCTGCAGGTCCTCCATCAAAGAAGATGAGAGGGGGAGTCCAATTACCCTGCGCTCAACCTAGGGGAGCCACCACTACACCAGAAATTACCCCTCCCTAGACACGACGCGTTAGACCATTCACCATTCGGCTACCAAGACCAAGTACAGAGGGACCCAATCTAGTGTTTCCACCAGTCCCATCGGACTTGGAATTTCCCCAGGGTTTTACTCTCAATGATCTTACTGATGAAGAAGTGGCTAGACTAATCTATGACTCTAATCTCGAAACGGAAACCGAGCGAACTCAAGAACCACAAACCCATACAACAACGTCAGCCCCCACCCAACCGCAAGTGGTAGAATTCAACGTAGATGAACAAGAGACAGAACAAGAGGAAGAACCCTACGAAGAACAAGCATATGATGAACTTTCAGAGTTAGCAAGTGCCCCCGCGTATTCGGCACAAATAAAAAGACTATATCGAACCATGCAACTAGTTCAAGAACAGCATAGAATGTCACTTGAAGCAGGCAAGAAACTCATGAACCAAATGCTGGCAGAGGAAGGTGTGGATGACCTGTTCATCGAGTCCCTCAACCTACACGCAGATGCAGTAGGATTGGATGAGGCCATTCATGAGGCAATGGCCTACATTCACCGATTTGAGAAAGGAGTTCCCGCCCGTCCCATGAGATCCGGGAAACAAATTCATATCAATGTATCAGCACCAGGAGATACAACGCAAACAGACGAACATCACGAAGCACCACTGTCGCCACCCTCCCCACCCCTCACTACACAACTCACTCCACCACATGACACTACCACCACCACATCCACTACCACCACAATTGTAATGGGAATTCCACTCTCTCCGGGAATCCACTTCGGGGGAGTCACCATGCCCACTTTCACCACTCTCTTCACTAACGTCACATCCACCCCACCCACGATCCCCATCTACTCGGTCACTCAAACATTTGACACCATGGAAACATCTCCTGCCACTGCACCGCTCCCTCCCCCCATGCCAACCCCATCTCCCATACCCCCTCCACCCACATCTCCACTTGCATCCACAGCATTCACCACTCCCTTTCCCGCCCCCATTCCCCCTGCATCTTCACCCCTCCCTGCATCATTCAATGTACATAGTATATTCCAAGCTTTAAATCAATGTGTCTATCAACTTCAGAATGAGTACAGAGCTTTGGACGACCGGTATCAACAACTGACAATAAATCACCAGAACTTACAAAGACAACTTACAATTCTTGAAGAAGAAAATGCAGAGGTGAATCAACGTTATTCAACGCTTGAGCAGGCTCACCAAACACTACTAGAGGCACCCCAACCATCGAAAGATTCAGGTGTCAAACAACTAGAAGCCTTGCTCGAAGTATATCAGGCCGATAACCTACGAGTCCGACGTAACTTGGCGCTACTCAGGAAACATATGGCCACAGCACTTGAAGAGAACAAGAGACTGCAAAAACAAAATGAAGAGAATCTGGAAGCAGCAATGGAAGGCTCTCCCCACGAGATAGATCCAGAGCAGTTCAAAGCAGTTCCCTCGGAGACGATGAAAACCATTTTGGAAAGCTATGCAGATCTTCTAGAAGCCCATGATGACTTGGAAAGAGAACGTGACACACTACGAAGCAGACTTAAGGAACAGGAAGAGCAACCGAAGAGCGCCCCATCAACCTCTACCTCAGACGAGGTAAAGGCCTTAACTGAGCAGGTGGCAGAATTACAAAAGAGGTTACTGACATACGAGAGGTAGCCTTCTCCAGTAGTAGAACCAGAGCCAGAAGAGTTGGTCCCTATCGAGGTAGATGATTCGTACGAAGAACCGTATGTTCCTATGCCGATGCCAGGAGGGCAATGCACCTCAGAGGGACTAGACACCTTGGAAGTAGAAGCACCCGAGTGGCTTCAGACACTGGAAAGGACAGCGAACACCCACGAAGAACGAGTGGCCATTCAGATCCAATCGCTAGCGAACCTAGAAGAAACTGTCATAAGGTCAGAATATTTCAGAAGCATGTCTCATCATAGATGGATCGGCACCAATGATGACCAATATGTGTCGTACTGCATACTTTTGGCCGATTACAACGCCGAAATTCAACGACGATGCGGCAAGCCTCCCACATTTGCTACACAATTTGGTCCAAATGATATACCGGAGAGTGCTAGGCGTGGGTCCATCCATCAACCCACCTGGAGGATCAGGCTTTTGGAAACATATCCTGAAATGGTCCGAACCTGGAATAATATGCCGTTGTTTATTAAATATAATCCTTGTTACATTCCAGTTCTTCGAAGACGCACCTGGCCTGAATTCACTATTGCCGTCAGAGACATCAAAGCCTGTGCAAAATGGTTAAATTACGTTTATCTAGCGCCTCCACGAGGACCCCCCACGGTGAACTACATGATTTCTACAATCCGTCACTGGAGCATTCGGCTACGCAATAATCCCGATGTGATGGCCCAGATGTGTATGAAAATATTTGAATTAATGCTGATCACTTTCAGGACGTTTAAGAACATTAAGGACCCTCACTTCTCAGGAGCAGGCTTCGTAACAGGAAACCAGGATCTGGTATACGATATGAGTACCACCCCATCAATTGAAGTAATATATGCTTGGCACGCCAGAATCAAGTACCTCCCAGCCTGCTTTAAACAAACATTTGAGGAGATGTTCATCACAGGATTCTGGGAATATCACTCCGAAATCTTTATACTCAGACCATCACATCTCCTCCAATTATTTGCTGTGGAGAGAACTATTTACTTAGAACAATTGAGGGTGCCTCATCCAGACATTCCCGGACCTGTAAATTGGGATGATTTGCTCACAGATCTAGCACGCGGCTTACGACTAGAAGAACACCACCTAGCCTCCGATTTCGTCCAATATTATGTTCAAAAATCCTCTAGACAAGGGTCTGTCAGGGGCGACAGACGCGAGAGTGGGGGGGGGGGTGTTGGTAGCAGTCGGGGAACCGAAGGAGCCACAAGACGAAGAGAGTCAGAGCGAAGGGACAGCACAAGTAGACAGGGCAGTCAACGGAGATCTGGCAAGTAGGCCAATAATTTTCCTCATGGAGAAGCAAGTATGAGCATTCACGCAGATCTAGCACTAAGGCAACCTATAATTTTTCAAAACCCTACACCAATCAAAAGTGATTCTTATCACTAACAATCATTGTAAATACCATTTCATATTTTTGTAGCTCCATTTTGTGCAAGCCGAGGAGTCCTCGAGCTTGAGGAGCCTTAGAAGTACCTACATATCAATTTTCATATTTTTTAGACTCCGTTTAAGCCCTCAAATTGGCCCTAGAACCTAATTTTTAACTAGGCCGGACACTAGGTCTGGACAGGGCCAAAGCTAGTCAAAAACTATAAAAGGAGCTAGAGAGCTCATTTTTGGGGGTAGATTGTAATTGAAACAAACTTGTAAGAGCTTTTTGAAAGGAATCTAAGAACTCCATTGCTCCTCACTCTTTGTCTTGCCGTGTGTGCGCGTGTGTGTGTATGTGTGTGCATGTTGGTATGCTTCTCACTCACGCACTTGTGCTTCCACTTGCTCGAGGTCTTCATACCATCCTCTTGTCTTCCCGGATTGACATTAAAGGAGGTGCTACTCATCACTGAGCTACATTAACCCAAAGGGCATAACCCTAAAAGCATAAATTCCCCATTCTCTGGAAAAGGCAATTTTATGTTGGTCCTCTAATGCTATGGGTACCTGATTGTATCCTGAAAAACCATCCAAAAAACTATACACCTCCTTCCCTGCAACTCTTTCTAGAAGATGTTCTGTTATAGGCAATGGATAGCTATCCCTTATAGTTGCTGCATTCACCTTTTTCAAGTTAATGCATACCCTAAGTTTCCCATTCTTTTTTGGTACTACAACTATAGGAGATATCCATTCTGTATAGTCAATCTCATAGATGAAATTGGTAGCCAGTAGCTTGTCAATTTCTTCCTTTATTTTAGCAGAGTATTTATCATTGAATGTGTAATGTCTTTGTTTGCTTGGCTTTGCATCAGGTGTAATAGGAATCTTATGCTCACAGATTTTAGGATCAATTCCTTTCAAATCCTTATAACTGTAAGCAAACACATCCCTATAATTTTTGGCCAAATTTCTTAATGCCTCCTCTTCTTGATTTGTCATGGCATCAACTATCACAATATGTCTTTCTTCCCCCTCTTCCTGAGTGATCATAACCTTCTTAGTTTGCTCCTCATTATCATATGCCTCTCCTTTTTTCTTTTCTCTCTTTGGTTTCATTTTTAGAAGTAGTCTTTCTTCTACTTCATAAGTCTTGAAATTTGATGGTACATCAAACTGTTGATCTTTGTTTGTCATTTTCTCATTTTTTTCATCCTCTTGGTCTTTTTTCAATTTCCTTGTGTTTGTTTTTCTTATATTTGCCTGAGATTTTATCTTTTATTGCATCTTCAGCTTTTACTTCTTCCAAATATTGTGTTTTCCCTTTTTTCAATATCATTTATTTTTCCTGGTCCTCTTCTGTTTTTGATACCCTTATCATTTGTATTCCAATGTGAAAAACATCATACCCTTCTTCATTTTGAAATTCCACTCCTACATACTCATCTTTGGCTAGATCCATGGTAGCCAAAATTTGGTTCCAACCATAAGGCTCAAATTCTTCATCTTTGAATTTTTGGGGTATATAGCTCTCATCTTGTAATTTTATCCCTTCTACACAATCTTCTCTTCTTAATCTTCTTTTTCCATTTATAAGGTTTCTTATCACATTGCACTTCCATATTGATGATTCAGTTTCATTCTGATCTTCCAACTCTGATTCTTCACTTAATTCTTGATTTTGATGTATTTTGAACCATTCTTGAGGGGATATGTCACAATAATGACCATTTCTTAGATTCACTCTGGTTATCCTTCCTTTTCTCTGAAGGTATAGACAATCATTACCCCAATCTTGCACAATTTGCATTTGTCTCATAAATGGTCTTCCTAGGATAATTTCATATGACGTGGATTGTGGAAATTCAACTATGGCAAAAGTATGTTCTATTTCTATTCCACATATGTCCACAATCACCTTTTCCCATATTCCTAGTGGTTTTTCTATGTGTCCATCTGCGAGTTGCAATCTCATTTTAGTGGGTATTAATTCATTTTTTCCCCATTTTTCCCAAGTTTGTTTAGTCATGATAGCCACACCTGATCCGCTATCCAATATAGCTAAGTCCAACTTTCTAAGGAAAAACAAAATTTGTTTAAGTGTTTTAATGAATTTTATGAATTTTTTTAGTATTTTGCCCTAAATCAAGGTAAACACTTCACTTAGGGTTTCTTGTTTAGTGATTTATTGATCCTGTGTTTCTTGATTGGTTACACTCCTTTATGCTTTGCTATCAAAACAGTTCATGAGCAAAACTTCCCAAAGAAAAAGTGCTTAAGAAGTGCAAATGTCAATTTTTTGCAAAGATAAACTCAAAACATTTTTCTTTTCAAGATACAAATAGACTTTTTATCAAGATATATTGCTTTGACTTGGTTAACAAATGGATCTTATCTACTTGCATCTAGCTACTTTACTTGACTTCCCTTAGAGCAATCATGTCATCTTCCCAAGATCAACAATTTTGCTTGGTACTTAGTCAAAAAGCACTCTACAAATGCAAGAATAGACACATTTTACCTTATCTTCAGCTTTCTTGATTCAACTTTTCACACACCTACACCTTACTTCAAAAAAATGATATGAGAAACTATCAATTTGCAATAATCTCAACACTTCTTATTCTCAAAAGATTATCTATTGCTTTCTTTTCCCAAAAGTCAAACAAAGAAATCTACCTTTTCATGTTTCCATCTCTTTGATTAAAGAGTATTACCTTTTCAATGTGTTCGATACCATCAACATTAGAAGATCCAGCAAGGTCCAACTTCAATGAAGCTTTTGCTTTACTCCTCGGCAACGGCGCCAAAAAATGTTTGTTGTAGACCTTTGGAGTTATCCTCTCCAATCATTTAGCATAAAGAATCAACAATACATCTTATTTTTGTCAATCCTGGAAGTATACATGAGACCACAACCCCTTCTAGATGATAGAATCCAAGAAATAAGAGAAAACTAGTTGGATTTCTGAGAATTAATGAAGATGAAGAGGAATTTCTAGGGTTTGGATTATCTTGAGAAATACTCCATCATTTTCAATAATCTTGGTGTCTAAAGCATGTTATTTTCTCAACAGAACATACTCACAAAGTCAAAACTCAAAAATGATACCTGTAACCTTCAGACGAGATAATCACGATTCTGTTAAATCAGACAATTTTCATCTCCAGCACCATTCTTCATCAATTTCTCACTCAAAACATCAATAACCAACTCTCTTCATACACATTCATCATAAATACACAATAGAAGCTTGCAAATCTCCATGGATACACATAGAATAGACTCAACAAATCAAAGAAATCACATAAAAGGAAGAAACACGATTTTCTGTAGGAAACTCTCTCTTTACTTGGATAGCATGTAATACAAATAACCAACCCTCTCATAGTAGAGGAAATTGTCTTTTATACATTTTCAAGTGTCCCTTTTCACACTTGAATTTTTGTCCTTTCCTCTTCTGATCTAAAAATATGCTATCTAGGAGTTCCAAAAATTCTAGAAAAAATACATATGATTCTACTCTCCATAAGGAAGACTCTTCCTTATTTTTACATCATTTGCATAAATATTTTTACAAGTTTTTGGCATTTTACAATTATTTTCCATCAAAAATACTTCAAAAAAATACTTCTTCTAACACATATGCATACATACATGCTTACATGCTTACACACATACACACACATATAAACCTACATACACATACACACATATACGTACTTACATATACACACATATAGATACACACATATACACACATGCATATACATACGCATTCATACACACATACACATGCATACACATACATATACACACACACATACATATACGTATACACATATCAAGTCACATGCATACGTGCACACAAACATACACATGCATATACATGTATGCATGCATACATAATGTGCACGTACACATGCATACACATATACATATACATACACATACATATACACACATACATATACATGCATACATATGTACACATACATATATTGATTTCTAACACATTTTGTTTTGTAAGTATAGATATTATGGATCGTAGTAGAGAGGGAAAAGCAAAACTCACTCTCATAAAAAGTCTTATGAGAGCAAGAGTTCTACATGATACCTTAGGGATCATCATGCATGAGTACTCAAAGATGCATGATGATGAGCTAGATTTTATGATCCACATGCTTACCCAACGATTATAGGAGGGCTCTTCTATGGCTCCACATGGAGGAAGAGAACCATCTGCTCATAGTTTTTTTTCACAGTTTTTTTTAGTGATATTATAACACATATTTTTATTTATTTTTATCTATCTATTTTCAGGATACCTAAACCACCTCCAGATCATGAGAGAAGAGCACAGGTGCCTATGAGGAAATGCATAGGCACCCTAGGGCTAGAGTGTGATATAGAGCCAGAGGGGAATATAGTGTATATAGGGAATATCAACAACACCATATGCTGGAATCTACACACATGAATAAAAATCATTACTACTGAATAA
Organism: Ceratopteris richardii; assembly: GCA_020310875.1. Taxonomy (NCBI): domain Eukaryota; kingdom Viridiplantae; phylum Streptophyta; class Polypodiopsida; order Polypodiales; family Pteridaceae; genus Ceratopteris; species Ceratopteris richardii. Next base: position 35,741,872 of record CM035424.1, read on the forward strand.
AAAGTAAACTTTAAACATAAAACTAAATATATAAGTAATTAAATATGGATAGAAAATTTTCATCCTCTCTCTAGCTAAAAGGTACTTTTGCAGTCCACCATCCATAATTCACTAATAACTCATCACCAGCATGTAATGTATTAATAGCATTGAAAACTGTGTATCTTGCTACATATCTACTCACGTATGGTGATTCATGACTATTTTCATGCTCCTCAAATGTGCAATTAGTCCTTGAACTATTATGTAACCCTTGACTACTATTTATTAAACATGCTATATTTCCATGCATGTAAGGTCTTCCATAAATGTATAATCTTTCATTTTTTGCATGTGAAATCCTTCTACTAGTAAGGGATGATGCATTCAAGCATATTCCATAAGTACTCATGCTTTGAACATAACGTGCAAGTCCATACCAATCTCCCCATCCATATATAGGATGACAAAATGACATAAGAGTGACTTCAGAGTCCGGAGGGACATACAAATCCTCTACAATAAAGAGACCACGACCAGCACTAGTAATAGTGGCTGAAGCAATCATATAGTGATTACCCCAAAAGTTAAAAACCTCTCCATCTAAAGGAAGTGGTCCTCTATTCCATCCTCCATATCTTCTTCTATCATATGTTTGTACTAGAGAACGATCACGAGCTAGCAATGGATAAACTCCAGCCATTTCAGTCTCTAAACCAGGAGATAAAGGATTTCTAGAAACCTCTGCTTGTAATTTATGAACAACAAGTCCATGATGTGTACGAGGTATATTAACATTATGAGTATGAAAATTATCATCATCATCATCATCATCAAGCAAGTATTCTTGTGTATCAACAGTAATTTGATCTTGTATATGGTTTTTAAATAAACTAATGACATAAATTTATAGGATAAATACATGCCCAAGCATTATCACATTGACCAAGTGGTGGTGCATGCTCAAAAGGACCATACTCTACCTCATGTTCAATACATTCCAATCGTGGTCTTTGATACGTGTCATAGCAAGAGTTACACCAACATATAATATGGTCTTGATAGTAAAATTCATCATAATTCCTATTGGAGGACACATGTGAAGCCGTTGCATGGGTAGGAGGCAGTGGAGTGCCCTCTGATTGATCAAAATCTGATTATAACAAGAAAAAAACATATATCAGTTATGTATCTATCAAATATATTTAAAATTAAAAGTTTGATATACTTACAATATATAGTCCTTGCATGATTAGGAGACGGTGGTGGAGTTTCGTCTAATTGATTGGAATCTACAAATAATGGTATTAGATATTAATAATCTGATTATTTACATACATAAAAATTCACATAAACACATTTACACATACACCCATATTCACATATACACATTTACACATACACACATATTCACATATACACAAATACACATTCTTGTGGGATAAATGCATGTATTTTGTATGAATGTGTGTATACGCATGCATGTGTATGTGTGTAAGTATATATGTGGATATATATATGTGTGTTTATGTATATGTATGGATATGTGTATATGTATGCATGTATGTATGTATATATGTTTGCATGTATATGTGTATGTGTATGTGTATGTGTATGTGTGTGTATATATGTGTATGTATTCTGATTCTTTTTTTTTTGTTTGAGATTAAAACAATAGGAGATATTGTATGGTGGAAAAAAATAATAGGAGACCTAACATACCAAGTGAGACGTGGCAATTTCGTAGAGAGCTACGTCTTCAGGAGTCATTTCCTCAATAGAAGATATACAAATTTATAGTTTATATTTATAACTCTCATATGTTTTAGTAATTTTTTACATTTAATTTATGTATTCCCTTTCTGTTTAAATAAATAGGTTGCTACGAAGACGAGAGTTGAGTCGGGCCACACATCGCACTTAGGCCAAATGGGCCATCGCTACATTTGTAAGTATATGTGTTATTGTAAGTATATTTTTTATTTTAGTTAAAACACAAGAAACTAATCTTTTCTATTTGTTTCAATGCAGCGAAAGGATTATGGTCGATATCCTACAAAACATGAGATTCAATATGCTACACATTTTGGATATCGAAGTTTGAGCGAGTATATGCAAGATCATCCAGAGGTATTTGTGAGTATTATTAAATTTCATATAATTATTTTATTTTTATGGATGTTTTAATTTTTTTGCTTATTTATGTTTGTTATATGCAATACAAGAGTATTATAGAGAGGCAGATATGGATGAGGTGGAGAGATAGACACAAGAGGGACGATCTCGATCGTCAGAGAGTGCTAACACAGATACATCAGATCATGCGGATGATCGTGATGATGAGGATGAGGATGAGGATGATGATGATGATGATGATGATGATGATGATGATGATTAGGATTCTTGATTATGACATTATTTATGTATTTACATTGATATATATATATATATATACATATATATATATATATATATATATATATATATATAGTTCATTTGCGTTATGTTTTGAATTGTGTGTATGGTATTAAGTAATGAAAAGTCTTATTCTATTGATTTTGATTAATGTTTATATTAAGAATGTGTTTTATTACTTTAATTATATAGTTCATTCATATTTATGTGTGCTTGTGTGTATATAAAATGTATATATGCACATGTAGGTATATATCTATATTTGTGTAAGTGTGTCTATATGCATGTATATGTATGTATCTATGTATATATATATGTGCATGTATGTATGTGCATATGTATATGTGTATATGCATGTATCTGCATGTGCATGTGTAAGTGTATGTGTATATGTATGTGCATGTGTATATGTGTATATGTATTTATGTGCATGTATATATGTAAGTGTATGTGTATATGTGTGTATGTGCATCTATATGTGTGTATATGTATCTATGTGCATGTGTGTGTGTATATGTATGTATGTGCATGTGTATGTGTGTGTATGTGCATATGTGTGTGTATGTATGTGCATGTATATGTGTGTAATATGTGTGTGTATATGTATGTATGTATGTACATATGTATATGTGTATATGCATGTATGTGCATGTGCATGTGTAAGTGTATATGCGTATGTATGTGTATGTGCATGTTTATGTGTGTGAATATGTATGTATGTGCATGTGCATGTGTAAGTGTATATGTGTATACATGTGTATGTGCATGTTTATGTGTGTGTATGTGTATGTATGTGCATGCATATGTGTATGTGTATGTGTATATGTGTGCATATGCATGTATATGTGTATATGTATGTATGTGCATGTGTGTGTATGTGCATATGTGTGTGTATGTATGTGCATATATGTGCATGTGTGTGTATATGTACGTATGTGCATATGTATGTGTATATGTATAAACATATACAAGTGTATGTATATGCATGTGTATATGTATGAAACATGCATGTGCATGTGGATGCATTTCCATTTGCATCCATGTGTATATGCATGCATGTGAATGTGCATGCATGTGGATATGCATATACATGTATTTAAGTACGTGTTAATGTGTGTATGTGTATGTGTATGTATACATGCAATAATGCATGCGTGTAAGTCTTTTGTGCATATGCATGTGTATGTGTAAGTGTATGTGCACATGTATGTGTGTGTATGTGCATGTGTATGTGTATATGTGTGAACGTGCATCTTCATGTATAAGTGTATATGTGCATATCAATAAGTGTGAGTATGCTAACTAATGAAAATAACACAATTCAAATGATATACAAAGAATGGAAATTGTACTTACAATAGTTAGCCATATTTTTTACATGTTAACTTCTTGCATAACCTGTAATAAAGAGAGAGAGAGAGAGAGAGATCAAAGAGAGAAAGAGGTAGAAAGAGAGAAATTGAGAGAGAGAGAGAGACAATAAGATAGAGATTAGACAAAACAACAATTCAACAAGCGATTGTTTCAACTCATAAGTGCAGTGCAATTATGAACGTTGGAGAGCTCTTTGATCAGATGCATGGAGATGCCGATCAAAGAGCCTCCAATGTTTTTTTGTCAAAAACCCATCATGTAAGCGATGCTAAAGTGTTGTAAACTCTTGTCCAGATAGCATCACATATATGATGATAATTAGCATCCCTTATGCGATGCAAATTAGCATTGCTTATGCGATGCTTTTTTTAACTATCACTTTAGCGACATTCGATGTAACTGTCACATATCCTATCACACCACATGTTGATAAAAATATCAAAGCTTTCTTCATTTAACCCACATCCATGCTTGATGCTTGTTGCAATGCTTTAAGCAATTTTATAATGACGAAATTGTGTCACGTTAACCATTGTAATGCGCCTGTATTCCTTGTAGTGCTAGAGGAGTTATGGAGAAGAGATCTCAAAATCATCATGAGAGCTCATGGTCGTTTGGGTACAAAAGAGGCAAGGGAAGACACTGAAGAAGAGATTCCCCTTGTAGGTAGTTCATTTGGTTTCAATCATTTCATTTTCTTCTCTCATAGACTATGTCTAGTTGCATACCATTTTTATGGGTAGCCTGATTGTGAGAGTCATATCTCTCAATGTATGTATCCATTTTTAGAGTTTAAATATTCGTTGGAAATCTTATCTTGTGTACAAAAAAGGTGTTGAAGTGCCCTTGTAGATAGTTCATTTGGTTTCAATCATTTCATTTTCTTCAGTCTCATAGACTATGTCTAGTTGCATACCATTTTATGGGTAGCTTGATTGTGAGATTCATATCTCTCAATGTATGTATCCATTTTTAGAGTTTAAATATTTGTTGGAAATCTTATCTTGTGTCATGTTAACTGTCGTTATGCGCCCGTATTCTTTGTAGTCGTGGAGGAGTTATGGAGAAGAGCTCTCAAAATCATCATGAGAGCTCGTGGTCATTTGGGTACAAAAGAGGCAAGGGAGGACACTCACAAAGAGAGGAAGAAGGTGTTGAAGTCCCCTTGTGGGTACTTCATTTGGTTTCAATCATTTCATTTTCTTCAGTCTCATAGAGTATGTCTTGTTGCATACCATTTTATGGGTTGCCTGATTGTGAGAGTCATACCTCTCAATGTATGTATCCATTTTTAAAGTTTAAATATTCCTTGGAAATATTATCTTGTTTAATTTTTCTTTCTAAAAGAGTTTTATGAGATTCACCACGCTCTGTGAGTTATTCAGTTTTTAGTGAAGTCCAGTTTTTAGCCTACTTGAGTGGACAAGTAGCCAATAATACTCCAAATTGAGTGTTTGAAAGCTCATTTTAAATCTATTGGTATTTATATTGAGTGGCCAAAATCTCAAGTTCATTGGATTTTTCAATTGATACTAGTTTTCAGTTTAAGGTTCAACTGTAGGAGAAGGTCTTCTACACTTTCCATTGCGCACAGGAGAGGAAATCTCCAACAAGAATGTGCTGTCAACTGTTAACAATCTTGATCTTGTGGATGTGGATTTTTTTGCACCTATTATTAAGGCTTAGTACCAGAATAGAATGTTTGAGAAAGTATTATTACATATTGGATCCGTTGTAAACATTTTTACCAAAAAGGATTTACAAAGAGATATGGGCAAGAGAGTTAGCTCGAGCTCCATTCCAAGTTAAAATGGCTAATCAAATAAGGATATAAGCCTTATGGATTTTGAAAAAGCAAGAAACAGAAGTTGTAGGAATGCATTTTTTGGTAAACTTTGTGGCGGTTTGGATGAGAGAATTAGCATCTCCTTATGAAATGTAGTCCTTGGGATTGACTTTAATTGTGAAACCTAAGTGTTGTAAGTACAAGGAATTGGTTCCCCAATCTTGCACTATTTGCAACTATCGCATGAATGGTCTATCTAAAATCATCTCATAGACATGGTTCTTGTTGAGTTCACATATGGCAAATGTGTGCTCAAAATCTACACCACAAGTGATGAGAGCTATGCCTTCCAGTAACCCTAAAGGCTTTTCAATGTGACCATCTACCATTTGCTTGCCCCAAGGCTTCCATAAGGAGGTGGTAGCAATGGCAACTCCGACACCTGAATCTAGAATTGCTTTGGTAGTGTAACCCTAATAAGTAATAGGGAGATAAGTATTTCCTTCTTCTGCTTTGCTCATATCTGCAATCTTGTCTAGGGATGTCTCTGGCACTATCTTGTGTGTCCCTACCTGATAGGGTGATTTAGCTACTTCTGGCACTTGATTTTCTATATGCTTCCATAGTTTTGGTTTCACTTTCAATAGCTCCTATAAGGTGAGGTGACATTGTACCTTTGTGTTCTTTACTACATCGATGTTCGTAGGTATTAATCATTCCTCATTTCTTTCCATGATAGTAGGGGCTCTCATCTAAGTAAACTTAGACTCCCATGGGTATGTGAAATGAGGCAATTCCTATAAGGAATTGGATTCAAAGTCAAACGTTCACTTATTTGTGCATCTTCCTATTCTTTGTAAATAGAGGGAATGTCCTATGGGAATTGCTCATGTAGACCATCCACTATCTCAATAGGAGGAGGATCCTTCTTCTCCTTGGCCCATTTCTCCTCTTGAATGTCTCTCAAGGATTCCTAGGAATATTGATTCAGTGAGAGAGAGACTTTGTCATTCATGGGGTTAGGCACAAATGCTTCTTTGGGAGGTAAGATAAGCCTTTCACTTCCACCATTATGTACCCTTGATGTAGCTAACTCACTAGGTTTGGCTATCATCCTCTCCAACCTCTCTAGCAATCCATTGAAATGCAACTATGTCTTGGCTGAGTTAGTGCAATTGAAAAAAGGACTCACCTCAAAGATGGTCTCAGCTAGTTCTACCATTTTTGCACAAAGCTTAGTCCATTCAATTTCTAAGTCAGCTATGTGGTAACACTTATCTAAGTCTATCACATTCGGCCCTTCTTGGATTCAGGCTTAATATGCCTTGAACATCATATCTAAATCTTACGGAGTAAGATCTGCTAGGAATGATCCCACTTTGGTTGGTAGTGGTACGGAAGGATGGTTTGGATGTGATGTGGGTGGTAGGCTTTGAGAGTGTGTGTGACATGTGATTTCTATCAATTTGTCTTTTGGTTCCCTTAAGCTCTATTCTAACTCACTCATCTTTTTTGTCCATTGTCTTTTTATTCATTCATGGCTATCCTTCCAAGCTCTCGATCTCTTCTTAATTATGCTCTCGGTCTCACTAGTTTCAGAATTCTTCTCTTTGCCTAAGCCTTGGGTTTGATGTAATGCTTGAGCTCTAGTGAATATTTGCACTAGAGTCTAGAACCAATCCAATAACATTGATTGGTGTAATCTTTTGTGTATTGGCTGGATTCTTAGGGCAATCTCTCAATAAGTGCTCTTTGCCACAACCAAGGTAGAACCCTTGGATAGTCATAGAATAGGGTTGCCCTGATGTAGACATTATGATCTCCTTGGCATCTATAGCATGGGCCTCCAGGTGCTTGGGGTCTCATCTACCTTTGTTGGGATCTAGGGTTAGGATTATGTACATCACATTTGAATATTATGGCTCTCAACTAGGTTCACTAGGAGTTTCGTAAGGATAGATCTCATTATGCTCCGATGACTCCATTTAGTAATTTGGTTGGCTATCTACATGTGTCATGTCAAAAGTTTGAGCATTGGGATCTTCTTCAAAAATCAACACAGATGCTCGCACTAGGGATCTACTTAAGTTATCCTCTGCTAATGCACACTTGATTGGGATAACATTGGCAGAGGGTGGAGGCTATTGACCTAGCACTAATTGAGGTCTTTGTTGAGCTTGGTATGGAGGTTGAGGTTGATAAGGTTCTTGGGGGCTAAAGTATTTTCATTGTTGAAATGGATTTTGGTACCTTCCTTGCTATTGATATGGCTATCGATAATTTTATCTAACCACTTGTTTGTTGTAAGGTCAATATTATGGTGTGGTTAGTGTACATTCTCTCAATGGTGCAGTATTGGCTATTAGGGTTTCCTTGGCATTGAGCCATAATTGGGTAAACATTCGCCATATCGTCTCCTCCACAATTGTAACATCATTTCATAGAGACAATCCTCGAGGCATGTTTACTTGAGACTCCTATTTTTTAGTTACTTTCTCTGCCAACTCATCTATTGAAGTTGATGGTTTGGAAGTGAAACTAGTAGAACTATCTAATTCTTTATAGATATTTGAAAGCTCTAACTCATCACTCAAATTATCCTCTATGTCTATGCACATTTGCACACACGGCTGTGTGTTCCTAGGTTCCTTCAATTAGGCGTGGAATTGCAACTTTGCACTTAACAAGCCATCCAATGATAATGCCACTTGTTTGGCTAGGTTGGGTAGTTCTGGAATAGGGAATCTCTCCAAGTATTGCCTAAATTGACATCCTACTAGTGTAATTGTCTCTTGAGGTGTTTGTTTAAAGCTATGTATGAAGGATGAAGTATTGTGCCGAATGCCACTCTTAGAAAACTCAATGATTAGTGCTTCTACCAATTGTTCAATGTTCCTGAATTGATCTTGATGCAATGGTTGAAATCAATTCAAGGTTTAATTCTTTAGCATTAGACCAAAAGAGATGTATTGAATGAACAAGTCATTAACTTGTTTTGCTCACAACACTTGTTTGAACTCTGCTACATGATCATATGGGTCTCCAGTGCCATCGAAGTAATATCTTATGGACTTAACCAATCAAGTAGCCCTCAATATCCCAGGGTGCTCTCTACGTCTTGACAAGGGAAACTCATCCATGCCTCTTTCATGTCTTGGGCCTCTATGCCTCATGATCTGCTCTGTTTGTCTCCAATCCTAATCTATCTCTTCTTGAGAGGTTTGCAAAGCTTACCTCTAGTCTTTCTCTAGTTCTTTCCTCATGGCTACCACAAATCTTAGATGACTCGCTCCATGTCGACCATGAGAAACATTAGATCTCATTGGAGAAAAAATTAAATTCACCCTTCCAAGTGTATGCATGCCTTCCATGATCCATCACCAAGAACATTCTTTGCGAAGTTTTTTCTAAGTAGACAATCTTCCCTAGGGTCTCAAGGTCTTTGAAGTCATATATGGTGACTCCGCCTACCTCACTAGGTTGATTTGGTTTAAATCTCCAAAAGGCTTCATTTGTGTCTCTATTCAAGGACATCTTGATTATTTTGTTATCTTGGGGAATCCATTTTTCTGTAATTATCCTAGACAAGATTGATTTGTCATGAGATGTTCTAGGTTCTTTTACGATGTTCTCCTAGTCTAGGTCTCTTATTTCAGACTCGGGCACTATGATTCCAAACTCATCTATCCTATCTGGAGAGCTAGTAACCACATACATGGTTCCTTTCTTATTGATATATGAGCCCTCTTCAAATTTGACCATTGGGTGTTCAAGTCCGAATGGTTGATCAAGGTTCTTGAGTTGGACCATTGATCTTCTCAAACTATCCTCATAGGTGCGAGCACCTAATACGTTGGTTTTAATATATTCTAACTGAGTCTTATAGGGACCTTCTAGTGTTTGTAAATAGGCTACCCCTGAACTACTTCCAAGTCTTTCCATACTAAATGAAATTTACGACTCACAAGTCTGAGAGCTTAGCTCGTAGGGATAATTGCTAAGCTATTGAGCCCACAATTTGGTGGTGTGATTTACACTAGCTTGAGAGGATCTAATGCTTTCTCTATCCAAACATAGGTACCTATGTGACCTAAGGTTCATATGCTTTGTGGATTGACACAATTTCCTAAGTTCAATAATTGACTAAGGGTCTACTAGATTTTCAACCTCCAGCCGAAAGCCTTGATAATTGCTGCAATGCCCAAGAAGTGTTCTCCCCAAGTGTACTCCATATGAAATCTAGTTGTTGCCTTGCTCAGAAGCTCCAAGTACCTACAAACAAGTCGAACTTTAGATCAAAAATAAAAAATTTTGAATACCCTAAATTTAAGCCAAAAATGGTTGCTTATTGCAATCGATAGTTTCTGTCTATCATAATGGATAGGGTTTCCATTGTGGCATGTATGTTGCAATGCACAGTGTTTATCATGATGGATATCTATCTATCACGATTGACACCTATCTATCATGGGGTTTGTCTATCATGATTGACTGCGGATGGCAATTGATTATGTCTATTGTGGAAAGTGTCCACTCTGATTGATTGAATTCTTGAAAAAGTCTATCTATCATGTGGAGTGTATATCACCATAGATACTGTCTATGGTGATGGATATCTATCAGTCACACTTGATAGCTTGTCCGTCGGGGTCTGTCCATCACGACTGATAGTGTTTATCATGATTGACACCTATCTATAATGATTGATAGAGAGAAAAAGAATTTTTTGAAAATTTTTATATATTTGTGCAAGCTTTCTACTCTACAATGGTGCACTCAGTCTATCCAAATAGTGAGTTTTACTGTATATCATGATTGAAAGAGGTATTTGTCATGGTATGAATAGAGATTATGTACAAATTGTAGTTGTTGCTATTGTTGTGGATGTTGTTACCTATCAGAAAGTGCAAGAAACACAATAAAATGCAGCATATGCAATCACTCTCTCTCATTCTTAGAAATGAAATGAGAAGAATGAAGGGAAGTTGAAACATGAACCAAAATGGTGAAATTTTTGTGTACATGGAAATGGAAGTAGGGGGAGAGTAGGTGTGGTAGGGATGTTGATGAAGGAGAGATACAAAAGTAAAAAAAAAAGAGTTTACCTACAACTCCAATGTCAATTCTCTACATCTTGCCATCATAGGCTCATCTTCAAAGCTCAATCCCCAACAATGGTGCCAAATTTGGTATGACTCTAGCACAATGATGAGTATGAACATGGGGAGATCCACCTCATAGTTGTCAATATGAGGAGACATAGATATGATGACCATGGTCGAATGAGTACAAAAGTGTGTGAGTGAGAAGCACACACATAGTGTTGTTCTATACAATGGCAAGTACCACGTCAAGAAGCTCCACCTCCTTAATTGTCAATCCACAGAAGAGGTAGGGTGATATGAAGATCATGAATGAGTGATGTGCAAGAAGCTGAAGGTGAGAAGCACACAAGTGCACACACACATACACACACACACAAGGTAGAGACAAGAGGAGATACAATGGAAGGGGAGGATCACACTTGCATTACTCAAAATTTCATTTACACTCAATCACATTAGCTAACCTCAAAAATGAGCTCTCTAGCTCTTTTTATAGTTTTTTGACTATTTTTGGCCGATTTCAAACCTACTGTTCGGCCTAGTTAAAAATTAGGTTCTAAGGGTCATTTGGAGGTCCAAATGAAGTCCAAAAATTACAAAATTTGGTATGAGCAATCTGTATAGGCTCTTCAAGCTCAAGGACTCCTCACAGAGCGGCTCATGGAAAAATTGGGGTTTTCTGTTACATAAGAACAAGCTCTAAAGTATTGTTTTTTAGGCATATGGATTTTATTATTTATGATAAATAACATGTGGAGGTGCACACATATCCAAATTTAGATTAAAAGTAGATAAAAGTAAGAAGGAAAGGAGAGGTGTCTATTTTCAGACAAGGAAGGTGCTTCTGTTGAGATCCTCTCATTTAAAAGAGTGATTCTCTTAGTGTAGGTGGCCAAATTGAGTGATTCTTGTTGTGTTGCAAACCTTAAAAATTTTACTATATAAGTAGATCAGCTTTTGTAAAAGATAAAATGACAAAACCCTGCATAAGAAGGCATTTTTACAGATCTTCTTTCTTATGTCTATCTGGTGTCTCATCAGAGACATACCTCTCTTCAAACTTTCATATCTCAGTCGTTATGAGGTCTTTTTGCGTGATTTTTCTTGGAAGATTTTCCTTAGATTTCAAAAACTCTATGTGTATGTGTTATAGATCTTTGATTTTTTTTGCTCTTGTACATCAGTTTTCAATTTGGATAGTTAGTCATACCTTGCTGTTGCAGGCTTCCACATACCTTGACTTCAAACTATTTCTTTGGGAGCTATATATACTCCACCTTTTTTGATGTTTTTTATTTCTAAAGCATGCTAATCAGAGTCTAATTTTAGAATATATTATTACTTTTGAGAAATTATACTCAAAGACTTTCTAGTGATTATTTTTCTACAGTCATCTTTTTCTTAAAAGTTTTGAGGAAAGTTTGATTTCTGAAGTTTGGAAATATTTGTTTGATCTTTTGAAGATCTTGGGAGGTCTCATCATGTTTCCTTGTGTTCTTTGATGTTTACAAGTTTGTAAACATAACATTGTGGTATCAAAGCTTTTGTTTTTATATTAGATCTTTCATAAAACTTATTGAATTATCTTCTTTGTTTACAACAATTCAACATGGCAGATTTGATTGCATCGATTGAGAAGTTATCAGAGGGGAGAAATTATCCCATGTGGCAATTTAAAATGGAGTCTTATCTCATGTCTAAAGGTCTTTGGGGATTGATAATAGGTACAAAAGTGAAGCCAATATTACCAGAAGCTCTTACACAAGCAGATCAAGCAAGAGAGCAAGAAAGGATCGAAAGAGACAAAAGAGTTATGTTTATTATATCACAAATAGTTTCGAATACTATGCTTGGACATATAAGAGGTTTGAATACTAGTAGAGAGGCTTGGGAGTCTCTAGAAAGGTTATTTGCAACTACCAATAGAGCAAGACAAATGCAACTTATGGGTCAATTGACAAGAGTAAAAAAGAAGCCACGACAATCAGTTAATGATTATATTCTTGAGGTAAAATCTCTTATTGAAGCATTAGCATCTATTGATGCATCTCCTAGTGAGGATACAAAGTTTAATAGCATGTTAAATGGCTTGAGAGAAGATGAAAGATGGAAATCTTTCATTACATCTATCATGACTCGAGAGAATTTACCATCCTTTGAAGATTTACAAACGCTCATGATCACTGAAGAAATCAACATAGAAGGTGGGAAATCTTATCATTCGCAAAGAGGTAGTCAAGGACAAGCTCTTTATACTTCATCAAATAGATCAAGAGGTAGAGGAAATTGGAGAGGAGGAGGAAGATTCAACAACAATGCAAGAGGACGAGGAAGCTTTAATGCTACTAGAGGAGGAAGAACAATACAACAAAGTCAACAGACTCAACCAAATGAGCAAGATAACTTTACTTGTAATTATTGTGGTAAATTTGGTCATTAGGCCAGGGATTGCTTCTCCAACCCAAATAGAAGAGGTGGTTTTAGAGGATGACAAAGAAGAAGATTCCAAGATCATATGCATCAATACAACAACATAGTGCAAGAGGAGGCTCAAACACAGAAGGAAAACATTCTTATGGCTATGCATACAGAGACACATAAGAGGAAGGTAAACAACAAAACTTGGTATGTAGATAATGGTTGCTCAAACCACATGAGTCACAACATGACTATGTTTGTGAACTTACACAAGACAGATTCAAGAGTCACAGTGGCTACTGTAGATAGTACTGAGCATGAAGCAGTTTGCATTGGTGATTGTCCACTTAATGAACATGTAACTCTCAGAGATGTTTTGTTTGTTCCTACTATTACAAGAAATTTGATTTCAATTGGATAGATGGAGGACAATGGAGTGAAGGTCGATTTTGACAATAATCACTGGCAAGCTTATCAGAAGAAAAATGGGACTTTTGTTATAAAAGGAAAAAAGATAAATAGATTATGTACTTATGAAGTTGAAGTTCTAGATTATGCAGGTTATACAATGGTCAATGGGGCTCAAGTAAGTCAATTGGATTTTATGGCATAAAAAATTAAGACACATTAGTGTTGGCAGATTGAAGGATATTGCAAAGAAATCCTTGCTTGAAGGTCTACCACAAATACCTAAGCAAGATTTGCATTTTGTTTGTGAGGCATGTCAGTTTGGAAAACAGATATGAAGTTCTTTTTCAAAAGCAGGATTGCAAAGCAGAGGTATTTTGGACTTGATTCATACTGATGTATGGGGTCAATCAAAAGAAGAGTCCATGGTAGGTAGCAAGTACTTTGTAACATTGATTGATGACTTCTCAAAGTTTACATTCATTTATTTTATGAAATACAAATCCGAAGTGTTTGATATGTTCAAGAAGTTTAAATCGTTGGTTGAAAAGCAAACAGGTCGAAGCATAAGAAGGTTGAGATCAGATGGAGGAGGTGAATATTTTTCTAACCAATTTCTTACATATTTAGAGGAAGAAGGAATAAAAAAAAGGCTACAAATAGATACACACCTCAACAAAATGGTGTGGCCGAAAGAAGAAACATGTCTATCTTGGACATGGGTAGGTGCATATTAAGTGAAAAGGACTTACCATTTACGTTTTGGGTTGAAGCATGCAATATGGCAATTTATGTGATGAACAGGTTACCACCTACTCAAAGTCATGTACAAAAAGCACCTTATGAATTGTTTTATTGATCAAAACCAGATATTTCTAATTATAGAATTTTTGGAAGCATATGTTTTGTTCATGTTCCAAAGTAGTTAAGATCAAAGTTGGATTCAAGGTCACAAAAAATGATTTTCATTGGTATGGAAAAAGGGCAACCATGATATAGATGTGTGAACCCAGATACGGGAGAGATAATTGTTCCGAGAGATGTTATTTTTCATGAAGATAAATCTTGGTATAAGCATGAAGTGCAGGTAGATGAAGAAGAAACTACAAGAAGTCATGAAGAAGAGCCAAGTTCAGTTCTAGATTTAATTTCAAAGGAAATTGAGTCACATGAAGAAGAAAGTGAAGGTTCTACATCAAGAAGAACTCAATCTGAAAGGTGCAAAAAGCATGGTAGGACAAGAAGTCAACCAAGGTATCCAGTAAGAGAAAGAAGGCAACCACAAAGATTTTCTCATGAAGCTTATATGGCAAAACTTCTTGAGGAGCAAGAACCAACAACTTTTAAAGAAGCATTAGAGGTAAAGAAATGGGTCAAAGCAATGGATGAAGAAATGACAGCTTTGTATGAGAACAATACATGGAGTTTAGTTCCAAGGCAACCTAACATGAAGGTAATAGGTAACAAATGTGTGTAGAGGATAAAGAGAAAGAGTGATGGGTCAGTAAGTAGATATAAAGCAAGGCTTGTCTGTAAAGGTTATGCATATAGTTATGGCACCGATTATGAGGAGACATTTTCTCCTGTTGAAGATCCACTTATCTACAAGTCTTCGATTGGTTCTCTTATATATGCAACTTTGACAAGGCAGGATATTACATTTAGTGTAAGTACATTGTCTCCATTCATGAACAAACCCAAAGATGTTCATATGCAAGCAGGTAAAAGGATCTTGAGATATTTGAAGGGTACATTAGATGAAGGTTTCCACTATTAATATCATGAAGTTATGGATTTGAAAGCATACAGTGATGTAGATTGGGCAGGAAATAAGGATGATAGAAGGAGTACAGGTGGATATCTGATATTTGCATGTAATAATTTGGTTTCATGGAGTTCTAAAAACTAGCCTACAGTAGCACTTTCAAGCACAAAAGCTGAATATAGAAGCCTTACAAGTGCAACACGTGATATTATGTGGTATTTGAAGCTTTATGAAGATGTGATTCTATCTACAGCATGTCCACTACTCTTTGGAGATAATGTAAGTTCATTAGAGCTTGTGCCTAATCTAGTGTACCATGCAAGGACCAAACACATTGAAGTACACTACTACTATATCTGAGAGAAGGTGGTGAATGAAGATATTGATATTCAACATGTTGGAACTAAAGATCAATTAGCAGATATACTCAGAAAAGCAGCGGATGTTCAGAAGATCAAGCGAATCAAAGTTCTACTTGGAGTCAAAGTTTTGGATTTAGAGCTTGAGGGGGGCAATGTTACATAAGAACAAGCTCATCAAACATGTTGAGGGTCGAACTATGGTAGGGGCCTTCACTTTAGGGAGTGGAGTGCTTCAACAGTGCCCACAGCCAGAACTAATTCATTGAAGGCATATACAAAAGAAGCTTAAAACCCATGGCTTGTGTTGAAGCTCAAGGTTAAGGACAAAGCATGGAAGCGCATCAAGGAAGTGGACACACAAGAAGAAGGAGCAAGTAGGGAGCTTGAAGAAGCACATGTCAATTTTTCAGAGGAAATCCCTATAAAAATAGTGATTTTTATCACTAAAAACCATTATAAATATCATTTTCCATTTTTGTAACTCCATTTTGTTCAAGTCGAGGAGTGACTACTAGAAGTAGCATCCTACCAATTTTCATAATTTTTAGACTCCATTTGAGCCCCCAAATAAGCCCTAGAACCTAATTTTTAACTAGGCCGGACACTAGGTCTGGACAGGGCCAAAACTACTCAAAAAACTATAAAAAGGGCTGGAGAGCTCATTTTTGGGGGTTAGCTTGTTGTAGATTTGAGCTTTGTAAGAGAGTTCTTTTGTAATCGAAGCTTTCCATTGTTCCACTCTTTGCTCTTACCTTGTGTGTGTGTGTGTGTATGTGTGTGCATGCTTGTGTGCTTTCACTCACACACCTGTGCCATCACTTACTCATGGTCTTCATACCGGTCCTCACGTCTCAACGGATTGACATTTATGAGGTGCAACTCCTCATGTTGGTACTCACCATTGTGCTAGAGTGACACCAAATTTGGCGCTGTTGCCAGGGAGAGAGCTTGGAGGACGAGCGTGTGATGGTAAGACGTAGAGTAGCGATGTTGGAAGGTAAAAAAATCACCATTTTCAGTTCAATTTTTAAGTTTTTCTTCTCCATCATCATCACCATCTCCACCCACCTTCATCTTCTCCATTTTTTCCATTTTTTAGAGTACATTCACCTCATTTTTCATTTGTGGCTATGAGCAAGAAGCTTAAAGGGGGTGCAAACCTGAAACGCTGGAGAAATACTACCAAAATACCCAAGAAATTGAGTGATCAATCTCGGACGTGACAAGACCTGCGCCAAATGTTGTGAGTGTGATATCGTGGGTTTGAAGAGAAGATTTTGCATCTGCTGACACATAGGAGTGACAAGGAGGACACAAGGTACTCATATTTGCAAAAATGTTTGACTTTGGACTCCAAAAAATCCAAGTGTTGTGATTTCCCGTGGTTGAGTGTCACGACATTTAGGTTTTGTGATTTCCCACAGTTGAGTGTCACGATATTTACCCTTGTCGAATATCATGATTGTCTCGCGACATTTGACAAGTGTCCAGTATCGTGGTTGCATCGCGACATTTCACAAGTGTCGAGTATCGTGGTTGCATCGCGACATTTGACAAGTGTCGAGTATCGTGGTTGCATCGCCACATTCAACAAGTGTCGGATATCATGATTGTCACACGACATTCAACAAGTGTCGAGTATCATGGAGATCAGGGCCAGGTGTCGTGTGTCATTTCCATCAGGTGTCGAGTGTTGTGTGGCCAAGTGTCGCGATATTCATCAAGTGTCGAGTGTCATGGACATTCACCAAGTGTCGAGTGTCGTCACCACTCAGGAGTCAAGTATCGCGATATTCAGCAAGTGTCGAGTGTCGTCTAAAGCAAGTTTCGTGATATCTTCCATAACCAAGTGTCCTGATATCTAAGGCTGACCAAGTGTTGCGATATCCTTCAGTGTCGAGTGTCGTGTGTCGTGACCGCCAGGTGTCGAGTGTCGTTGGACATCATGTCGCGACATCTGCTAGGTGTCGAGTGTCATGGAGGTCAAGGGTCGTGATATTTCCTGAGTGTTGTGTATCGTTTAGTTCAGATAATTCATTGTAGAATTTTCCAAGAGTGGCATCAGGCATAACACATCGTCCTTGATCCATTGCTTTAAGCAGACATCTCAAGAAACAGTGTGACTTGCAGGAAGAAGGTTTAGACAGTACTTAGAAAGATGCCCTATTCCAGAGCTACCCACACCAGCCAAACAAGTTGCATTGTTCTTAGATGGCTTACTGAGCATAAAGTTAATATCATATGTGTACTTGAAGGAGCCTAGATCCATAGAAGAATGTGTGCGGATGTGAATCGACATAGAAGACAACTTGGGTGAGGAGTTAGGACTGTCCAAACTCTATTAGGACTCTGACAGTTCTACTAGTCATACCTCTTGAACTTCCACGGAGATAGATGAGATAGCTTAGCAGGTGGCCAAAAAGCTAGGAGCTCAAAATAGACAAATGTCAAGGGTCTCCTCATTGAAGCGATGTTATACATGCGGAGGAGACCACATGGCTAATGTTTGCCCGATGATGGATCAACCCCAAGGGAACCCTAATGCTTTGTATTGCACCATTGAGAGAAAATACTTGAATCATACGGCTCAAGATTGTCCATACAATAGGCAGGCTGTTAGACAAACTTATCAGCAACCTTACCAACAAGGTAGGTATCAGAACCAGTACCAACAGCCATATTATAGGCCACAACAACAATCTCAACCTCAATACCAACAGCAATATCAGGCACCATATAGGCCACAACCAGTCCTAGGAAACCAACCACTAGCTCTTGCTAATGTGATCCCAGTTAAGTATGTAGTGGCAGAGGAGAACCTTAATAGAGCATTGGTGCCACTAACCCCATTGGTCTTAGAAAATGACTCTCATGCTCATAGTTCAAACTACTCCCATGAAGGTAGTCCACATGCTTATTACACATAATCACCTAAGCATAGTGAGACTTATTCATATCAATATGAGGCACCACCTATGGAACAAAATTGGGAGTTAGAATACTCCAATGTCATGTACACGAATCCCAACCACAGGCCCCAATTGAGACAAGTAAGACCACAAGCCCCTAGAGGACCATGCTTTAGATGTCATGGTGACCATTTCATTCATGAATGTCCCCACTCACTCACTCCAAGACAAGGACAAAACATCACAATACAAGGCTTTTGTCTTGAGTGTGGCAAAGAACATCTTCCAAGAGAGTGTCCTAGGAATCCCTCTAGTGCACCCAAGGTTACAACCATCAATGTGGTAGGCTTAGTGGCTGATTCAAGTTCAAGTAGTAGTAATGTGGATCCTGTATAGGCAGTCACTAGGGCACAAGCATTGAACGAGGATAAGCCGACTGAACAATCAGAGTCAAGTGAATCAGGAGAGCCTAGTAAGAGGAAAACGAGAACTTGGAAGGATACTAGAGAGAAAGCTAATCGCAAGTGGAATAAAAAGTTATCTAAACTAGAAGAAAGCGTGAAAGATGCAAAAACAAAAATAGAAGATATTGCATCTCAAAACCCCTCCCATGCCGAAGCTCCATCCACACCACCTCTTCCCACCCCACCACCCATTGTAAATAGACCACAACCAGGGTCTGTTCTTGGAGATCCAACCCTAGAAGGCTTGGACATGACGTTCAAGGCCTACTAGGCTTGTCTTCAAGAAGGGCCAATAGCTTCACACCTAGACAAGAGTTAACCTAGAGCAGATTTAGAGATTGAACGGACAAAAATGTGCATGAAACTTTTAGTAGTAGCTCAAGCTATGCTCAAAACTGGTCAAAAGTTCAATCAAACACTCTCTCAAACCGGATTTGCATTTCTAGGGCTTAATAGAAAGATTAGAGCAGTTGGTAAACAAGCCCCAAGTTTTGTTACCTCCACAGGCTCAACCAATTTTTGAAAGAGAAAGCTCACCGCGAAGAAAAGCTTAGGTTCCTGATTCCATAGATGACATAACACCTCTTTCAATGCAACAATACTCTCAAGAGTTCTGGCGGGAAATTCAAGAGGAGAAATGGGCCAAGGAGAAGGGTAACCCCCTTCCCATTCCCGAAATTGATGACCTTCATGATCAATTTCCCCAAGACATTCAATCCGTTTATGGAGAACAAGTAGAGCAACAAGAAGATGAAAGATTAGATTTTGAATCTAATTCTCTACAAGAGTTGCCTCAATTCATAGGCCCATGGGAGTCTGAATCTTTTCAGATCAGAGCTCCCACAATATTCGTAATAAAGGAAGACTCAGTGGTTCCAAGAAACACTGACATTGTGAAGAACACTAAGGTTCAGTGTCATCTCACCATAGAAGAGCTGCTCAAAGCAAAACCTGAGCTATGGAATCATGTGAAGGATCAAGTTCCGCAACTTGATTCCATTATGCCAAAAGCACGCTCTAAGTAGAAAGTACCAGAGATACCTCTAGACAAAATAGGGGACATGAGTGAAGGTGAAGAAGGTAATACTTATCTTTCAATCACCTATCAAGGTTACACAACCAAAGCAATCCTAGATTTAGGTGTTGTTGCTATTGCGACCACCTCCTTGTGGAAGCGATGGGGCAAACCCACATTAAGACCAACTAGAATGAAGCTTCAAATGGTGGATGGTCATTTTGAAAGACCTCTAGGATTGCTGGAAGGGATAACTCTAACCACTTGTGGTTTAGAGTTTGAACACACATTTGCTATATGTGACTTTGAGAAAAATAATGTCTACGAGACGATCCTAGGAAGACCCTTCCTACGACAATTGCAAATAGTGTAGGATTGGGGACCCAACTCCTTGTACTTACAACACTTAGGGGTCACCACCAAGTTCAATTTGAAGGATTACACCTTCAGAGATGTACCACCCCTACAGTGGAATCCTATCCACAAAGCTAAAGAGGATCCAATTTCTGTGCATTCTAGAAGTTCACCTCATCCATCATGGCTACATAAAGATACTCACTTGTGGATGTGCAAGGTTGCAGAGGAAGAGGAAAAGCGCCTAAAAGAAAGAGAAGAAGGAACTCCCCCAGGAGATAGACCAGTTAAAGACCCAGCCTATACACCAATGATATTTCCAGATGAGGAATTTGAGCCTCATGTATGGGTAGAAATCGTAGCTACCATGGACATTGTAGTCAATGAAGAACAATGGACACCTCATTGTGATGAGGAGGGGTATGATATTTCCGTGTTCATGTGTCAGACCTTGTTGGAAGAGTGTGATCCTAGTGAGGTCATAGAAGAAGAAGAGAATGATGATGATCTAGAATCCATTGTGAAGGATACTTACTTTGACTCAGAGGAGCACTATTTAGAAGACATAGGAGTGTTAACCCAAAAAGAAGAAGAACCTCTCACAAGTATTAAAACTGTAAATTCAAAGGATGGAAGTGAAGGAGGTCAAAAGAAAAAGAAAAGAAAAGCAGTGAAACAAGAAGAGGAGGAATCATTGTCCGAGGTACCAGAAAATTTCAAGAAATATGAAGTTGAAGATCGAAAAATTTTGGTACGAATGCCTAAGAGAGAGGCCATTATAGGAGAAGCATATGACAATAAAGAAAAGACCAAAAAGATTGTAGTGACCATTGAAGAGAATGAAGAGAGATGTACATACATAGGAGATGACCTAAGTGCAAAAGAAGAAGCAGAGTTGGTAGCTCTGTTAAGGAAATATAGGGACGTGTTTGCGTGGCACTATAGAGACTTGAAGGGAGTAGATCCTAGAATTTGCTCTCATACATCCCCATGACCGCTGATGCCAAGCCCACCAAACAGAAGCCCTACACATATAATGACCCTTATGCAGCTAAAATCAAAGAGGAAATTGATAGGTTGATTGAAGCTGGATTTATCTATGAGATTGAGCATACTGAATGGGTGTCCCCCATTGTAGTGGTGCCCAAGAAGAATGGAAAGTTGCGAGTGTGTATTAACCTTAAAAAAGTTAATGCTGCGACGATCAGAGATAGCTATCCACTTCCAATCACTGAACATTTATTGGAGCGTGTTGCAGGCAAGGAAGTTTATAGCTTCCTTGATGGATTTTCAGGCTACAACCAAGTAGCCATTGCCCCACAAGATCAACGCAAAACAACTTTTGCCACAGAATGGGGAATCTTTGCATTCCGTGTGATGTCGTTTGGGCTCACCAATGCACCCGCAACATTCCAAAGACTAATGTGTCATGTCTTCAAAGAGTTCTTGAGAAAGAGCTTAGAAGTATATGTGGATGATTTGTGTGCTCACTCCCAACAAAGAAGATTCCACATCCCTGAGCTCAGACAAATCTTCAACAAGTGTAGAGAATATCGAGTGTGTCTCAACCTAGAGAAGTGTGTATTCATGGTATGACAAGGCAAAATCTTAGGCCATATTGTTTCAAAGAATAGAATATCAACCGATGAGGACAAAGTTAGAGCCATAGCTGAATTGCCCAGGCCAAGGAATGTTAAAGATGTACAAGCCTTTATGGGCCATTGTTGATATTACCGGAGGTTTTTCCACATGTATGCCATCATTGCTAAACCTCTTTATGGATTATTGACAAATTCTGAGTGGAATGAGGAATGCAAAAATTCCTTCATTGAGCTGAAGAGACGTTTTGTGCACAACACCAATACTGACCACTACTGATTGGAATAAACCATTCCATGTCCACGTGGGTGCTTCCAATCATGCAATAGGATGTGTGCGAGCACAACCCACAGGAGAAGGAAATTTAGATTTGCCTATAGCATATGCTAGTAGACAGCTAAATGCGGCTGAACGAAACTATACAACAACAGAAAGAGAAGGATTAGGCATGGTATATGCCGTGAAAAATTTTAGACACTATCTATTGGCCAATAAGTTCAAATTTTTCACTGATCATATATTTGGCCAATAAACCTTGCAATTGTTAAACGCGAGTCTAACCGTCAGAAGCGCGTTTAAACATCTACTTGGGTTCTTGGGAGTGGAAGGGGTCTGTTAGACAGAGGCCCTATTCTTGATTTTCCCAAACTAACCACTTCACACACCGCAATATACTAATGCTCAAGAACTCTATCAAGAATCTGCTACACTTACACTTTTACAGTACGCAATCAAACTCTTCCAAAGTTTACCAAACACATACTAGCTAATACTCTCTTTAGCGTACAACGCAAGAACTAGTCAGTACCGTAATGCAGAATTACTTGATTAACTCAAAAATTGTCCCGAACACAAACACGATGACAACCGAGATAATAACAATGACTCAATCTTTACCGAATAGGTGCAGACAATCAACCAAAACTGAAAGACACAGAAAAACTCCAAATTCTCAAACACATAGTACTGAATGTAGATTCCTACACCGATCCAGACTTGCTCAGTGATCAGCGTACCATATAAGAACTAACGTAATACAAATCGCAGTAATAACCTTTACGGAACAATGATTTAGTACGCAACTTAAGACGAACCTTACTGTAACTTAATCTTTACTGTACAATGACAGATCTTCAACACAGAAGACAACCACGATACGACTCAGAGTTCTCAAAACACACTACAGTAATGTGCAGATCAATCACCCAGACAGACAGTCTGGTGATCCAACCGATCGTCACCGAGCGCCTCTTTTTCATTCATTTATATAAAGATACAAACATCTTTGTAACAACCTTTCGTACGTGCAGACTAGAAAAAAGATTCAGTTTTTACAACTACCAATCTGGCGGCCGACTAACACTGGCACGCACGGTGGTCTCGAACCCACAGGTTTTCAAAAATTATGGTTCCTCTACAATGTCTTCTAAATACATCACTCGGGCTAATCTAAAAGTTCGGGCGATTTTCTTCTTTAAGGCTTCTAACATCTGTTTCAAAATATTTGGTTCTACTAAGTGGGCATCTGTTCGGACAGAACTTAAGGAAATGACTTCAGTCATCAAAACGTCTGCTTGTGTCTGCAGAAAAGCTTCCTGTAGATAAAAATTGTTTGATAAGGCCGCATCCCTAGATACTTTCATTTCTACAACTTGCTTATCCATTTTGGCTAATCTATCTTTTTGAGCATCCAGTTGGTTCTCCCTTCTTTCTATCTCTTGATTTTGAAATTGGATTGTCCTAGAATAGGCATCCCTTTCTCTTTGAAGATCTATTATCACTTTTTGTAGTTGAGCTTCCACGGTCAATTTACGTTTGAGAATACTGTTTACTTCAAATAAATTGGACTTGTTTCTCTGGAGTTCTTCATTAGTCTTCTTGAGCAATTCTGCCATTTCTTGTCCTTGCTGTATTGCTTCATGTAGCTGCTGTCTAGTTTCTTCTAACAGATTCCCTAAGGCTACTCGTGCATCTTCTTTATCCTGGACTGACTGCTTCAAGTTGACTAATTCTACATCTGCAACACTCACTTATTCATCTTTCTCTTGGATTGTTGTCAGGGCCGCATCTCTTTGATTGATAATTATTTCTTGTTCTACAAGTCTGGCCTGCAACTCCTGAATTTGTCCGTTTAACGCATGATTTTCTGCCTTGACTGCCTGTAATTCTTCCTGGAGAGGAGTGATGTCTGCCTCCAGCACATCAACTTTGTGTTGAAAGTCATCTCGGATAGTATCTGTCACTTGCTTCAGTTGTGCAGGTAGTTGTTGTGAGAAGTGGATCAACAGTTGACCCATGGATGCTAACTCAGAAAATAAGGGAATTGAAGGAATTGGAGGATGAGAACACGGTTGAGATGAAGAAGCGGTGAGGAGCTGCTGGGAATTCGGTGGAGAGTAATTCGGCGATGAGGATGAAGAAGCAGTGGGTTCGTCGGGGACAATGGGTGGAATAGGAATAATGGGTTCAGCTGGGGGTTCGGGTGGATGAGTAGGAAGAATAGTAGTTGTGTTGGTTACCTTTTTGGTTATTGGTTGTGTAGTGTCATCAGGGCCGATAGATGTAGATTCCACTGCTTTAAGCAATTCTTCGAAAACCTCTTTAATGATAGGTTCTGTATCCTCTTGCTTTTCCTGCTCAGATTGCTATTGAGATGCTTCTTTTGACGAGCTTGTTCAGATTCGGTGGTAGCATCCTGTTCTTGTTGCCTTTCTGAAGAAGACTGTGCTGATGATTCATGATGCATCGATGTTGTGGTGTCATGGAAGGTTTCTTCGTCCTGTCCTTCTTCTTCTTTGTTTGCTTGATCATTTGCGGCAGACCCTTGTACCTGACTATCTGATGAACTAATTCTGATTCTTTTCCGGCAGAGAAGGTGGAAAATCTCTTCGTCATCCTCTTCATCCTCGTCCAATAGCTGTGCAGATTCTTCATGTTGCAGAATGGGTCCTTGGAGTGGTGGTTGCGCTGCAAGAATGGTTGGAAATAGAAAAGATAGGATGTGCGGCACTCTCGACCTTGGCATATCTCCTTTATTGACCTGCTTGATGATTGAAACGCATTCTTTGTGAATGCGGCAGAAGAAATACGAAGCAAAGTTGACAGGTTCTCTAGCAGCTAAATCTATAGCAGAGTAAAAGGGACGAGATATTCCATATGTGCGCTTTTGGAGATTTAAAATGGCAACTAAAAATTGGAGTGCTGATCTCTCAGGTTCGGGGCAACAAAGGATTGCATATTCATTGGAGGAGTGTCTAGGGAATAGCTGGATCATGGTAGCTATTGGTAAATTCGGGCCATTCTCTCGTCCTTGCCGAGGGAGGCGAAATGCATTAGCAAAGGCCTAGAAAGTGATTACGGTACGGGATGGTAGGTCAGTGATAGGCCAACTCTACTCAGTGGCAGGTGTGGCAGAGATGGCGGCGATTATGTGGGCATAAAACGGGTGGCAATCCACTGAATGCCAAGGCAGTTCAGCGAAATTGACCAACCCGCGGTTGCGCAGGAACTCTCCTACATCGGCAAGGAGTCCGTCACGAAAAGCGGAGAAGTTTGCCAGAGCTTCCATGACGCACACAGTAAGACACAAAGCACAGGGTATACAGATTGCACAAGCACACAAATCACGCAAACACAATAGTGTTTAACAGTGAAACGAAAAAGGTTAAGTAGATACTTGATACCGAGAAGCAATTAAATTCATGAATCATCACGCGATATTGAGATGATAACCTCATAACTTCGATGGGCATGCATGAGCAAATTCCATAAGGCATGGCAGCTGTTAGTCATAATTAGGTATCAAAACGCGGATATTTACAGACTTATTTTATTAAGTACGCAGAAAACAAAAACGAAAATAAATAAAATGAAAAAACGTTGAACACGTCAGCGAGAGCCAGATGCTTGATGATACAGCCACAACTTTGAACCATTGATGACTTTCGGAAGAGGAATTCTGGTCAAAGTAGTCAACCAAAAAGTGGCTGGGCCTACTTGTTCAGTAATCCGATAGGGACCAAACCATCGTAACTTGAATTTTCCAGCAGAGCGATTCGATTTTGCATTGTAAAAAAGTACAAGTTGCCCCACCGTAAAAACTGGAGTTTTTAGATATCGATCATGAGTTCGAGCTTGTCTTAACTGTACTTCCTGAATAGTCAGAAAACTTTGCCATCACTGCTCATCCAGTTCTCTGAGTGTATCCAACCAAAATGACAGAGATTCTTCAGGTAACAGTTTCTGGGTGAGGGGTACACGTAAACTTGGCACAACAATCTCCATTGGTGCTATGGCTTCCAGTCCATAAGCCAATTTGAAAGGTGTTAGTCCTGTTGCTACCTTGTAGGTAGTCCGTTACTCCCATAATACTGCAGGTAACAGTTGATCCCACCTTTCCAGTGATTCCTGAATCAGTTTCCAAAGCATATTTAACAAGGTTTTGTTTGTACTCTCAACCAAACCATTAGCACGAGGATAATAAGGAGAACTAAATTTATGCATTATCTGAAAAGAATGGGTGAGTAATCTCATTAAGTTGTTAGCAAAATGCGTGCCTTGATCTATAACAAGCTCCAGAGGTAAGCCAAAATGCAAGAAAACATCTTTCATTAGATACTTTGCCACCGAAACAGCTGTGGCGGACCTTAAAGCCCATGCTTCTACCCATTTGGTAGCATAATCTGTACATGTTAGAATATAACGATTATTACTGAGTATGGCTGGAGGTGTAATAGGTCCAATAAAATCTAGGCCCCACTTCTGAAAAGGCTCCAACGGCAAGACAGGTTGGAGAGGGAAAAAATGGCATTGTAGAGGCTGTCCAAACCTCTGACAAGTATCACATTGTTTGACAAATTGAGATACATCCCTATACATAGTAGGCCACCAAAGTCCACTTTGCAGAATTTTTTTGTGCGTTAAATCTGCTGCAAAGTGTCCACCGGAAGGAATTGAGTGAGCCAGAATAATGATTGAGTTAACTTCATGCGGAGGAATACAACGAAGTAAAATTCGAGTGTGATCCATATAGTATAATTCTCTAGCAATTAATCGGAATCTACGACTATACACTGCAATCTTTTTACGCATTGCAGGAGAGGTCTGAGCAGGAATACATCCATCAGTAAGAAAAGTTAATATCTGATCATAATATGTAGATGGCATAGGTGGTTCTGCATATTCATCATTAGTTGGTTCAGTAACATAAATTGCTGGTGTGGTGTCATCTACACCGATCGGAGCTTTAGCGGAATCTAAGCGAGAAAGGAAATCTGCTAAGGCATGTGAGTTGCCGGGCCGATGGATTACTTCGAAATCAAACTCTTGTAAAAGTAGAACCCAATGTGCTAATCGACCACCTAAATACTGCTGTCGTACCAGATAGACAAGTGCAGCATGATCTACATGAAAAGTAAATTTGCGGCCAAGTAAATAGTGTCTGAATTTCTTTATAGAATATACTAAACCCAGACATTCTCTTTCAGTTAGAGAGTAATTCTTTTCTGCAGGAGCAAGTCTTCTACTCGCATAGTAAACAGGCCGGAACCACTTATCAGTTTGTTGCATTAACACACTTCTAATGGCTATATCTGATGCATCTACAAAAACATGAAATGGACGTTCCCAATCAGGTGGTTGTAAAATTGGGACCTGTGTTAATAAACATTTTAGACGATCAAATGCTATTTGACATTCCTGAGTCCAATCAAACTGTTTAGGAGTACTCGTGATTAAACGATTGAGTGGAATGGCTAAATGAGCGAGCCACCGCAAATGACGACCATGCCATCTCACTTGACCCATGAAACGCATTACTTCCTTTGGTGTAGTAGGTACATTTGCTTCTAACACAGCTGCAATTCTATCTGGATCGACTTGAATACCTTGTGCAGAGACAATATGGCCAAGTAACTTTCCACATGAAACCGCAAATACAGATTTGTTTGGGTTCAGGCAGAGTCTGTATTCTGTGCACTTCTGAAAGCAACACCGTAAATGGAACAAGTGTGCTTCCATTTTACCAAATAAAGAGAAATCATCAAGATATACTTGCATAAAAGAGGTAAGATAAGGAGAGAATATTTCCTGCATACACCTCTGGAAAGTGCTGGGGGCATTTCTCAATCCGAACCACATAACAGTACAAGCAAAAACACCCCAATTGGTAATGAACGCTGTTTTTGGTATATCTTGTTCAGCCATTCTGACTTGATTATACCCACTGTATCCATCTAAGAATGAGTACATTTCGTGTCTTGCTACTCTATCAAGCATCATGTCAAGAAAAGGTAGAGGAAACGGATCTGGCACCGTAGCTGCATTTAGCTTCCGGTAATCCACACATATACGTAGCTGCTTATTCTTTTTAGGGACTATAACAATTGGTGAGATCCATTCAGTGTGCTCTACTGGTATAATGAATCCAACTTTCAATAACCTATCGAGCTCTGCCTTTACCTGTGCTGCATAATTTGGGTTCATCCGGTAGCTCGGTTGTTTGATTGGTTTTGCTTCCGGGTTCAGCATGACCCTATGTTGATAAATGTGAGGGTCCAGACCTCTCATATCTTTGTAATCCCATGCAAAAACATCAGCAAACTCACGAAATAACTGGATCAGATCTACTTGAAATACTTTAGGTAAGTTTTCCTTTATCTTGACAGGACACGGATTTTCTTCATCTCCTAGATTATAGGTGATCAACTGATCTTCTGGAACATAGAATTTTCGGGACTTCTCTGTAACATCGGATGGGTTTAAAAGTTGTTGTAGATCAGTGTCATCTATAGCAGCAATATCTTCTTTCTTGTCTCCTTCAGTCATAGGCATCACCGTACAAACTGCCGGATTCCAATTATCTACAACAGATTGTAGATCAACAGTTCCTAGGGAGATCAAATCAATATTATTCTTCAAAAACTCTTCTTCTTCATTATCTGACAAATCATCTAACATATGAACTGGTTCTGCAAAATAAGGTCTAGCATGTAATTCACAAGGCTGGATAGCATCTAACTTGACAACATATTTACGATTATTGTCCTTGAAAGTGAGTTCCTGTGCGGACCAATCTTGTATCACCTTGGCTTGTTTCAACCAAGGACGGCCGAAAAGTAGATTATAATCCAAGCTAGACTCTGGTAGTTCTAAGACGACAAAAGTCATCTTAAATGTTGTACCTTGCAAAGTTATGGGAACATCTCGTACTAGTCCCACTGGGTGGACTCTAGACTGATCAGCCATCCTTACAAAAAATTGGACAGGCTCAATTTTCGTCCATCCTAAATTTTTACATAGTGCGGCAGTAGTAATGTTTACACCAGACCCTCCATCAATTAGTACTTGATTTATTTTATGAATTTTGTACCATACCGTAATCAATGGGATCGAATGATCCACCGTAGCGTCAGTTTCTGGTTGTATTGTTGCCGTTGCTGGAATGCAGGCAGACTCAGTACTAAACTATTGCTGGAATTGTTGACGGACTCCTGGTACTAGTGCAAGTAACTGTCCAAGAGGAAGAGTAATGGACGCTTTAGATAAGATTCACCATGCTTGATTTACTTGACTTGTACCTTTCACTGATTCTGAAGACGATGCGTCGGTTACTGGAATTGACTCTTGCTCCTGTGCAGTTTCCTTTGACAGTGGAACTTGTGTCACCGGAATAGGATCTGGGAACACTGGAGGTTCTGTGGTGGTCCACTAACTAGCCTTGTCATATGTTCTTTGCTGTTCTCGGATGCTTGGTTCAAATATTTCAGCTGCTAGTTGTAACGGCCTACCGGATCTGGTTTGAACTACTGCAGCTTGTGTTTCTATGGGTGTGATCTGAACCATATTAGTCATTGGATTCTGACGTTCTTTTTTTCTCTGATCATATTCTGCTGCATCTTTACAAAATCTTCTAATGTGGACAAATTCACCGCAAAAATGGCAGCAAGGTGGTGGCAAATTAGCATTTTCCTATGTTGGTCCTGCCTGCCAACGGTTTGCATTGTAGTTATTATTTCTTTGTCCTCTGTAATTTTGGTAGCCTTGCTGCTGGTTGTTTCTCATTTGAGGAGGTACATCGTGATTGGCAGCCTGCCCTGGTTCTTGTATAATTGCATTCATTGTTGCTGTTCCCTGTACTTTGGCATTGTATGCACAGTTTTCGATGGAATGTCTTGTCATATTACAGATAGCACAAAACAACTGGTTGAGGGCACAAGTGGCACTGGTATGCCCTGAATTCTTGCACGTGGTGCAGTACATCTGTCTAGTCGGATCTTTTGCAACATTTTTACTCGCTTTTAACCATTCCAGGTCTTCCGTAAATCCTCTAACCTTGTTTTCCAGCTGCAAAGCCATTGTAATCACCACATCTAGCATCATAGCTCCCACACAGCATATGATCATAATCTGTTTAAGTTGCGGAGTCAAACCATTGATAAACCATTAAGTGATAACGTCATCCGGCAGGTTGGCATGTGCTGGCGGTAATTGCCTCAAATGCGTTAGGGTGGCATATTCTTGCATTGTCTAATTCATCTTCTGTCTATTGTTTTGCAGGTAATCGAAAATTTCGGCTGGATTCTTCTTTAGCCTGAATCTCTGCAAAAATGCATCCCTTACTACTTCATAGGTGCCGAAATGGTTAATATCATATTCTGTAAGCCATCTGGCTGCTTCAGTAACTAACGTGGACTGGAATACAATAGCTTTATATGCCGGATCAGGTGGATGATTGAGCACTGCGTAACTTATCTCAAATGTGCGTACATGAGCATCTGGGTCATCACCTAGAAATCCACCGAATTTAGTGTACATTGTTGGAGAAACAATCACTAATTGGATATATATTTGAAGGTCAAATCTTAGGAAGAAAACCCCATGCCTATGTGAAGGGACAAATTCACAAGTGTATCATATTTGTAAAGTTAGTTCCCTTTAGTTCTAGAAGTTTTTTAAAAGTCACGGGAATGAGAAAATCTATATAAGTTAGTTTGTATCAACTGACGCGGAGAGAGAGAAAGAGAGCGAGAGAGAAGAAGTAGGAGAAGGAGTTCATTTTATACGACTGAGTATAGTCGGGCTTCTCTGAGTGAGAAAGCATCTGTAAAACTTTTGAGTTTTCATAGTTATGAGAAAGAACTAAGTAAAGTTCTGTGTATGAGTCTCTCTCCATCATCTCCATGCTTGCCTACTGTGTGATGAATTCAAAAGTTCAAGTTTTCTGAGCAATTCGATGCCTGACATCGAATCTTGGCTGATAAGTCATTATTTCCATTCTCTGTGTGTTAACTGTTGTTGAATCTTTTAAAAACATGAAGTTTGTGGAGCAACTCGATGCCTGGCATCGAGTTCCAGCATAAAATGGATGCCCGGCATCGACTTCTAGCATATAAGTCATCTTCTTCATGTGTGTGTAAAAGAAGCTGTTTCTGGTGCAGAAAAAGGGCCTAAAAAAGCTCATGACTGAAATTCGATGCTAGGCATCGAATTTTTTATTTTTAGACACCCATGAATACTAAAACAGGCAAAATTTCCAGTTTTGGAAGGTCATACAGGGTCATCTTGTGAAGGCCATAACTTGAGTTCTAGAGATCCGTTTGATGCATATGATAGCTTGTTGGAAAGCTCTACTTTTCTAGTTTCAGCCTATAAAGTTTAATGGAGAAATAATACTTGAGCTAGGAGAAATTAGCAAAATACTGAAGGTATGTCATTTCGGTGACTAGGAATTTCTGTAGAAGCGAAGTTCTCACTTTAGGCTATCATTTCTCAAATTTTGGAGTGGCAATGAGTTAATGGTGACCATAGAGGTGTTCTAGTGTCACATTAATTCATTTCTTGTGGTGTTTCATACATCAACAAGTGGTATCAGAGCAGAAAGATTCTCGAGAGCATAAGACGACAAAGGTACAAGAAGTTTTGTAAAGTTTTCCATTAAAGTTTGAAAGGTGAAGCATTTGAAGACACAAGGCATCAAAAGGTTACTTCAAAAGTATCCTCATACACAAAGAACTTCAAAAGGTATTATCCTTTATCCTTTAAGCTCACAGGTTGCAGCAGAAGGAAAGAATTATGGCAGATCATATCTCCATTGACAAACTGGACAGAGATAATTACCCCGCATGGGTAATGAGAATGGAAGCCTTACTTATGAGTAAGGATCTCATGGTATATGTAACAGGTGAAGAAGAGAAGCCAGTATTTGAAGATGAAAGCCGACCAAAGAAAGAAGAACTTGATGCTTTAAAGCATTGGCAGAAGAAGGATGCAAGTGCAAAAGCCTACATCTACAATACAATCTCTGATCATTTGCTACCACACATCAGAGGATTGGAATCATCTGAAGATATATGGAATGCGTTGGAGTATCATTTCCAAAGCACTACTAAAGCAAGGAAAGCAAGTCTATGGTCAGAGTTTACAACATTCAAGAAGAAGCCAAGTCAAACCATTAGTGATTATGTCACTAAGATGAAGGATCTTGCAGATAGTCTTGGATCCATAGATGAAGATGTTGAAGATCACAGATTGATTGCTCAGCTATTTGCAGGTTTGAGAGGAGATGAAAGGTGGAAACCTTTTGTCTTATCAACAAAACTTTCATTAAATCATTATGTTCCAGATTTGAACCAGTTGCTTGGTTTGATGCTCACATATGAGCAAGACTTGAAGGGAGATGGAGATAAAGGACAAAGTTCTGCAATGTACATGAAGAATAAGAAGAAAGGAGATAAAGGTAAAGCAAAGGATGAAGAGGAGTCTAGTTCTCAAGCTTATTATGCAAGAGGTAAAGGCACTGGCAGAGGAAGAGCAAGAGGTTTTGGAAGAGGAAGAGGTAATCAAAATAACAACAAGAAGGCTTGCTGGATCTGTGGATTGAGTAATCATTTGGCTCATGAATGTTCGCACAACCAACAAGGATCAAACCAGAATCAAAACAACAATAGTAGAGGCCGAGGTGGAAGATATCAAAGTAATTTTCAAAGAGGTAGACAAAGTCAAAGAGGAGGCTATGGTAGAGGTGGAGGAAGAAGTTGGGGACAGAATCAATCCTACAACACCACCTACTACAACTATGCAAATGACACACAGAATGAAAGTCATACATCATTGATGATGATTTCAATCAGCACATCAGACAAAGAAGATCTAAAGGTATATTACATTGACTCTGGATGTTCTAATCATTTGTCAGGAAACATAGAATTGATGTCAGAATTGGAAAAAGGCATTTCTAGTCATACAGTTCAAACTGGTGATAATACAAGACATAGTGTACATTCAATTGGAAAAGTGAAATGCAAGAGTGGAGCAGATTTGCTAACCAATGTTTTGTATGTTCCTACAATACCTAAAAACTTGATTAGTGTGGGACAGATAGTTGAAAAAGGTTTTCAAGTCAGGTTTACAAATGAAGGAGTATTTGTTGAAGATCCAAAGAATGGATATAATCAGATTGTCTCTGGTAAGAAAGAAGGTAGACTCTTTACTTTAAGAGTGCAAGGGAACATTGGTCAAGCTTTGCTCACACATGGTGAAGCAGTGATTACAGAACTTGATCTCTGGCATAAGAGATTAGGTCATTTCAATGAAAGAGGAATTAAAGCTATGGTTGCTAATCAATCTGTACTAGGATTACCAAATGTGCAAAGTCAACATATGGTTTATAAGTGTGAAGCATGTCAAATGGGTAAAGCACACAGGTTACCATTTCAGAAGAAAGGATTCAAACATGATGGAGTACTTGAGCTCATTCATACAGATGTATGGGGACCAACAAAAGAAGGATCTATCAGTGGCTCAAGGTATTATGTTCTTTTCATTGATGATGCTACAAGATGGATAACATTATATGTTTTGAAGGAAAGATCAGAAGTGTTTGGAGCTTTCAAGCATTTTCATGCATATGCAGAGAGAGTCACAGGTCAAAAGCTTAAGAGACTGAGGTCTGGTGGAGGGGGAGAATACTTCTCCCGAGAGTTCAATGATTATCTTTGGAATGCAGGTATTAAGAGAGAAATAACCTGCAGGTATACACCACAACAAAATGGTGTAGCAGAAAGAAGGAACGGGACTTTGGTTGAGTTTGCTAGAGCTATGCTAAAGGAGAAGAACTGTCCAAATTATCTTTGGGTTGAGGCTGTGAATACAGCCACATATCTTGTGAATAGATTACCATGTGTAGCTCTGAATGGAATGACTCCATATGAAGCTTGGTGGGGTAAGAAACCAACACTAGATCATTGTAGAGTGTTTGGATCAATTGCATATGCTTATGTGCCATCACAGCTTAGGCATAAACTTGAACCAAAGGCAGAAAAATATGTGTTCATTGGTTATGATGAAAAGTAGATGGGTTACAGGTTGTGGAATCCTCTAACAAAACAATTTCTTGTTTCTAGAGATGTTACATTTGATGAACAGAAAAGTTGGTATGCAGATCAAAGTCATACAGTTGAAGAATTTGAAGAAGAGGTAAGAAGATAAGAGAAAGGAAAATCAATTGTGCAGGTAAATAGAGATGAAGACTATATGCAAGCAAGTACATCCAGAAGTGGATTAACAAGAAGGAATGAAGAAGCTCCTATATTTGATGAAGAGGTGTATCCAGAAACTTATGAAGAATGTGAAGCAAGAAGGTCAAGCAGGACTAGAAGACAACCAGAAAGGTATTCTTATGATACTTCTTACATAACTCAGAAGAACTATGCATATATGGTCAAAGATGATGAAGAACCCCAGAACTATGATGAAGCTAAAGGTAAGAAGCAATTGGAAGAAGCAATGAAGGAAGAATTCAATGCACTGGAGGAGAACAAGACATGGGAACTTGTTCCTAAACCAAATGGTAAGAAAGTTATTGGAAATAAATGGGTTTATAAAGTGAAGAAGCTTGCAGATGGAAGTATAGCCAGATACAAAGCTAGATTGGTAGTGAAAGGCTATGCCCAGACCTATGGCATAGATTATGATGAGACATTCAGTCCTGTAGCTAAGATGTCAACTATAAGAACAATCATTGCTATTGCAGCTTCAAAAGGATGGACTCTAAGTCAATTGGATATAAAGAATGCATTCTTGAATGGATACATATCAGATGAGGTATACATGGAACAACCTCAAGGGTTTATAGATTCCAGGTATCCAAATTTTGTTTGCAGGTTGAGAAGAGCATTGTATGGGTTGAAGCAAGCTCCAAGAGCTTGGAACTATAGACTGGTGAAGTATCTCAATGATCTTGGATATCAAAGTTCAAAAGCAGATTCAAGTCTACTTATCAAAAGAATAGAGGAAGGTACAATCTACATTTGTATTTATGTAGATGACATTATAATCACAGGTACTTCAAATGAAGGAATCAAGGAGGTAAAGAGATTACTTGAAAAAGAATTCAAGATCAGTGACCTAGGAAAGTTATCATACTTTCTTGGAATGGAAGTTACTTATACAGATCATGGCATATATGTGTCACAAGAAAGGTATCTTCTGAACTTGTTGAAGAAGTTTGATATGGAAAATTGCAGAGAAGATTCAACTCCACTTGAAGTTAATCACAAGCTCAGTAAATATGATGGTGCAGACTACAAAGATATGAGGAAGTATCAATCTCTTGTGGGTAGTTTGATTTATGCTACACTAACAAGACCTGGTCTTAGTTATGCAGTGGGAGTTTTGTCACAATTCATGCATTGTCCAAAGGACCCACATTGGATTGCAGGTCAAAGAGCTCTCAGATATATCAAAGGAACTATAAAGGAAGGATTATATTATCCTTTTACATCAGATTTGAAGTTGAGAGCCTATAGTGATTCAGATTGGGCAGGTAACCAGGATGACAGAAGATCAACTCATGGTTACATGATATACATTGGTGATAAGCTTGTAAGTTGGTGTTCAAAGAAACAACATACAGTAGCATTATCATCAACTGAAGCTGAGTACAAAGGACTTGTGGAAGCAGCTAAGGAGGTCATATGGATGCAAACATTGTTCAAAAGCTTGGGCATTGATCAAGGTACACCTACAATACATGGAGATAATATGAGTTCACTTTATCTTGCAGCAAATCCAGTTTTTCATGCAAGGACAAAGCACATAGAGATACAGTACCATTTTCTCAGAGAAAAGGTAATGGAGAAGGAGATTGAAGTGGAGTACATTTCTACCAAAGATCAGTTAGCAGACATAATGACAAAGAGCTTGGATGGTGTGAAGACCAGCAGATTCAAAAGCATGGCAGGAGTAAAAGGAAAGAAGATGATATGAAGAAACAGGGAATGTCAATTAGTGATTGAGGGGGAGCTGTTGGAGAAACAATCACTAATTGGATATATATTTGAAGGTCAAATCTTAGGAAGAAAACCCCATGCCTATGTGAAGGGACAAATTCACAAGTGTATCATATTTGTAAAGTTAGTTCCCTTTAGTTCTAGAAGTTTTTTAAAAGTCACGGGAATGAGAAAATCTATATAAGTTAGTTTGTATCAACTGACGCGGAGAGAGAGAAAGAGAGCGAGAGAGAAGAAGTAGGAGAAGGAGTTCATTTTATACGACTGAGTATAGTCGGGCTTCTCTGAGTGAGAAAGCATCTGTAAAACTTTTGAGTTTTCATAGTTATGAGAAAGAACTAAGTAAAGTTCTGTGTATGAGTCTCTCTCCATCATCTCCATGCTTGCCTACTGTGTGGTGAATTCAAAAGTTCAAGTTTTCTAAGCAATTCGATGCCTGGCATCGAATCTTGGCTGATAAGTCATTATTTCCATTCTCTGTGTGTTAACTGTTGTTGAATCTTTTAAAAACATGAAGTTTGTGGAGCAACTCGATGCCTGGCATCGAGTTCCAGCATAAAATGGATGCCCGGCATCGACTTCTAGCATATAAGTCATCTTCTTCATGTGTGTGTAAAAGAAGCTGTTTCTGGTGCAGAAAAAGGGCCTAAAAAAACTCAAAGTCGATGCCAGCATCGACCTTGACTGAAATTCGATGCTAGGCATCGAATTTTTTATTTTTAGACACCCAGGAATACTAAAACAGGCAAAATTTCTAGTTTTGGAAGGTCATACAGGGTCATCTTGTGAAGGCCATAACTTGAGTTCTAGAGATTCGTTTTATGCATATGATAGCTTGTTGGAAAGCTCTCTACTTTTCTAGTTTCAGCCTATAAAGTTTCATGGAGAAATAATACTTGAGCTAGGAGAAATTAGCAAAATACTGAAGGTATGTCATTTCGGTGACTAGGAATTTCTGTAGAAGCAAAGTTCTCACTTTAGGCTATCATTTCTCAAAGTTTGGAGTGGCAATGAGTTAATGGTGACCATAGAGGTGTTCTAGTGTCACATTAATTCATTTCTTGTGGTGTTTCATACATCAACATACATTACTCCTGTTAGAGTCGGCCGGGGTGGAAATAGATGTTGCTGTTGCTGTTGTTGTTGTTGTCCACTCATCGTGCTAGCAGTTGTATTGTGACTATCTTCTGTATCCCAAGGCTGAATATCTGAACTGTTGGAATCTGTATCATCAGCATGTGCACTCTCCGGCTTGATAATATTGTTCAGTATGTTTCAGATTTCAGCTTCAAATAAGCTACCTTCCTCCTTGATATCAAAGGTAGGAAAACTTACTCCAAATAACGGTGGCTGGACTGGAGATTCACCAAGAAATGGTAAACCGTCACCGGAAGACTGTGAACTTTCAGCAATTGGTACCGTAATAACACCGGAAGGTGTCAAAATTTCACCAAAACAAGGTGCTTTTTCACCTTCACTGATTTCTTTGGCCCAGACGTTTCTATCCGCAGACAAATTCGAAGCTTGACCCAATGGTGTTAAATTAATTTCATGCTGCATCCTGGTAGACTCTGGAGTTACTATTTCTTCGACAGAATGTGCCGAAATCGCACCAAAATCCGCCAAAAAGGTAGTACGTTCCTCCGGAATACTACCGGAATCACTACTGGCGTTCTTCAATTCCTTGACAGCTAGGTTAGACTTATCTGCGCTTCTACTTCCTGGAGGCGTCCTTAGCAAATTAGGTATCACCCAAGACTGTTGGTTTCTTCTATGCTTTGGGTATGATTCATCGGAACGAGCAACCGACATATACTACGTTTGCAATACTTTGCATACTATTCTTCTTTACGGTCGATTCACAATCTATGACCACTTTCACCAAAACAAGGTGCTTTTGCACCTTCACTGATTTCTTTGGCCGAGACGTTTCTATCCGCAGACAAATTCGAATCTTGACCCAATGGTGTTAAATTAATTTCATGCTGCGTCCTAGTAGACTCTGGAGTTACTATTTCTTCAACAGAATGTGCCGAAATCGCACCAGAATCCGCCAAAAAGGTAGTACGTTCCTCCGGAATACTACCGGAATCACTACTAGCGTTCTTCAATTCCTTGACAGCTGGGTTAGACTTATCTGTGCTTCTACTTCTTGGAGGCGTCCTTAGCAAATTAGGTATCACCCAAGACTGTTGGTTTCTTCTATGCTTCAGGTATGATTCATCGGAACGAGTAACCGGCATATACTACGTTTGCAATACTTTGCATACTATTCTTCTTTACGGTCGATTCACAATCTATGACCACTTTCACAATCAATCAACGAGCATTCTTGATGCTGAATCCGCACAGACAAATGGCAACAATCTGGTGCCACTTTCCCACAGACGGCGCCAGTGTTAAACGCGAGTCTAACCGTCAGAAGCACGTTTAAACATCTACTTGGGTTCTTGGGAGTGGAAGGGGTCTGTTAGACAGAGGTCCTGTTCTTGATTTTCCCAAACTAACCACTTCACACACCGCAATATACTAATGCTCAAGAACTCTATCAAGAATCTGCTACACTTACACTTTTACAGTGCGCAATCAAGCTCTTCCAAAGTTTACCGAACACATACTAGCTAATACTTTCTTCAGCGTACAACGCAAGAACTAGTCAGTACCGTAATGCAGAATTACTTGATTAACTCAAAAATTGTCCCGAACACAAACACGATAACAATCGAGATAATAACAATGACTCAATCTTTACCGAATAGGTGCAGACAATCAACCATAACCGAAAGACACAGAAAAACTTCAAATTCTC
The DNA here is from genome assembly GCA_020310875.1 of Ceratopteris richardii. Lineage (NCBI taxonomy): Eukaryota > Viridiplantae > Streptophyta > Polypodiopsida > Polypodiales > Pteridaceae > Ceratopteris > Ceratopteris richardii. The sequence continues at coordinate 35,780,922 of CM035424.1, forward strand.
AAACACACAGTACTGAATGTAGATTCCTACACCGATCCAGACTTACTCAGTGATCAGCGTACCATATAAGAACTAACGTAACACAACTCGCAGTAATAACCTTTATGGAACGATGACTCAGTACGCAACTTAAGACGAACCTTACTGTAACTTAATCTTTACCGTACAATGACAGATCTTCAACACAGAAGACAACCACGATACGACTCAGAGTTCTCAAAACACACTACAGTAACGTGCAGATCAATCACCCAGACAGACAGTCTGCTGATCCAATCGATCGTCACCGAGCGCCACTTTTTCATTCATTTATATAAAGATACAAACATCTTTGTAACAACCTTTCATACGTGCGGACTAGAAAAAGATTCAGTTTTTACAACTGCCAATCCGGCGGCCGACTAACACAATATAGGCCACTTAGTAAGATGGCTCCTCTTATTAATGGAATACGACTTTGAAGTTGTTGTCAGGAAAGGTAGGAACCACCTTAGGGTGGACCATCTTTCTTGCATCACTTCAGGAGAGCCACCGCAAGGAGTATTTGATGAACTACCTGACACTTATTTGTTCAATTTAGAGGTTGTTCCTAAATGGGAAAATAAGTTAGTACCTGTCCTAACCGTCGGACCCGCAAATAAGAATGTAAAAACAAACAAAGATGAAATTGTAAAATCACAAAAATATCAAATATTGGCAGGCAGCATGTACAAAAAAGATACAGAGGGTGTACAAGCTTGTTGTGTTGAGGACGATGAACATAGCGGTTGGTTGCAACAAGCTCATGAAGGAATGCTAGGAAATCACTACTCTAAACAAAGAACATTGCAAAATCTAAAACATTTAGGAGTGTATTGGCCTAGTATGGACAAAGAAATAAATGAGTGGATTAAGAATTGTCCAGTGTGTCAGACAAGACCCCCAGTGGAGCATGCGACTCTTTATCACGTATCATTAATTCCATATTGGAGTGCTCCATTGGTAGAATTCATGAGATCGGGAACACTACCCAATGAGGCTAGTCTTACACAAAAACAAAGCATGGAACAAGAGGCTCAAGACTATGCCTTAGTAGGTGATAACCTATACCGAAGAGGCAAAGATGGTTATTTAAGACTGTGCGTTCATGAATCAGACTACTTGAAAGTCTTAGAAACTGCACATAGCGGTGTAGCAGGTGGACACTTTGGGCCTGATAGAGTAATCAAGACCATTTTATTTTCAGGACTTTGGTGGCCAACTCTTCATATGGATGCACATACCTATGTGAAGAAATGTGACACATGCCAACATGCACAATATCCGATATGAAGATGAGATGCCTTTTGTTGGAACAAAACAATCACAAATTGATGATTACAAAGAGTTTGGAGCAGGTCTATAATCAGATTGAAGTTCAAGAAGTCACTTGAGAAAGTGAAGAGATCTCAGAAGTGAAGCTTGTATACATATGTATATTACAATTGGAAATTCTTGTAATTTAAGTATAGATAATCCTTAAGATGATAAGGAATAATATAATAGACGTGGGATAAGTCTAGAACCATATGTATATAAGTCAATGATGTAAAGAAATACATGTGAGAGTCATTAGAAGACAAGTGTCATAGAGATAAATGTGAAGAGAGTTATCTTCAGAAAATAGCGAGGAGTATTTCAAAGATTTCTCTCAGTGTGATCATGTGGATCATAAATCCTTTTGTACACATCTAATCTAGAAGCTAATGAAGCTATGTTCAAAGTTTCATGATCTAATTCATTTCATGATGTGAGTATGATCAATAGGAACATGTGTATGTAAAGTCTACAGAAAGACTTCTCTGAGTCGCACACTTTTTCGTGTCAATGTTTTGATTAGATCTCAGTGCACAGTGTAAAGTTTTTAATAAGTGAGCACTCAAAATCTAAGTTAGAAGATAAGGAAGCTATGGCTAAAAGCATTTATCAAAACGGGATGTGTGCTGTGAGAAATCAACTTTAGAAGTTACCTATGTCAAAGTCGCTTGTTCAGGAAGACAGTTTCAGACATACTTTTGATCTTAAGGATCATATTAAAGGTTTAATGATTCTTTTGAAGAACTAATGGTTGATATAATTGCACAAAGATAGTATGGAGATATGTGCATCATTAGTTTGAAGAAATTTGAAGATATCTGCAGGTAATGAAGTCAATTTCTGAAGCAAACTTTCTGAAGAAGGAATTTCTTCACTCAGAGAAGTGATAGTGAAAGTTTTGATAAATAAAGATAACATTTGTGTAAAGTTTGGTCGATAACTGATATAGAGGTGTTCTTAGATCAGTATAGATCAAAGCTTTGGAGAGTAAGAGGTCTCCAACAGTGGTATCAGAGGTGAAGGTGGAATACAAGTGAAGTAAAGAGCATTGGAAGTCCCGATTGTTGCAAACATTGAAGTTCTTTCAAATTAAAGAAGCACAGGATCAAAGTTTGAAAGAAAACCTGAAGGAGAATCAAGTAGGAGCTCAAAGGATCAAGAAGGATTGAAGCTTCATATCAAAGGTAGACTTTATTATCATAAATCATAGTAATTGTAGACACAGAAGATCAAAGATGGGAGAAAGCTTGCAGATTGATAAGCTAGATAGGGAGAACTATCTAGCTTGGTCCATGAGGATGGAGGCACACCTCATGAGCAAAGATTTGATGGCATTCATTACACGAGAAGAAGAAAAGCCTGAGTTTGAAGATCCTAGTGTTCCAACTAGGCAGGAACTTGCAGGTTTGAAGAATTGGATGAGAAAGGATGCTCAAGCTAGGAGCATCATTTACATGGCTGTAAATGATTATCTTCTACCTCACATCAGAGGATTAGAAAGTGCAACAGATGTGTGGAATGCTTTGGAAGGGCATTTCCAAAATACAAGCAAGTCAAGGAAGTCTTCATTATGGGCAGAGTTTACAACCTTCAAGAAGAAGAGCTCACAATCAATTTCTGATTATGTGGCAAGAATGAAGGATATTGCAGATAGCTTGGGAGCAGTAGATGAAGACATTGAAGAGGATAATTTGGTAACGCAAATACTTATAGGTCTGAGAGGAGATGAGAAGTGGAAGCCATTCATATTTTCCATAGAATTGTCACTTGATCACTTTGCTCATGATCTTAATCAATTGCTAGGACACATGCTAACTTTTGAGCATGACATTAAAGGAGACAATGATAGGAGTGCAAGTCAAACTATGTACTCCAAGGACAAGAAAAGAATGGCAAAGGGAAGCAGTTAACCGATGATGAAGGATCTTCAAGTCAAGCTAACTTTACAAAAGGAAAGATGAACTTCAGAGGTAAAGGAAGAGGAGGTAAGAACAAAGATAATACTAAAGCTTGTTGGATTTGTGGCAGAACCAATCATTTGGCAAATGATTGTTGGTATAACAATCAAAATGGTGGAAGCAATAATCAGAGTTCTAATCAAAGAGGTAGAGGAGCAGAAACCAAAGAGGCAACTTCAGAGGAAGAGGTGGTAGGACATCATATGCTAGAGGAGGTGGAAGAAGTTTTCAATCTCAGTCCTACAACAACAATTATTATAATTATGCATCATATCAGAAGGATGGCATGACTCTTATCTTGAATGCAACTCATGAAGGAGTAGGAGAGGACCAAAGGGTTTTTTATATTGACTCAAGATGTAGCAATCATCTGAGTGGCAATATATCATTGATGACTGATATGGAAGCAAAGGTGAATGGACATACAGTTCAAATAGGAGATAACACCAAGCATAAGGTGGAGAGCATTGGATCACTGAAGACAAAGAATGGAAGTACACTCTTGAGCAAGGTACTTTATGTTCCTACTATTCCTAAAAACTTGATAAGTGTAGGGAAACTTGTGGAGAAGGGATATGAAGTCAAATTCACAAATGATGGTGTTTATGTGCAAGATCCAAATCAGAGATATAGAAAAATATCATTGCAGGTAAAAAGGAAGGAAGGTTGTTTACTCTCAAAGTCCAAGGTAATGTGGGACATGCTTTGTTTACTTATGGAAGTCAAAAGATGTCTGAGTTAGACCTATGGCATAAAAGGCTAGGTCGTTTCAATGAGAGAGCCATAAAAGAAGTGTCAAGGAATGATGTGGTTCTTGGTTTGCCAAAAGTTGAAGGGCAACACATGGTGTACAAGTGTGAAGCTTGTCAATTAGGTAAAGCACACAAAAGTTCATACAATAAATCAGGATATAAGTATTCAAATATGCTTGAATTAATTCATATAGATGTGTGGGGTCCTTCAAGGGACTATAGCATAAATGGATCCAGATATAATGTGTTGTTTGTTGATGATGCAACCAGATGGATTACTTTATATGTAATTAAGGACAAATCAGAAGTGTTCAAGACATTCAAGCATTATCATGCTTATGCAGAAAGGATTACAGGACAAAAGCTCAAGAGGTTGAGATCAGATGGATGGGGAGAGTATTTCTCTAAAGAGTTTGATGATTATTTGTGGAATGCAGGTATAAAAAGAGAAGTAACTTGCAGGTACTCCCCTCAGCAGAATGGAATTGCACAAAGAAGAAATAGAACTCTTGTAGAGTTTGCAAGAGCAATGATGAAAGAAAAGAATTCCCCAAATTACTTATGGGCAAAAGCTATCAACACTACAACATACCTTGTGAATGGGTTACCTTGTAAGGCTTTGGATGGAAGAACTCCTTATGAAGCATGGTGGGGTAAGAAACTTACTCTTGATCATTGTAAGATATTTGGATGTTTAGCATATGCTTATGTTCCTTCACAATTGAGACATAAGTTAGAACCCAAAGCAGAGAAGTATGTGTTTATTGGGTATGATGATAGACATATGGGTTATAGATTGTGGAGTCCATCCACAAAGCAATTTCTTGTTACTAAAGATGTTACATTTGATGAGCAAATCACATGGTATACAGGGTCAACAAATGATTATGCAGGTGTTGAAGAAATACAAAGGAAAGGAAAGACAAAAGTAAGTGTGTATGAAGAAGATATTGATGATGTTGATTATAAAAGTACATTGCAGGATAATGTTGAAAATGGGCCAAGATTTGATCCAGAATCAAATGTGGCTGAGACTTCAAGAAGTGTAGAGGTCAGAAGATCCTCAAGAGAAAGAAAAGATCCTAACAGGTATAGCTATGATACATTTTTCTTAACAACAAAAGATTATGCTTACATTGTGAAGAGAGAAGAGGACCTAATCACATTTGAAGAAGCTAAAGGTAAACAAAATTGGGAGAAGGCAATGCAAGAAGAGTATGATGCTCTACTTGAAAATGAAACATGGGAGTTGGTGCCAAGACCAAAGAATTAGAAAGTCATTGGATGTAAGTGGGTGTATAAAACAAGAAGGTTTGCAGATGGTAAAGTTTCTAGATACAAGGCTAGACTTGTGGTCAAAGGTTATGCCCAAACCATTGGGGTAGATTATGATGAAACCTTTAGTCTTGTTGCTAAGATGTCTACAATTAGATCATTGATTGTTATTGCTACTTGTAAAGGATGGAAGTTATCACAATTAGATGTGAAGAATGCATTTCTGAATGGATACATCGCAAATGAAGTGTACATGGAGCAACCAGAAGGCTTCATGGATTCAATTGGATCAGATTATGTGTGTAAGCTCAAGAGAGCTGTGTATGGCCTGAAGCAAGCCCCAGGAGCATGGAATTACACGGTTGTTAAGTTCTTGAATGAATGTGGATTTCAAGCATCAAAGGCAGATAGTAGCTTGCTAGTGAAGGCAAGTGAAAATGGATACATTTACATGTGTATTTATGTTGATGATATTATTGTCACAGGTACAGATGCTCAAGGAATCAACAAGCTTAAGAAACAAATAGAGAAGGAGTTTAAGATAAGTGATTTGGGAAACTTATATTATTTCTTAAGAATGCAGATTGTATATACTCAACATGGAGTATATGTTACACCAGAAAGATACTTGAAGAATCTTCTGGTCAAATTCAACATGGAAGATTGCAAGCCTTCAACCACACCATTGGAGGTAAATCATAAATTGAGCAGGTATGGAGGTGAAGAATTCAATGATATGAAGAAATATCAGAGTTTGGTAGGTAGTCTAATCTATGCTACCTTGACAAGGCCAGATCTATCATATGCAATAGGTGTGTGATCACAATTTATGCATTGTCCAAAGAAGACTCATTGGATTGCAGCTCAAAGGGTACTCAAATATATCAAAGGAACTCTAAGTGAAGGTCTGTATTATGGATTTACTTTTGATACAAGAATGAAAGTGTTTAGTGATGCAGATTGGGCAGGTGATTCGGATGATAGAAGATCTACTCATGGGTATCTCTGTTATATTAGAGATAAATTAGTTTCTTGGTGCTCAAAGAAGCAACATACAATTGCTTTGTCATCCACAGAAGCTGAGTATAAAGGAATGGTAGAGGCGGCAAAAGAAGTAATATGGTTAAAGACCTTGTTGGAGAGTTTTGGAATTGATCGGAGTACTCCAATTATTTTTGGAGATAATATGAGTTCATTATATTTGGCAGTTAACCCTATTTTTCATGCCAAGACTAAGGATATAGAGATTCACTGTCATTTCTTGAGGGAAAAAGGTACTACATAAAGAGATTGAAGTGTTGTATACTCCAACAAAAGAACAAGTTGTAGATATGTTAACAAAAAGCTTGGATGGGCCTAAGTTACAGAGATTCAAAGAGATGACAGGAGTCAAGAAGACTAGAATAATCACAATTAGTGATGGAGGGGGAGCTATTGGAACAAAACAATCACAAATTGATGATTACAAAGAGTTTGGAGCAGGTCTATAATCAGATTGAAGTTCAAGAAGTCACTTGAGAAAGTGAAGAGATCTCAGAAGTGAAGCTTGTATACATATGTATATTACAGTTGGAAATTCTTGTAATTTAAGTATAGATAATCCTTAGGATGATAAGGAATAATATAATAGACGCCGGATAAGTCTAGAACCATATGTATATAAGTCAATGATGTAAATAAATACATGTGAGAGTCATTAGAAGACAAGTGTCATAGAGATAGATGTGAAGAGAGTTATCTTCAAAAAATAGCGACGAGTATTTCGAAGATTTCTCTCAGTCTGATCATGCGGATCATAAATCATTTTGTACACATTTGATCTAGAAGCTAATGAAGCTATGTTCAAAGTTTCATGATCTAATTCATTTCATGTTGTGAGTATGATCAATAGGAACATGTGTATGTAAAGTCTGTAGAAAGACTTCTCAGAGTCACACACTTTTTTGTGTCAATGTTTTGCTTAGATCTCAGTGCATAGTGTAAAGTTTTTAATAAGTGAGCACTCAAAATCTAAGTTAGAAGATAAGGAAGCTATGGCTAAAAGCATTTAGAAAAAGGGGATCTGTGTTGTGAGAAATCAACTTAAGAAGTTACCTATGTCAAAGTCGCTTGTTCAAGAAGACAGTTTCTAACATACTTTTGATCTTAAGGATCAAATTAAAGGTTTAATGATTCTTTGAAGAACTAATGGTTGATATGATTGTGCAAAGGTAGTATGGAGATATGTGCATCATTAGTTTGAAGAAATCTGAAGATATCTGCAGGTAATGAAGTCAATTTTTGAAGCAAACTTTCTGAAGAAGTAATTTCTTCACTTAGAGAAGTGATAGTGAAAGTTTTGATAAATAGAGATAACATTTGTGTAAAGTTTGGTCCATAACTGATATAGAGGTGTTCTTAGATCAGTATAGATCAAACCTTTGGAGAGTAAGAGGTCTCCAACACCTTTAAGGCCAATGATGGGATGACGTGCATTTTCAAAGTGGGGTATAGACTTTATAGGTCCTATCAACCACCCAGTTAGAAACTCCCATGCAGAATACATTATTGTAGCCACAGATTACTTGACAAAGTGGGTGGAAGTAAAAGCCACAACAAAGAATGATGCTCAAACAATGACTAAGTTCTTATTCGAGAACCTGTTCACTAGATATGGGTTACCAATAGAGTTAGTAAGTGATAGAGGTATGCACTTCTTGAATGAATTCATTGAAAACCTTCTCCAAAAATTCTTGGTGATATATAAGAAGTCCGCCCCTATCATCCACAAGCTAACGGACAAGCAGAGAGCACGAATAAGATCCTATGTAATGTATTGACAAAACTCATAAATAATAAACGCTCTGATTGGGACAAACAGCTTCATCATGCTATTTGGGCTTATCGAGTTGCTTACAAAACGGCACTCATTGCCACCCCATTTCAGATGGTCTTCGGACAGAATGTTGTGCTACCATTGGACTTACTAATCCCAACCTTAAAAGTAGCAAAAGAGCATGAGTGGAATGGACATGAATTGTCCTCTAGGATCTTTGATCTAGAACACTTAGGTGAGATGAGGCTACGAGTAGCAGCAGGCATTTACGCTGCCAAGAAAAGGCAAAAGGCTTACTTTGATGCCCATATAAAGGATAAAGGATTGAAAGAAGGAGACCTAGTACTGGTTTATATGCTAAAGCAACATGCCCGAGAATTGGAGAAACGAGGATATGGACCCATGATCATTAATAGAATCTCCACTAGTGGTGCGGTTCAATTGGCCACTCTAGAAGGTGATATCTTGCCAAACTATATAAGTGGTTGTCGAGTCAAGTTATATCAAGAACCTCTTACAGAGGATATGCTCATGAGACTCAACACTGCTAAAAGCGGAAAGAGGAAGAGTTGAGAGTCAGAGAAGAAGCACAAGCCGAGGTGAGAGAGCGTACTAAATGAAATAAGCTAAGGGGATTAGGCCTAGATGTCAACCCAAAAGCCCCAAAATATCATATAGACATGTGCCAAGAATTGGGCATAACTACTTCTCGAAGAATTGATCGACGCCCCTTTGTTATTGTGGAAGTAGGACAAGAATAGAGCGTAAGGACTGTGAGAGCCTTGGTTGACTCAGGTGCAACAACTAGTGCAATTAGACTTTCATACTGCCAAGACTTGCAATTGAACATCAAGCACGTAGAAGCCTATCTCATAGGTTTGGGAGGTGTGGAAACCCCTTGTTTGGGCGAGGTGGAACTTCCCATCTACCTTGAAGATGTTCCAATGAAAGTCAAAATGTTAGTGTGTAACAATGAGGACCTTACTGAGCCACTCGTCTTGGGTCAAGATTGGATTTATGACCATGCAGTCAACTTGAACCTAAGAAGTCAACTTCTTCAAGTTTCGGTACAGGAACAATGCATTACTTTAGAATTAGAGAATTTCATGCTCACAAATCCAGATGTCACACATTCTCTTAGTTCTTCTAGGACTAATCCTAGCAAAAAAAATGTTGTGTGTGTCAAAAGCTCTATGTTCCAGAACAACTCAATCATGGAAGAACAAGCTCTAAGAAAGCAGACTCCTCCTCTTGTGAAAGGACTAATGCTGCTACCATAAGTCAACCAAAAAGGCAAGCAAAACAATACATGACAACTGCTATATCAAAAAGACAAAGAGAATTCAAGAAAAAAGTAGTTCTAGGCATGAAGCAGATCTGGGTACAAAAAGGAGAGCAACCACCAGCTTTGCCACAACAATGTACATCCAAGGAGGCCAATTACACCAAAAGAAGAGCCAAGCAACTAGGACAAGCTCATGCACAAGGTCTCAAACAGATTTGGGTACCAAAAAAATTAGCTGCAGCTCAACGAGGGCGATTACACATGTGGGTTCCTAAAGACCTCTTACACGCACAAAGGCCTAGGCTAACCACCATGCAAAAGGTCTCAAACAAGAAGCTGAGGAGAGAAAAGAATAAGAACCGAGCACAAAGAACAAAAAAAGATAAACTCAACCCTTCAGCAAAAGTAAGAAGACAATCATCAAGGATATGGGTTTGGAAGCCCAAAGTACCAATAACTTCCACAGAACCAAAGAGGCACCCACATTGGACACCAAGTTTCAGCAACCATCTAAAAAGGAAGAGGCCAACCATCTAAAAAGGTGATCTCTATAAGGCCAACTAATATTCTAAAATGGATCGCTAAAGGGAGGATTGGTCAGTTGTCATCTCATGATCAATTGATCACATCATTTCAAGGTCCACTGGCCACCTCCAAACAAAGATTGCATCAAGTCTGCAAGTAACATCAGAAGCCTCGACGAGCAACAACCATGTGCCTTTGGCATAACTTTGTCTTTTGCACCATTCAGGTCATGCATTTCCAAAGTGTGCATTAATATACGACCACATTACACGGTCGTGCATAGACACAATTGAGAAATCCTAGGCACATGAGACAGACTTGACAGATGTAAAATATGTTATTACTACTAACCACTGTCTTCTTGCTTGTGACATTGTTCCAAAAAAAAAATCAAGAAGAAGAAACAGGACTAGGTGATCCAAGAATCTCACCAGTGGATCATCAACAAGGACATCCATCCGCAATGAAGGACAAGTCCATGGTCAATCACCATGATGGGAGTACAACACGAAGAGATGACTATTGATAGACCATTCACCATGGTAAGATTGTATGCTCCAACAATATAACCATGATAGATTAGGAAACCTCTTCATCAGCATACCCTTGAGCACTTTGCTCAAGACCCCATTTGTTGCACCATACTTCTTCCAATGCATTTCGCAAGTACGCATACATAGTGCCACATTGCAAGGTCGTGCCCAAGGCACATATTTTTCTTCAACCCATGCACTCACACACTTACCCATCCTTTGTTATGGGTTACAAGTACTTGGCATACATTGTGAAAGCCATGTTTCGAAGATTTAGAAGACATTCAGGATACAACATCATAACCTATGGAGTAATTCACAGTCAACAGCTGCTCAAAATCCACATTGGTAACCTCTTTTGAGCAACTAACACTTTTTGAAAGCTCACAACTATGACATCTAGCTACCATAAGAAGTACATACAATGGGACCAGAAATTGCATAGGCTAGCAGTGCCAAACTGAAGAAAAAGACAACTGGCCAAGCTAGATCTGGCTGATGGACCGCTCTTGTTGATACAGGAAGGACATTACCTCTCCAAGTACTACCTGGAACAACTACTCCAACAAGGGTCTGTCAGGGACGATAGACTCTAGAGGGGAGGGAGTGTTGAAGCTCAAGATCAAGGACAAAGCATGGAAGCACATCAAGGAAGTGGACACACAAGCAGAAGGAGCAAGTAGGGAGCTCGAAGGAGCACATGTCAAATTTTCAGAGGAAATCCCTATAAAAATAATGATTTTATCACTAAAAACCATTGTAAATATCATTTTCCATTTTTGTAACTCCATTTTGTTCAAGCCGAGGAGTCCTCGAGCTTAAGGAGTACTAGAAGTAGCATCCTACCAATTTTCATAATTTTTAGACTCCCTTTGAGCCCCCAAATAAGCCCTAGAACCTAATTTTTAACTAGGCCGAACACTAGGTCTGGACAGGGCCAAAACTACTCAAAAAACTATAAAAAGGGCTAGAGAGCTCATTTTTGGGGGTTAGCTTGTTGTAGATTTGAGCTTTATAAGAGAGTTCTTTTGTAATCGAAGCTTTTTATTGTTCCACTCTTTGCTCTTACCTTGCGTGCATGTGTGTGTATGCGTGTGCATGCTTGTGTGCTTTCACTCACGCACCTTTGCCATCACTTGCTCACGGTCTTCATACCGGTCCTCACGTCTCCACGGATTGACATTTATGAGGTGCAACTCCCCATGTTGGTACTCACCATTGTGCTAGATGTGACAGCTTGCCAATTCTTGTTGTAAGACCTCTTTGCTTTTTTGTTCTGTAACTCGATGACTTGCCCATACAGCTTGCATATTTCGATATAGCTTTTGAGTAACAATAGTATAAGCGACAACATCTGAGGTGTCCTCCTCTTTGGATCTTGTATCTCCCTGAGTTTTGGTTTGCTACTCGTGTTGTCCTCCTTGATCATCCTCTTGTAATTATTGACTTTGTTGATTCTCCTCATTGTCATCTTCCTTAGTAACTCTTTTTCTTCGTCATCGAAACTTGATACAGTGTGAGTATCATCATGTTCTAGTGGGGGGCAAGGATAGCTTGGGCACTCATACTTCTATGAGAAAAATTGGGCCCCAAAGAACTAAAATTTTCTTGATAAAACATCTTGCATCTCGAAGTTGAATGTCGTATTAAGTGGTTCCGTCTCCGGGTTGGTGTCAAGCAAGGCATGGACCTGCATCAAAGAAGTGGATACACAAGAAGGAGTATGTAGGGAGCTCCAAGGAGCACATGTCAAATTTTCAAAAGAAATCCCTATAAAAATTTGACACAAGGTACTCATATCTGCAAAAATGTTTGAATTTGGACTCCAAAAAATCCAAGTGTCATGATTTCCCGCGGTTGAGTGGACACAAGGTACTCATATTTGCAAAAATTTTTGAATTTGGACTCCAAAAAAACCAAGTGTCATGATTTCCCGTGGTTGAGTGTCACGACATTTAGGTGTCCTGATTTCCCACGGTTGAGTGTCGCGATATTTACCTTGTCAAATATCATCTTTGTCTTGCAACATTCAACAAGTGTTGAATATCATGCTTGTCTCGCGACATTCAGCAAGTGTCGAGTATCATGGTTGCATCACGACATTTGACAAGTGTCGAGTATCGTGGTTGCATGGTGACATTTGACAAGTGTCGAGTATCGTGGTTGCATCGTGACAGTTGACAAGTGCCGAGTATCATGGTTGCATCGCGATAATTGACAAGTGTCGAGTATCCTGGTTGCATCGTGACATTCAACAAGTGTCGGATATCGTGTTTTGATGGGGGAAGTATCTCAACCCCTAAGCAACGACGAAGCGTGAATGACCTCCACAGGTATCCTTCTTTGACCTCTACACACCAAAAATGCTCTTACTCAGAGCATATGCAGACAACTCCAGTGAGCTTTTGTAGACCTGTGGTAGACACCAAGAGCTTTCCAACAAACCAAATTTCACTTCAAATGGATTCCTACACAAGGAGAAACAATTTCTACAACATGAGCTAGTTGAATGCTCACAACTGCCAATCAAGCAGATACCTCACTTCACTCCAGCAAGCTTTTCTCAGAGATTATACAGAGAATGAATATCAAACTTTGGTCAACGTTAGAGGACTCTAATAGCTACCCAATGACACCAAAATCATAGCAAATGGATACATAGAAAAGGAGAACCAGCCCTTTCAACAGAGAGCAAAATATTTCAAACAGAGCCTACACACTAAGATAGATATCAATCACACAACTTCACTAAAATGAATGTTGCTCCCAGATTACTCAGAGAATGATCCAGAGAATTTTTGAGCATAAAATAGACTCTAATAGCTATCCAATGAGACAAGAATTACATCAAATGGATACAATATGAGGGAGAACCAATGCTAACAACTCAGGGGTAGAGAGTTGCAACACTGCCTGCGCACACACATAGATATGCCTACTAAAAGAAAACAAACAAGCAAGCAAGGGGCTAGCTTAAGCAAGGGGCTAGCTTAAGCAAGGGGCTTGCTTATCACAACTCCAGCACTTAGTGCTCACTTTACATGAGCTAAAACTCCAAGAATATGGCCCAAAAGAAGTCGGGATACATGCTCCTTTTATAGTGAGAAGTGTGCCCCTAAAATCTAGGAACTACCTTTCCAAATCAGCCTCCTAACTTGGAGGAATTAGTTGAGATGACTTGGGGAGTGGTTGAGTGACTTTTCTTGATGGAATCTCGTGGCTTTTGGCTTCCTTTGATTGCTCCACATGTCCATAAAAGATTCCCCACGAATTTGTAGCTTGAAGCTTGACTTTTAACACTCCCCCTCAAGCTTCAATTCTTCGTCCTCATCCAAGCTCCTTCATGTTGATGCATTGCTTGAATTTTGAAATCTTCATCCCATCCAAAGCCTTTGTAAACATTTCGGCAACTTGGTCCTTGGTACCAATATGATGTACTGAAACTTCCTTCGATATCACCTTTTCCCTTATGAAGTGATAGTGCACTTCAATATGCTTGGTTCTAGCATGATAGACAGGATTCGATGCTAGATGAATGCTACTCATATTGTCACAAAAAATTGGATATGTGTCAACCTGCAAATTAAGCTCCATAAATAACTTCTTAATCCACATTAGCTCACATGTGACTTGAGCCAAAGCTCTATACTCAGCCTCGGTGGAAGATAATGCCACCGTGGGTTGCGTCTTTGAAATCCATGAGATGATCTTGCTACCTAGCATGACTAGGTAACCACTTGTACTTCTTCTATCCTCCTTCGAACCGGCCCAATCGGCATCAGAATAAGCTTTGACCTGCATATCATCATCAAATGAATAGAACAATCCTTCATTTATAGTGGCCTTGAGATATCGTAACATTCTTCTTGCAGCTTGCAAGTGTGTAGTCCTTGGACTATGCATAAATTGTGATAACACTCCAACTCCATATGCTATGTCGGGCCTAGTTATTGTGGCATAATTGAAAGATCCTACAATAGATCGATACAAGGTTACATCCTCTAATGGATCTCCATCAATGGAGCTTAGCTTTACATTAACTTCCATGGGATTTGAAATAGGCTTGCAATGTAGCATCCCAAACCTCTCAAGTAGGTCTAGAATATACTTCCTTTGTATGAGCATAATACCTTCTTCTTTGTATACAACTTCAATGCCAAGAAAATACCTAAGATCTCCAAGATCAGAGATCCTAAACTCGTTTCCAAGCTTTGCCTTGATCTCCTCAATGCCCTTTGCATCATTACCTGTAATGATAAGATCATCTACATACACGCACATGTAGACTACAAGTTCTCCTCTTTGTTTGATGAAGAGAGATGGATCCGCCTTGCATTGATTGTAACCACATTTGATCAAATAGTCCACCAATCTTTGGTTCCAAGCCCTTGGAGCTTGCTTTAGGCCATAAAGTGCCTTCTTCAACCTACAAACATGATGTGGAAACTCTTTATGAACAAAACCTAGTGGTTGCTCCATGTATACCTCTTCTTCCAAGTCTCCATTGAGAAAGGCATTCTTGATATCCAATTGGAAAAGCTTCCATCCTTTGCTAGCAGCCATTGCAATGAGTGTCCTAATGGTGCTCATCTTTGCCACGGGGCTGAATGTCTCTTCAAAGTCCACTCCATATGTTTGTGCAAAACCCTTGGCCACCAATCTTGCTTTGAACCTAGAAATAGATCCATCTGAATTCCTCTTTACTTTATACACCCACTTATTACCTATTACCTTCATGTTATCCTTCTTGGGCACTAGAGTCCATGTTTGATTCTCCTCAAGTGCGTCGATCTCTTCTTGCATTGCCTCTTTCCATTCGGTGTACCTGCTTGCATCTTCATAGCAATCGGGCTCATGATCTTCTACTACTTTGTTCATATATGCATAATGAGTTGCCATGTATGAATCATAAGTAAACCTTTGAGTTGGATACTTAACTCTAGAAGACTTCCTTTCTTCACCTTTTGGAGGAATAAACCTCCTTTGCCTTGGGAACTTGATCTCTTTCTTTGACATGGCTTCTTTCTCCATCATGTGTCCTTCATCATCTTCAACTTCATTACCTTCTTCATCCAACTCCACCAATGTTGCTTTGCCTTTGTTGATTGATTGTGCTTCATAGCTTGATGAAGATCTCCCCCTCCATGGTGAGTTCATGCTTGAACTATCTTCATTGATGGAACACCTTGGGCCGCTTAGCTCTAGGTCGATTTGTTCTTCATCATGTCCATGCTTTTCTTCTTCATAGTCCTGCATACAATCATACTTCTTATACCAAGGGAGTAGCTCATCAAATGCTACATCCCTTGATATCCTCAAGTCCTTTGTGTTTGGGTTGAAGCACCTGTAACCTTTATGATCATTTGAATATCCTAGAAACACACACTTTTCTGCCTTTGGTTGTAGCTTGTGCCTCAATTCACTTGGCACATGTACATAACAAGTACATCCAAATATCTTCAAGTGGGAAAGATCAGGTTTCTTACCATAATAGGCTTGATATGGTGTCAAGCCATGGATCCCTGAGGTAGGAGCCCTATTCATAAGATACACGGCGGTATTTGCTGCATCACTCCAAAACATGTTAGGTACATTCATCTCATTAAGCATTGCTCTAGCGATCTCGGCAATGTATCTATTTTTTCTCTCTGCTACTCCATTTTGTTGGGGGGTGTACCTGCATGTTACTTGCCTCTTGATGCCTTGATCCATTAAAAAATCAGAAAACTCATTGGAGAAATATTCTCCCCCTCCATCGGACCTTAGCTTCTTGATATATGTACCTGTTTCCTTCTCTACCATTGCCTTGAATGCTTTGAAACATGTAAACACATCTGATTTGTTTTTGATGAAATAAACCCAAACCATCCTTGTGCAATCATCTATAAAAGTGACAAAGTACTTGTTACCTCCAATGGATTGCTCTTTGGTTGGCCCCCACACATCTGTATGTATCAACTCCAATGGATGTTGGCTTATGTAGCCACTCTTCTTGAATGGAAGTCTCGCTTGCTTCCCTAGTTGACAAGATTCACATAAATGCTTCATACCTTGTCCTTGGAAGTTGGGAAGACCTTCAACCAGCCTCTTGAATTGCATTTCCTTCATTCTTTGTATGTTGATGTGACCTATCCTCTTGTGCCACAAGTCCAACTCCGAAATCCTCTTGTTTCCATATGTGAAGTAGACATGTTGAGTGGAATGAGAATTTACCTCCAAGGTGAAGAGTCTCCCTTGCTTCTTTCCTCTTGCTATGACCTTGTAACCTTGCTTAGGGTTCTCCACAAAGCATACACCTTTGTTGAACCTTACTTGATAGCCTCTTTCAACCATTTGCCCAACGGACACCAAGTTCTTTGTGATAGTAGGTACATGCAAGACATCCTTGAGACATCTTCCTTCCTCCTTGTCATCCAAAGCTACATCTCCAACATGGGAGATCTCATGGGCTGTATCATCACCTGTTTCTACATGTCCTTTACCTTTGGGAACATGTAGATTAGTAAACCAAGAAGCATTGCAACTCATATTGTTGCTACATCCACTATCAATATACCAAGTGTTATCTACTTTGCTTGAATTCCCATTCATGTGCATCATCAAGAGATTGTCATTTTCTGAACTTGTAGAAGCATAATTACCTTGGCCTTTGTATGAAGAACCTTGATTATAGCTCCTTTGGTTTCCTCCTTGGTAGCAATCTCTAGCATAGTGGCCAAACTTGCCACATATGTAACATCCTTCACCATCTTGATTCCTGTTTTGTTGATGTCGTCCTCCTCTTCCTCTTGTTCTTCCTCTCCCTCTTTGTGATGAGGTGCCTTGGTCATGTCCTTGATTGCTTGAGTGGCCTTGCCTTCCTCCAAACCTTCCTTTGCCCCTTCCTTGTCCTCGTCTTCCTTTGCCCCTTCCTTGTCCTCGTCTTCCTTTGCCCCTTTGATTACCTGCATAGAAAACTTGTGCATCCTTGCTTTTAGTTGAACTTCCACCTATGTTCATTTCTTCGGTGACCATGAGAGCAACCAATTGCTCAAAATCGGGAAGATTATCCCTTACATATACTGAAGTGGTAAATGGTTTCCACTTCTCATCATCTCTCAAACCATTGAGAGTATAAGCCACAAGATCGTCATCGTCTACGTGGCTTCCAATGGATCCCAATGCATCTGATAACTCCTTGACCTTAAGTATGTAGTCATTTATGCTACTCCCTGAGCTCTTCCTAAGGTTGTTGAGCTCATTCTTGAGTTGGATCTTCCTTGCTTTGGTGCTTGTTGAATAAAGCCTTTCAAGTGTCTCCCATACCTTCATGCTTGAATCCAAGTCTTGGATATGGCCGATCATGCTATTGCTAATGTGTTGGGAAAGGATAAAGATAACCCTCTTGTCTCTTTCATTCCATTCCCTAAAGGTCCTTCTCTGGTCATTGGTTGGATTCTCATCCAACCTAGGTCTTGGTTCACTTCCACTAATCAACCCCCAAAGGCCCTTGCCCATAAGATAGTTGGAGACCCTAAATCTCCATGGTTGATAGTTCCCTTTGTCTAGCTTTTCAATTTGAGTGTTGAAGTCTCCCATATCTAGTCTTTGATACTTGACCTAGCCCTTGGCTAATGCTCAAATGTGTGTAAAATGAAAATGAGGCTCTGAGGTTACCTCAATCCAAAGCTTTCCTTAGATGGACACCTTGTGCTCTTTGAAACTTTGAGTAGAATAGCTCCCCCTTGATGTGAGCTACCTCCAAGAAGCTTTTGTTGATGCAAATCTTCAACCACCAACTCCAAGAGGTCTTCTTGCTTGTATGTGATGCCTCCAAGATTCCCAAATGCTCTGATACCACTGATGGGGGAAGTATCTCAACCCCTAAGCAACGACGAAGCGTGAATGACCTCCACAGGTATCCTTCTTTGCCCTCTGCACACCAAAAATGCTCTTACTCAGAGCATATGCAGACAACTCCAGTGAGCTTTTGTAGACCTGTAGTAGACACCAAGAGCTTTCCAACAAACCAAATTTCACTTCAAATGGATGCCTACACAAGGAGAAACAATGTCTACAACATGAGCTAGTTGAATGCTCACAACTGCCAATCAAGCAGATACCTCACTTCACTCCAGCAAGCTTTTCTCAGAGATTCTACAGAGAATGAATATAAAACTTTGGTCAACTTTAGAGGACTCTAATAGCTACCAATGACACCAAAATCATAGCAAATGGATACATAGAGAAGGAGAACCAGCCCTTTCAACAGAGAGCAAAATATTTCAAACAGAGCCTACATACTAAGAGAGATATCAATCACACAACTTCACTAAAATGAATGTTGCTCCCAGATTACTCAGAGAATGATCCAGAGAATTTGTGAGCATAAAATAGACTCTAATAGCTATCCAATGAGACAAGAATTACATCAAATGGATACAATATGAGGGAGAACCAATGCTAACAACTCAGGGGTAGAGAGTTGCAACACTGCCTGCGCACACACATAGATATGCCTACTAAAAGAAAACAAACAAGCAAGCAAGGGGCTAGCTTAAGCAAGGGGATTGCTTATCACAACTCCAGCACTTAGTGCTCACTTTACATGAGCTAAAACTCCAAGAATATGGCCCAAAAGAAGTCGAGATACATGCTCCTTTTATAGTGAGAAGTGTGCCCCTAAAATCTAGGAACTACCTTTCCAAATCAGCCTCCTAACTTGGAGGAATTAGTTGAGATGACTTGGGGAGTGGTTGAGTGACTTTTCTTGATGGAATCTCGTGGCTTTTGGCTTCCTTTGATTGCTCCACATGTCCATAAAAGATTCCCCACGAATTTGTATCTTGAAGCTTGACTTTTAACATGTTTGTCTCGCGACATTCAACAAGTGTCGACTATCATGGCAAGTGTCGCGACATCTATTGAGTGTCGAGTGTCATGACCACCCAAGTATCGTGTGTCATTTCCATCAAGTGTCGCGATATTACGCAGGTGTCAAGTATGGGGCTCAGGACCAAGTGTCACGACATCTGCTAAGTATCGAGTGTCGTGGGCATCAAGTATCATGACATCTATCAAGTGTCGTGTGTCGCCTGTTTTGTAGCAATCCCAAAGAGGTCCTATTTCCCTATTTTAACCCCCAAAACCCTGAACTCGCATAACGTTCTCATACGAAATCCATTTGCTGTGATTTTGGGTTTGTTGGAAAGCTTGTGGGATATAGTATTTTGAAGTACTTGACCCTCAGGTAGACTAGGAAACCAAGGAGTTCCAAAGGATTTTGAGCAATCCAAGGGGAAATTTTGGACTTGTAGACAAAGCTTATGAACCTAAGATTGGGTAGACACTTAGGCAAGGATAGGCAAAGCATTAGATCATCTGAGGCTAGTGTGAACCATACAACTAAGTCTTGGGCACAACAACTAAGTGGTTATCCCTACGTGTTAAGTTCCCACACAAGTGACTCAGAAATGTCCTTCAACATGGAGGGACCCACACGTAGTTCAGGCATTGCTTATTTACAAACACTAGAAGGTCCCTATAAGACACAATTGGAGTACATCAGGACCAACCAATTAGGTGCTTGCATCTATGAGGATGGTTTGAGACGATCAGTTGTCCAACTCAAAAATCCAGATCAACCCTTTGGACTTGAATACCTAGTGGTCAAGTTCGAAGAGGGATCATACGTTGACAAGGAAGGAACCATGTATGTGGTTACCAACTTACTTGATAGGACAGATGAGTTTGGAAATATCATTCTTGAGAACGAGCTAGGAGACCAAGAGCAACGAGACCTAGGACGAGAACCCAAGACTCCTACAGGAGAATCTGTTTTGACTAGAGTACTCACTCCAGAATCAATTCCTCAAGACAACAAAAGCATAGAATTATTCTTGAATAGAGAAATAGAGGAAGCCTTTTTGAGATCCAAGCCAACCCAACCCAACCCAGTAGTCACCATCTATGAATTCAAGGATCCGGAGATACCAGGGAAAGTTGTCTATCTAGATCACACATCAGAGAAACTGTTCTTGGTAACAGAGCAGGATAGGCATGCATACACTTGGCAAGGTGAATCAATTTTCCCTCCATTGAGATTTAGTGTTTCCCATGGTCTCCAAGGAGCAGGATCATCCAAGGCTCATGAAACCCAAAGGGAAAGAACTAGAGAGAGACCAGAGGTAAGCTTTGCACACACTGTGGGTAGAGATAGATCAGGACATGATGGTGAAAGACCTGAAAGGGAGAGACATAGAGCACATAGATATCAGAGAGATGAACATGATTTTCCATTGCCTAGACCATGAGAACACTCAAATGTTGGTGTAAATCACAATCCTACACATTTGGCTTGAAAGATATCTTGAAGACCCTACATATGTGAAGTAGCATAGGAACCATTGATAGTGGTTAATTACTACTTTATCTCTTTGTAAAAGTCAAATTGACTTGGAATCTTTTGTAATCACCTACCAAAAGGATTCGTGGAAAAAATTAGCTCTTTGATTGAAGGAATATCTCCTAGGATATAGGAGCTTGATCATAGGGAGCCAAAAGTTTGAATTTGAATTCAAATTTTTACTCATTCATTATAAAAATGGACATGGAAAAGTCGCGGGTAGAACTCATCATTCTTGAGCTTCTCATAAGTGATTCTGAGTGTTTGTGAGGCCTATACTCTAGCCCACAAATATCTACACCATTAGGAAATGATTTTCATGCCAATGGATTTGTATAGAAGTGTTCATTAATACATACATTCACATTGTTCATTTCTGAGTTCTCTGTCATACTACTCAAAAGTCTGTCAACTTGTGAAGTGCATATCTCGGTCCATTCTTCACCAAATTCAGTGATTCAAATCTTCTTGGATTCAGATTGAAGTTATCTACATGTTTCTAAGGTTTGAAGAGATTCTATTCAGCCATTTCAGAGAAATCTGCGTAGAGGTGATCACTAGTCAATATCTGCTACAGTCCTAAAAAATCGGGGGTATAGCTTAACTTGCTAAATTGATTTCTCTTAGCATAGTTTATCTTTTTACATCATTCCACTTGGGTACAAAGAAACATGGTTTGTATTTTCCTTACACTTCAGATATTGATATCAAGATCTATTCAGATGCAGATTCGGCAGGATGCAAGGATGATAGGAGGAGCACTTCTGGATACATTTCTTTTGCACGTGACAAACCAATTTCATGGTCTTCAAAGAAGAAACCTACTGTTTCTTTGTCTTCCACAAAAGAAGAGTATAGAGGGCTAGCTAATGCCACCTAAGAAGCAATTTGGATTAAGCTTTTAGATACAGAATTGGGTTTATTTACTAGGTCTCCAATCTCTTTGGAGATAATACAACTTCTCTTCACCTTGCAGCTAATCCTATCTATCATGCCAGGACCAAACATATAGAAGTTCATTATCCTTATGTGAGAGAGAAGTTGATAAGCAAAGACATTCAACTAACCTATGTATCAACCAATATGCAGTGTGCAGATTTGTTGACTAAAGCTTTGGATGGAACCAAACTTTGCAGGTTCAAAGCAATGATTGGATTGCATGATATACTTGAAGATTGAAGATGAAGACCAAGCCAAAATGTTTGGCTTGAGGGGGAGTTGTTGGTGTAAATCACAAGCCTACACATTTGACTTGAAAGATATCTTGAAGACCCTACATATGTGAAGTAGCATAGGAACCATTGCTAGTGGTTAATTACTACTTTATCTCTTTGTAAAAGTCAAATTGACTTGGAACCTTTTGTAATCACCTACCAAAAGGATTCGTGGAAATAAGTAGCTCTTTGATTGAAGGAATATCTCCTAGGATATAGGAGCTTGATCATAAGGAGCCAAAAGTTTGAATTTGAATTCAAATTTTTACTCATTCATTATAAAAATGGACATGGAAAAGTCGCGAGTAGAACTCATCATTCCCGAGCTTCTCATCAGTGATTCTGAGTGTGTGTGAGGCCTATACTCTAGCACACACCTATCTGCACCATTAGGCAATTATTTTCATGCCAATAGATTTGTATACAATTGTTCATTAATACATACATTCACATTGTTCATTTCTGAGATCTCTGTCATACTACTCAAAAGTCTGTCAACTTGTGAAGTGCATATCTCGGTCAAGTCTTCACCAAATTCAGTGATTCAAAGCTTGTTGGATTCAGCTTGAAGTTATCTACATGTTGGTTTGAAGAGATTATATTCAGCCATTTGAGAGAAATCTGCGTCGAGGTGATCACTGGTCAATATGTGCTATAGTCCTAAAAAATCAAGGGTATAGCTTAACTTGCTAAATTGATTTCTCTTAGCATACTTTATCTTTTTACATCATTCCACTTGGAATAGTTAGCTTACTAAGCTAATTAGATTTTCCTAAAAGGAATTTTTCCAATTCCTACTGTGCTGGTCATACTAAGCAAAATACCCAGCAGGTGTCAAGACATAAATAGAAAGTTTTCTTGAGTTTGTGAGTTTCAAACTTATCTGTTTTGGTTCAATCATTGCACACATCATTTCCAAAGTACATAGGACATTTTATGGTGCATTGGAAAGCTAAGGAGGTCTACGTATCAAGTTTGAAGCAAAAGAGGGCTAGTACAAAGCAGGTTTTAGCAGTACCTACTCAATCTCTTGGAGCATCCATCCATCTTTCCCAACATCAAGAACCCTTAGACCCTCTCAAGTGGTTAAGACAATGAAGAACTACTTTGATGGTTCAGGAGATCCTTATGACCATGTGGCTGAGTTCAAACAAGTGCTAAGAGTTGAGCAGGTTGAGGACTTATTCACACAGTTTGAGGCATTTGGTTTAACTCTTAAGGGTACTACCTTAGCTTGGTTTCAACGGTACTACCTTAGCTTGGTTTCAACCCCTAAATATTCGTAACTATCAAGACATAGGCCAACCGCTAGAAGCATTCATTGTAGAATTTTCCAAGAGTGGTATTAGGAATAACACATCATCCCTCATCCACAACTTCAAGGAGTCACCCCAAGAAACAGTGCCACTTGCAGGAAGACGATTCAGACAGTACCTAGAAAGATGCCATGTGCTAGAATTACCCACAGCGGCCAAACAAGTGGCCTTGTTTTTAGATGGCTTACTGAGCACCAAGTTAAGATCATACGTGTACTTGAAAGAGCCTAGATCCATAGAAGAGTGTGTGTGGATGTCCATAGACATAAAAGACAACTTGGGTGAGGAGCTAGAATTGTCCAAACTTTATAAGGATTTTGACAGTTCTACTAGTCATACCTCTAGAACCTCCATGGAGATAGATGAGATAGTTGAGCAGGTGGCCAAGAAGCTAGGAGTTCAAAATAGACAAATGCCAAGGATCTCCTCATTGAAGCGATGTTACACCTACGGAGGAGACCATATGGCTAATGTTTGCTTGATGATGGCTCAACCCCAAGGGAACCCTAATGTTGTGTATTGCACCATTGAGAGAAAATACACGAATCATACGGCTCAAGATTGTCCATACAATAAGCAGGCTGTCAGACAAAATTATCAACAACCCTACCAGCAGGGTAGGTATCAGAATCAATACCAACAACAATATTATAGGCCACAACAACAATATCAGGCACCATATAGGCCACAACCAGTCCTAGAAAACCAGCCACCAGCTCCTGCCAATGTGATCTTAGTTAAGTATATGATGGCAGAGGAGAAACCTAATAGAGCATTGGTGCCACTAACCCCATTGATACCAGAAAATGACTCTTATGCTCATAGTTCAGACTACTCCCACGAAGGTAGTCCACAAGCTTATTACACTGAGTCACCCGAGCATAGTGAGGCTTATTCATATCAATACGATGTTGGTGCAGGGCAATCAACAATTGAAGTTTTGGGTGAAGAATTGAAGTCAAGAACTGAAGAAAAGACCAAGTCATTAAGCATGAAGGAAGTGCATATTTAGAAGATGAAGATGTGTACACATATGTACATTAATTTAGAGACAGCTCATATTTATCTTTTGTATGGTCATAAGCTTGTACATATATGGCTATATATATAAGTAAAAAGTCGGGGAAAATATGTGAGAGCATGTGAATAGAGAAATCGGTAGTTGTATGAGTCATTAGACATCTTAGAAGTGAGTAGAATCTCTCTCATCACTCAGTTGTAAAATTCCTTCAGGAATGAAAGAATTGTTCCCGATGTTTCTGTGCATTCTCCTTCTGTATTTGATCATTTCAAGAATCCTTTTGTAGATGTCTAAGTCCATAGTTAATGAGTCTATGGTTAAAGTTTGAGAGACTAATTGTAAACACGCTATGAGAATTATGAGTAGGAACATTCATATATGAAGAAGTGTTCACTTTTCCTAAAACGGGCGCAATCTCGATGGTCAATGATTTGATCATTTCTCAGTGCACACGTTAAAGTTTTGCATGAATAAGGAGTCAAAATTTAAGTTACAAGGTAAGCCATCTATGGATAAAAGCATTTGTATAACCGGGTTCTAGATTGAGAGAACCAAGTGTTAGAAGTTACAGGTGTCTGAATCGACTTTTCAGAAGAGCAATTTTAGACATAGGTAACTTGTTGAGATCATTTCTCAAGATCTACTGAATCTTTTGGAGTGATTCAACTTGGAGAAGGTGCACAAACTGTAGGGGACACCTTGTCCAAAGTTTCATAAAAAACTTTACACAATTGATAAGTTAATGAGAGAGATATGAGCAGCAAACTTTCTGTGTAGTCATCTCCTTCATAGGTTTTTCAAAATCTTCATAATTGATCATTGATCCTTTAAAATTGGTGAAGGTTTGAGTTACTCTTATTATAGAGGTGCTCTAACTTCAAGAGTAGCTTTTTCTTTTGGAGATTAACACTCTCCATCAGTAGTATCAGAGCAGGAAGCATCAGAATCGACGAAAGGAGGATCCCGACTGCTGCAGTCATAAAGAATTCAACATCCAAAGGTTCAAAAGGTGAAAGCTTAAGATCAAAGCTTGAGAACGAGGCGATACGACATCAAGGAAGACAAAAGGAGTATCATTCAAAGGAAAGGTACATCTATTACTTATAAAGTTTGAAGAATTCAATACACATGTGAAGAAAGGATGGGAGATTCTCTTCAGATAGAGAAGTTGGATAGAGAGAACTATCCAGCATGGTCAATGAAGATGAAAGCTCATCTTATGAGCAAAGACTTGATAGCTTATATTACACGTGAAGAAGAAAAGCCTCAGTTCATAGATCCTAGCGTTCCAACTAGGGAGGAATTATCAGATTTGAAGAATTGGATGAAGAAAGATGCTCAAGCTAGGAGCATTATCTATATGGCAGTCAATGACTACTTGCTACCTCATATTAGAGGTCTTCAAAGTGCAAGTGATATATGGAATGCTTTGGAGGAGCATTTCCAAAACACCACAAAGTCAAGGAAGGCATCCTTGTGGGCAGAATTTACCACTTTCAAGAAGAAGGCCTCTCAATCCATCTCAGACTATGTAACAAGGATGAAGGACATTGTAGATGCATTAGGAGCAGTTGATGAAGACATTGAGGAGGATAAATTGGTAAGGAAAATCCTCACAGGTTTGAGAGGTGATGAAAAATGGAAGCCATTCATTTTGTCTACTGAATTATCACTTGATCATTTTACTCCTGACTTAAATCAGTTGCTAGGACATATGTTAACCTTTGAGCAGGATGTCAAAGGTGAAGGTGACAAGAGTACAGGTCATGCAATGTATTCAAAGCATAAGAAGAAGAATATCAAAGGAAAGCAACAAGCAAACGAGGATGAAGGTACAACTAGCCAAGCTAACTTCCTAAGAGGAAGAGGAGCTGGCAAAGGTAGAGGAAGAGGCAGGAGTAATAAAGAAGGAGTCAAAGCTTGCTGGATTTGTGATAAGACAAATCACTTAGCTAATGTGTTGGCATAATACTCAGAGTAATGGTGGATATAATCAAAACTTTAATTCAAGAGGAAGAGGTGGCAGAAATCAAAGAGGTAATTTCAAAGGTAGAGGTAGTAGAGGTTACTTTGGAAGAAATGCAGGTAGAGGATTCCAAAGCCAACAATACAACAATACCTACTACAATTATGCTTCAGATTAGAAGGAAGATTCAACATTGATAATGAATGCAACTTGTGAAAGGCAAAGTGAAGATCAAAGAGTCTTCTATATTGACTCAGGATGTAGTAATCATCTGAGTGGTAACATAGCCTTGATGACCGATTTGGAAAATAAGGTAACTAATCATGTAGTTCAAACAGGTGATAATACAAAGCACAATGTGAAGTCAATTGGATCAGTGAAGGCCAAGGATGGAAGTACTCTCTTGAGTAAGGTTTTGTATGTTCCTACAATTCCTAAAAATCTGATAAGTGTAGGACAAATTGTTGAAAAAGGTTATGAAGTTAGGTTCACTAATGAAGAAGTGTTTGTGGAAGACCCTAGCAATGGGTATAAACAAATTGTTTCAGGGAAGAAAGAAGGAAGATTGTTCACATTGAAGATTCAAGGTAATGTTGGTCATGCCTTGTTCACTTATGGTGGACATAAGATCTCTGAGTTAGATCTTTGGCATAAGAGGCTTGGACATTTTAATGAAAGAGGTATCAAGGATATGGTTAACAATGGTTCAGTGCTTGGATTGCCTAATGTTGTAGGTCAACATATGACATACAGATGTGAAGCATGTCAATTAGGTAAGGCTCATAAGCAATCTTATTCCAAGCATGGTTTTATGTATTTAGAGAAGCTTGAGTTGGTACACACAGATGTGTGGGGACCATCAAAGGATTTCAATATCAATGGTTCAAGGTACTATGTGACATTATCATGTGTATGTAGAGAGAATTACAGGTCATAAGTTGAAGAGAATAAGGTCAGATGGAGGGGAAGAATATTTCTCTAATGAGTTCAGTGATTACTTGTGGAATGCAGGTATAAAAAGGGAAATTACTTGCAGGTACTCTCCTCAACAAAATGGTGTAGCAGAGAGAAGAAATAGAACTCTTGTTGAGTTTGCAAGGTCAATGATGAAGGAGAAAAGTTGCCCAAATTACTTGTGGGCTGAGGCTGTAAATACAGCTACTTATTTGGTCAATAGGTTACCATGTAAAGCTTTGCAGGGTATGATACCAGATGAGGCATGGTGGGGTAAGAGACCTACTCTAGACCATTGCAAAGTATTTGGATGTTTGGCATATGCATATGTGCCATCACAATTGAGGCATAAATTGGAGCCTAAAGCTGAAAAATATGTGTTCATTGGATATGATGATAAGCAGATGGGATATAGGTTGTGGAGTCCATCCACAAAGCAATTCATTGTATCTAAAGATGTTACATTTGATGAGGAAGATACTTGGTATGCAGGTACAATCAATATTTATGCAGGTGATGAAGAAGTTGTGACTCAAAAGAAAGGTAAATCAAAGGTTCAGATATTTGATGAACACGAGAACAACGAAGTGCAGGTTGAAGTTGAAGAAGTGCCAAGGTTTGATCCAGAATGTGATGAACCAGAAACCTCAAGGAGTGGAGAACTTAGAAGGTCATCAAGACACAAATGGCAACCTACAAGGTATAGCTATGACACTTCTTTTTTGGCTACCAAAGATTATGCTTATATGATAAAGGCAGATGAAGACCCTTCTACATATGAAGAGGCAAAAGGTAAGGAAAATTGGGAGAAAGCTATGTAGGAAGAGTATGATGCATTGATGGAGAATGAGACTTGGGATTTGGTTCCTAAACCAAATAGTCAGAAGATTATTGGATGCAAATGGGTCTACAAGACAAAGAGGTTTGCAGATGGAAGTGTGTCGAGGTATAAAGCTAGACTTGTTGTGAAGGGTTTTGCTCAGACATATGGTATAGATTATGATGAGACTTATAGTCCTGTGGCAAAGATGACAACTATCAGGACACTCATAGCTATTGCTACATGCAAAGGTTGGAAGTTATGTCAATTAGATGTGAAGAATGCTTTTTTAAATGGTTATATTTCAGATGATGTTTTCATGGAGCAACCACAAGGATTTAGAGATGGAAGGTATCCAGATCATGTATGTAAGCTCAAGAGAGATTTGTATGGTTTGAAGCATGCCCCAAGGGCATGGAACTATAGACTTGTAAATTTCTTGAAAGAACTTGGATTCCAAGTATCTAAAGCAGATAGTAGCTTGCTTGTCAAAGCAAGTGATGATGGGTTCATATACATGTGCATAAATGTTGATGATATAATTCTTATAGGTACAAATGAGAAAGGCATTCAAAGCCTAAAGAAGCAAATGGAGAAAGAGTTCAAAATCAGTGACTTGGGAGACTTGTCATATTTCTTGGGCATGGAGATCTCATACACTCAACATGGAGTGTATGTAACTCAAGAAAGGTATTTGAGAAACTTGTTGATCAAGTTTAAGATGAATGATTGCAGGGTAGCACCTACTCCAATGAAGGTGAATCACAAATTGAGCAGGTATGGAGGTGAAGAGTTCAAGGACATGAAACTATATCAGAGTTTGGTTGGTAGTCTGATCTATGCTGCATTAACTAGACCTGACTTGTCATATGCAGTTGGAGTATTATCTCAATTCATGCATTGCCCTAGGAAAGAACATTGGATTGCAAGTCAAAGAGTGTTGAGTTACATTAAGGGTACACTCAAAGAAGGTTTTTATTATGGTTTTACATCAGATACAAACATCAAGATTTATAGTGATATAGATTGGGCAGGTAATCCTGATGATAGAAGATCAACATATGGATACTTGTGTTATGTGGGAGATAAGTTAATTTCTTGGTGTTCAAAGAAGCAACACATAGTTGCTTTTTCATCTACAGAAGCAGAGTACAAAGGGATGGTTGAAGCTGCAAAGGAAGTGATATGGCTTAAGACTCTTACGAAGAGTTTTGATATCATTCAGAGTACACCCACTATTCATGGAGATAATATGAGTTCATTGTATTTAGCTGCAAACCTTGTTTTTCATGCCAAGAATAAACACATTGAGATTCAATACCATTTCCTAAGAGAGAAGGTGATGGATAAAGAGATTGAAGTCATACATATTTCAACAAAAGATCAGATAGCTGATATGCTAACCAAAAGCTTGGATGGACCAAAGCTACAAAGATTTAAAGACATGGCAGGTATAAAGAAGATAGAGAAAACCTCAATTGATGATTGAGGGGGAGCTGTTGGTGCAAGGCAATCAGCAATTGAAGTTTTGGGTGAAGAATTGAAGTCAAGGAGTGAAGAAAAGACCAAGTCATTAAGCATGAAGGAAGTGCATATTCAGAAGATGAAGATGTGTACACATATGTACATTAATTTAGAGACAGCTCATATATATCTTTTGTATGGTCATAAGCTTGTACATATATGGCTATATATATAAGTAAAACATCGGGGCAAATATGTGAGAGCATGTGAATAGAGAAATTGGTAGTTATATGAGTCATTAGACATCTTAGAAGTGAGTAGAATCTCTCTCATCACTCAATTGTAAAATTCGTTCAGGAATGAAAGAAAATTGTGCTCGATGTTTTTGTGCATTCTCCTTCTATACTTGATCATTTCAAGAATCCTTTTGTAGATGTCTAAGTCCATAGTTAATGAGTCTATGGTTAAAGTTTGAGAGCTTAATTGTAAACAGGCTGTGAGAATTATGAATAGGAACATTCATATATGAAGAAGTGTTCACTGTTTCCTAAAACAGGCGCAATCTCAATGGTCAAGGATTTGATCATTTCTCAGTGCATAGGTTAAAGTTTTGCATGAATAAGGAGTCAAAATTTAATTTAGAAGGTAAGCCATCTATGGCTAAAAGCATTTGTATAAACAGGTTCTAGATTGAGAGAACCAAGTGTTAAGTTACAGGTGTCTGAATCAACTTTTCAGAAGAGCAATTTTAGACATAGGTAACTTGTTGAGATCATTTCTCAAGATCTACTAAATCTTTTTGAGTGCTTCAAATTGGAGAAGGTGCACAAACTGTAGGCAACATGTTGTGCAAAGTTTCATAAAAAACTTTACACAATTGATAAGTTAATGAGAGAGATATGTGCAGCAAACTTTTTGTGTAGTCATCTCCTTCACAGGTTTTTCAAAATCTTCATAATTGATCATTGATCCTCTAAAATTGGTGAAGGTTTGAGTTACTCTTGTTATAGAGGTGCTCTAACTTCAAGAGTAGCTTGTTCTTTTGGAGATTAACACTCTCCATCATACAAGGCACCATCTATGGAACACAATTGGGAGCGAGAATACTCCAATGTCATGTATACGAATCCTAATCCGAGGCCCCAATTGAGACAAGTAAGATGACCAGCCCCTAGAGGACCATGTTTTAGATGTCAGGGTGACCATTTCATTCGTGAATGTCCCCACTCACCGACTCTTGGACAAGGACAGAACATCACAATACAAGGCTTTTGTCCTGAGTGCGGTAAGGAACACCTTCCCAGCAAATGTCCCAGAAACCCCTCTAGTGCACCCAAGGTTACACCCATCAATGTGGTAGGCTTAGTGGAAGATTCAAGTTCAAGTAGTAACAATGTGTCTCCTCTACAGGCAGTCACTAGGGCACATGCATTGAACTAGGATGAACCAGTTGAGCAATCAGAGCCAAGTGAATCAGCGGAGCCTAGTAAGAGGAAAACAAGAACTTGGAAGGATACCAGAGAGAAGGCCAATCGTAAGTGGAATAAAAATTTATCTGAACTAGAGGAAATCCTAAACGACGCAAAAGTGATTATAAGTGTTTGTGTAAAAGATATGCTACAAAAGATAACATATTATCATGCAAATTAATTATGATCCCAATAAAGTGAGACTGCAATCCCTTTCCATAACCAATGTGTAGCTCGTGTAGCCTTGTGTGTGGGGTGATTGTGTAATGATCTCTTAGTGAATAATGCAGGTCTCTAGACTTCCTACATGTTCTAAATTTTGAATACCTATTTTTTCATGAGGGATGTCATTACGGTGTTTAGTGAGTTAGTAGTGGATACAATACTGGTATGGTATCGCGATACTAGACTGGACACG
Source organism: Ceratopteris richardii (assembly GCA_020310875.1). Lineage (NCBI taxonomy): Eukaryota > Viridiplantae > Streptophyta > Polypodiopsida > Polypodiales > Pteridaceae > Ceratopteris > Ceratopteris richardii. Next base: position 35,812,426 of record CM035424.1, read on the forward strand.
ACACGATACGATACCAAAAGTGGACCGCGATATGATACCACTTTGGTAAAGTGAGATCACGACACCAACCCGGTGATATGATACCACGAGTGGTATTGCGATACCAAGGCTGGTAACCGACGATACGATACTTCGACGAGTATCGCGATACAAGGGAATTCTTGGTATCGCGATACCAAAAACTCAACTGATCGCGATACTCAAGCCAAAATATCTCCAAATTCAAAAATTTTTGTTGCCCCTTACTCTTCTCTCACCCCTCTTCACTCCTAGCCTACTGTCTCACTCCAAGAAGCACAAAAAACACTCTGTCCCTCCCCGCGATACCGGTTGTGCAACTAATCACGTGTAAATGGAGATTTTCACAACTTTTGAGGTTAAAGTTTGCATGTCACTTACCCTTAGGTTGCACTAATCAAGTCTTGAGGTCACAAGGTGAGTGTGAGGGCTCAGTTTGCACGATACAGCTTCGATGATACCGGTCGCTGGTTCTCACACGATACTGCTCTCTCACAAGTGAGAAATGAACTGAATTTTTTTTGGTTTTTATACTTTTTGATGACTGAACCTGAACTACACTATCTTAGCAAATTTTTTGGGATTTTTCTTGGTGATCTTGGCTTACTCCTACTTCAATCCTCTTCTCCTAACCTAACCCTAACTCTTCCTTCTCTCCCTTCCTACTAACCCTAAACCTAAAAAACTCATTACACACACCTCCGTGATGTGAAGTAACAAGTGCTCAAGTGGTTGACTACTTGCCACTGAACGAGTTCACTTTCTACAAGTACGATTTCATTACTCTTGAGCTATAACCATCACGAAGACACCTCGGCTGAGTGTTCCCCAGCAACGGTGCCAAAAACATGTGTACCTAAGTCAAGAAGACTTAAGGACTTGTGCCAAAGAAAATAAACCTCATTTGCCACACAAGTGCAAATAGTGGGAAATTGACACACGCTTATTTGTCGATCCAATCAAACGACCTAACCAAGTGTATGAGGACATGTGCACACGTGATGGAAAATAAAAGTGTTTTAGCTTACATGCATGAGAAAAGACTAATCCACCTCTCTAACTCACTGAAATACTGAAAGTATCTGTCACGATACCCCTTACAGTAGTTTTCAGTAAATTGAGGATTTCTCTTAGCTCTGAACTCCGAATATAGTCATTAGTAGACTCATTTCGAAGCTCTCAACGAGAAGCATCTATTGGAGGTCGTTTCACTCGATTCTGACAATCGTGCTTCAAGTTATGGCCAAAATAGTGAATGGTGGGAAACACCCACACTCACTCCACAACTCCTACAAGCTCACACACACAATACAAGAGCTCAAAAACAGTGGGGAGGGGTAGATAACAGTCCTACACACACATTCCAAGCATTACACACACATAGAAGATCAAAGAGAAGATGAAAATCTGCAAGAAAGAGGCAAATTCGAAAATCAGGAGCTCTCCTTCTTCACAATGGCAAAAAGTCTCCACAAAGAGTCACAAAGTGACTTATATACAAGTGCCCTAAATTTTGTCCTTTCACACAAGAGACCGGCACTTTATTACAAAAAAGGTGAGTTTCCAATTGATTTACAAGGGATATATTACAATGAGTTGGGAATATGCATCTAGAGGACTCCTCTAGTGCATTTACATGGCTTGAGGGAATTTTCTAAGACTTTGAAGAAGAAAAATGTGCCCATTAATTTGAAATTTTTGGGGCTCTCCTTTCTCGTTTCACTTTGCTCTGCAACAACGTGGCCGTAAGATACTTCTTAGGCACCCATATTTTTCGAATTCTCATTAATGGATAATGATTAGGTGGTCTGGAGCATTGAGGTTGATTCAGCTTCATCTTGACTTCTTCTCCTGCACTAGAGGAGATAGACAGTGAGTGTTGACCTTTTGGTGCCCATACTTGCTTTGTGCCGGTTGCTTTGGTATACTTGTGCTACTTCCATGGGGTAGTCTAAGGTTGTCGTCGATTGGCATTTTCATGTCATGGTTGACTTCTTTGTGGTGATGGTTGAGAGGTGAGGTTGACACTCTGCTTTGGAAAAGAAGGGAGGTCCAACACTTGCATGAACTACCCATCAAGAGGAGAGGCATTCTGTACAATAGATCTAGGCAAGCATGCAAGACCAAGAGTAGACATCAGAGGAGGGATTTGTCCAAAAATCTTTGAGTCCTCCTTCGTCTTCATTACATATGGGCTGGGGTTACTTACCTCTAAGTGGGAATGGTTGGGGAACTCGAGTAGTATTACTCATTGCTGGTCTACTATCTTGAGCTAGAGAGAGCATTTTCTAAGATTTGAGTCCACTGAGTGATCATATAGCCAATCTTGGCCAAGAATCATTGGTTCTATTAGGTCATCATCATGACAAACTAGGAGATTCACCATAGGTTACATATTCTATGAGGATAGGAAGGTCCACCTTAGCCATACAAGGGGTTTCCATGCCTCCTAGCCCTATGAGGTATGCCTTCATAGGATGCATTTCTAGTCCCATGTCTTGAGAGTGATACCACCTGATTGCACTAGTTTGAGCACCTGAATCAATTAGCACCTTAATCTGCTTAAAAGCATTATCTTGCACTAGCTTAACCGTAATGAATGGTCTCCTATCCACTTGGTATAGGGGGTTACTAGGGGCTTCTTCATTGGTATAGGGGGTTACTTGGGGCCTTCTAACTGGTTATAACATTCCCTTCCTAGTCCTTGTCTTCTTAACTTCATACGTTTAGTGCATTCTAATGTCTCCGCTTGAGCATCTTCTCTTATTCTTCTCTCTTCATCTGTGAGTTTCTTTACCAACATGAGTCATCTTAGCATGTCCTTGTTAAGAGGTTCTTGATAAAGCTTGATTCTACAGTTGCTAATATAGGTAGGCATTATCTCTCCTTTTAGAGTGGCTAGTTGCACGGCTCCACTCGTTGAAAGCCTATCTATAATCATAGGTCCTACCCTCATTTTTCCAACTTCCATGCATGTTGTTTTAGCATATACAACCAAGACTAAATCTCCTTCTTTCAAATCTTTTTCCTTCACATGTGCATCAAAATAGGCTTTTTGCCTCTTTTTGGCTGCATATATGTCTGTTGTTACTCTTAGCCTAGTCTCTCCTAATTGTTCCAAGTCCATGATCCTTGATGATAACTCCTGGCCAATCCATTGATGCTCTTGTGCAACCTTAAGGGTGGGTATCAAAAAATCCAAGGGAAGCACTACATTTTGACCAAAAACCATTTGAACGGGAGTTGCATTGAGTGCAGTCTTGTAGGCCACTCGATATGCCCAAACAGTGGGATGTAGCTATTTGCCCCAATTTTAATGTTTGTTGTTTATGAGTTTAGTTAGTACATTGCAAAGGATCTTGTTAGTACTTTTTACCTGTCCATTGGCCTGAGGGTGATATGGCGTAGATGTCTTGTGAATCACCATAAAATATTGTAACAAATATTCAGTGAATTTGTTTAGAACATGGGTTCCTTTATCGCTCACGAGCTCTATGGGTAATCCATACCTTGTAAAGAAATTCTCAAATAAGAATTTTGCACTCATGTGTGCATCATTCTTTTTGGTAGCCTTATCCTCTACCCATTTGGTGAGATAATTTCTTGCTATGATAATGTATTCTGCATGATCCCTTTACCAAGGGGATTAATGGGTCCAACAAATTCTATAACCCATCATGGGTTTCATTTGCATTTAGTCCCTGCGTGTTAAAAAGTAACTCTTTGGCAAGTATTTCATCTCTTTACATATGTATGTGCATCCATATGAAGAGTAGGCCACCATAGTCCTTAGAGTAATATGGCCTTGTGTGAGCCGCCGGAATGTAATATGTAATCTTGAAAAGTTGCATGCATACCGAAAGGGCGTAGCGCAGCAGTTGTAACTTTTGATTAATATAGGAAGCGTGCGTGAACAGAAGGTATGTCGTGGAACTATGGTCTGGGCGAATGCCAGAAGTGGAGAGTATCTCCTTGTTGAAACTCTGAGTCATTTGTCTCTCTACTAGTTGAGGGTAGAGTGCAACGGTAATCCGGTGCGTTCTAGTGACAGTCCGATACATTCTAAAGATAGTACTTTGGTTTCTAGTGGTATTTCGACGCTGTCTGGTGACAATTCAGCATTGTCCAGAGATAATTCGATGATTTTTTATGACAATTCGGTATTGTCCGGTGATAATTTGACGCTCTCCGGTGACAATTCGATGATTTTCGGTGATAGCGCACTATTGTTCGATAGGAATTTACTAAATTCACCATTTTTAGGTGCAAGTTTAGCCAATTTTGATACTAAGGTTGAGAAAGGGCTATTAGATTTTGAGTTAAGTAATCAGTTCAGAGACATTTTTGAACCGAAAAATTAGCAAAGTGACCATACGGGTCAAGAACATCAAGAAATCCGTCCCCAAAATTTAGGCAACATGAGTAGTTCACATCAACAACAACAACAACAACAACAACAACAACAACAACAACAACAACAACAGCAACAGATTGTTTCGCCGCGTCCGGTACCAGTCGAAGTCACCTACACAAAATTTAGAGGTTTTTTAGGAGATGATCCTGATGCGCATGTGTGGACATTTGAAATTAATTATGTAGTTTTGAATTACCCAGCAGACCCTACTTATAAAGCCATCGTGTTCCAGTCAACTTTGGTTAATGAAGTTGCTCGCTGGTTAACTGAGTATGAGTTGAATCATTTCTGGCAGTATGATGACGTGAAGGATGCATTTCTGCAACGATTCCGATTAAAGAAAAACCCAGCAGAAATCTTTGATTACCTGCAAAATAATTGGCAGAAGCCACACCAGAATGTACAAGACTATGCCACTCTCTTTCGGACTCATTTATGGCAGTTGCCACCAGCGCATGCCAACTTACCAGACGATGTCATTACTGAGTGGTTCATAAACGGATTAAACCCCCAATTGAAACAGATCATGATCATATGATGTGTGGGCAGAATGATCTTGGATGCCGTAATTGCAATGGCTTTACAGTTAGAAAATAAAGTGGGTGGATTCACTGAAGATCTAGAGTGGTTGAAGGCATCCAAGCATTCAAACCAAGATCCTCTGAAACAAATTTACTGTACTAAATGTAAAAACACAGGACACACTAGCTCAGCATGCGCTCTGAATCAGATGTACTGTGCCATTATCCATACAACGGACCATACTACGGAGACCTATCCTTATAATGCAAAGATCCAGAGTAGAGAGGCTGTCAATGCCATTATTCAGGAACAAGGGCAACCGGCCAGTCATTATGTACCACCACAAATGAGGAATACTCCTTACCAAGGATACAAGTGTTATAGAGGAGCACGGTCAACTAACTTTGGACAAACTCGGTGGAATGTAGGTCCGTCAAGTGAAGGTGCACCTCCTCCACCACCTAAATGCCATTTTTACGGTGAAATAGGGCATATCCGTAGGTACTGTAAAGATGCGACTGAGTACGACAAAAGGAAAAAGAAAAGTCAACATCCTATGGTGAACATGGTGTACATTTCAGCAGTCGACACCCAAACAGCAGCGGTACAAACACATTCGAGAAAGCAGTTACAGCCAGCTGCGGAGATTTTTGAACCTGGAATTCATGAACAGTAGAAGGTGTTTACTAAAGCAAGTAAGTGGGCAACCCAGGAACAAACTATTTTTCCTGATCTACTTTTGGTAACGTAGTAAGGAATACCGTAGGCAGTACCGAAAGGCAGAAAACTGACCCAAATAGTACGAGAGTCCCCACCGGACACCATACCAAAAATAGTAAAATTTGATTCGGTATGGGATGTCTTATCCAAGGCATCTATTACACTGCCATTGGGATAGCTATTGGCTTTGGTTCTTGGCGTGCGTCAACAGTTCCAACAACAGGTCAGTCCAGGACCTTCATGTGCTCCTTCGACAGCCAGAATTCAGCCTGAACTTGATCCAAAAGTGGATCATGTGGTGCCCTTGATTACGGTGTGGTATAAGAATCACAAAATCACTCAAGTATTAATTGATGGAGGTTTTGGTGTAAACATTGCAACAACAGCACTTTGTCAACGGATGGGATGGACACAAATTGAACCTATCCAATTTTTTGTGTGAATGGCTAATCAATCCCTAGTTCATCCGGTTGGATTAGTACGCGATATTGCTATTACTCTTAAAGGAGCTGTATTTAAAATGACCTTTGTTGTTTTGGAATTACCTGAATCCAGCCTTGACTATAACCTACTCTTTGGATGACCATGGTTAAAACAAGCTAAGGTAGTTCAGGATTGGTCAATGCATGAATTGATTTTTAAGAATAACCACCACAAATATGTCGTTCCATTGGATAACATGAAGCCTTGCGACTTGCACGCACGAACATATGTAGCCAAACCTATACACATGCTGGATGGTCTTTCAGATGATGAAGAGGAAGCTTTTCTTAAAGCCAACAAGGATCTGGTAGCACTCGGAACTGTGAACTTACAAACGGTGGTCGATAACTGGAGTCCGACAACCTATACGATCATACCAATGACCGGTGAACTCGAAGCAAGTGTAGCACAGACCTTGGATGATACGATGCTACAACAATTGCTTCAGTTAGGTGACGACTTTGCCATGCCTTGGCAGTTCTACGTACCGAAAGACCAATTGATTACATGCAATTTAGGTGATGAAACTAATCCGCAGCCGGTGAAGATCAAGGCGGGACTATGAGAGACTTTCCAAGATAACTTGTTGTAGTTGCTACGTGAATTCTCTGATGTGTTTGCATGGGATTATCAAGATATGAAGGGGTTGGACCCGCGTATCTATCAACACAGGGTTATGCTGAAACCAGATGCTCCGCCTATTAAACAACCTAGTTATAGAATGAATCCCCACTATGCAGCCCAAGTAAAAGCAAAATTGGATCGATTATTGGAGGTTGGGTTTATTGTCCCAATCGAGCATGCGGAGTGGATTTCCCCTATTGTCATAGTCCCTAAGAAGAATAAGCAATTACATATATGTGTGGACTATCAGAAATTAAATGCAGCAACAGTACTTGATCCATTCCGTCTATGGTTTTTAGACACAATATTTGATGATGTGGTAGGTCGCGAGATGTACTCCTTTTTGGATGGATATAGCAGTTATAATCAAGTACCAATGGTGGAGCAGGACATTCCAAAGATAGCATTTATAACCAATTGGGGCGTTTATGTGTGTACAGTGACGTGGTTTGGTTAGTAAAATGCTCCAAGTACGTTTCAGCGCTGTATGCAGGAAATTTTCTCTCCTTATCTAACCACATTCATGAGAGTTTACTTGGATGACTTCTCCTTATCCGGTGGTACTTTGGTGCCTTTGTATCATTTATGGTGCTTTTTTTCAAAGTGTCCAAAATACCATTTGTGCTTAAACCCAAATAAATGGGTATTCTCGATATCTTGCGACAAGTTGCTAGGACACATTATCTCAAAACAAGGGATTCAAGTTGATCCAGATAAGGTGAAGGCTGTACTGGAGGCACCTGCTCCCATGACACCCAAAGAAATGATGCGCTTCTTGGGACAAATCCGGTGGCATGGGCGACATTTATGGTGGCTTGCTCATCTAGCCACACCACACAATCGACTGACAATTAGTACTCCTCGTCAGTTTGAATGGACTCAGGCATGTCAATGCTCTTTCGATCGGTTAAAGTCACTATTAACACAAGTGCCTATTTTACAAGCGCCAAATTGGGAATTGTCATTTCATATTTTTGTGGATGCATCCGACATTGCAATTGGCAGCGTGCTGATGAAGCAAATGGAAAAATGGTTCCGTCCAGTGTATTATGTGAGTCGCAGATTAGTTGCGACGGAGTGAAATTATTCAATCACTGAATGTGAATGCCTCGGTTTAGTATATTCGGTGAAGAAATTCCAGCATTACTTACTAGGACACCACTTCACCTTCTTGTTGGAGTAGGACAATCAACAATTGGTGATTATGAAGCCTAGAAGTGAAGATATGAAGAAAAAGATTGAAGTTCAACTTCATGAAGTGAAGTGAAGATTCAGGAAGCAAAGTTCTTCAAACATATGTACATTAGTTTTGTAAATACTTCAATATACTTGAAGTAATGACAAATCAACACTCATATGTATATATAGATATGTGTAGATGGTTGTATTAGAAGTGAGAGATGAAATATAGATGAATAGATGATGTGTAGTTGATGTATCATCCATCAGATGTATGAAGAGTTGAATAGAAAGAATGTTCAAAGAATTGCGCATTGATCTTTTCTCTAGTTCTCCTTTTGAGTTTGATTTTATCAGAAATCCTTTTGTACACATCTAATTCCATAGTTAATCTATATATGGTTAAATTTTGAGAGTTCAATTGCAAACAGGCTCAGAGACTTTTGTGTAGGAACATTCATATGTGAGAAACTATTGAGTGTCTTCTGAAATAGGTGCAATTCCGATGGTCAAAGAAATGGTCAGTTCTCAGTGCACAGTGTAAAGTTTTGCACAAATGAGGAGTCAAAATCTAAGTTGGAAGGTAAGCCATCTATGGCTAAAAGCATTCACTTAAACGGGTTCTAGTTTGGGAGAACCATGTGTTAGAAGTTACAGGTATCAAAGTCAACTCTACAAGAAGGCAGTTTCAGATATAGGTAGATTTTTTGAAACAATTCTCATAATCTACTTAAGATTTTGAAGTGATTTAACTTGGAGGAGGTGGGAAAACTCTAGGCGACACATCCTACAAAGTTTCATCATAAACTTTACACAAATGATTAGTCAATGAGTCAATAATGTGTAGCAAACTTTTCTATGAAATGACTTTCTTCACAGTTAGTTAAAATTTTGACAGCTTGGTGCTTGTCTTCCAAAATTGGTAAGAGTTTAAAGTTATTCTTAATATAGAGGTGGTCTAACATCAAGGATAGCTTGTTCTTTTGGAGATTAACATTCTCCATCAGTGGTATCAGAGCAGGAAGTATCAAAATTGAGGAAAGGAAGACCCCGACTGCTGGAGATATACAAATTTCAAATCTTGAAGATTCAAAAGGATAAAGTGTGTAGGGAAACTTGAAGGAAGACACACAAAGGCAATCAAAAGGATTAGAAGGATTAAACTTCAAAGCTAAGGTACATTCATTCCTTATAAGGATTAAAGATTTGATAGTACAGGTGAAGCAAGGATGGGAGATAGTCTCCAAATTGAGAAGTTGGATAGAGAGAACTATCCAGCTTGGTCTATGAGAATGGAAGCTCATCTTATGAGCAAAGATCTGATGGGATGCATCACAGGAGAGGAAGAAAAGCTAGAGTTTAAAGATCCTAGTGTTCCAACTAGGGAAGAGCTTGCAGATATAAAGATTTGGATGAAGAAGGATGCTCAAGCAAGGAGCATAATCTACATGGCAGTGACTGATTATTTGCTTTAAGAGGACTTGAAAGTGCAAGTGACATATGGAATGCTTTGGAAGAGCATTTTCAAAATACAACCAAATCAAGGAAAGCTTCATTATGGGCAGAGTTTACTACATTTAAGAAGAAGGCTTCACAATCAATATCTGATTATGTGACAAAGATGAAAGACGTTGCTGATTCTTTAGGTGCAGTTGATGAAGATATTGAAGAAGATAAGTTGGTAAGACAAATTCTTAGAGGGATAAGAGGAGATGAGAAGTGGAAGCCTTTTATTTTGTCTACAGAACTTTCATTAGATCATTTCACTCCTGATTTGAATCAATTGTTAGGACATATGCTAACTTTTGAGAATGATATCAAAGGAGATGTTGATAAGAGTGCAGGTCATGCAATGTACTCTAAAGACAAGAAGAAAGCTAGCAAAGGAAAGCAACAATCAGTTGAAGATGAAGGTACTCCAAGTCAAGCAAACTTCCTAAGAGGAAGAGGAAGTGGAAGAAGTAGAGGAAGAGGAAGAAATAACAAAGATAATGTCATAGCTTGTTGGATATGTAGTAAGAACAATCATCTATCTCATGATTGTTGGCATAATAATCAAAGCAATGGTAACTTTAATCAGAATTTTAGTCAAAGAGGAAGAGGTGGCTGATATCAGAGAGGAAATTTCAGAGGTAGAGGTGGTAGGAATTCTTTTGGATGAAGTGGAGGAAGAAACTTCCAAAATCAATCCTACAATAACACCTACTACAATTATGCATCAGATCAGAAAGAAGATTCAACTCTTATTATGAATGCAACATGTGAAGCCTCACATGAAGACATGAGAGTATTTTATATTGACTTAGGATGTAGCAATCATCTGAGTGGAAATATTGCTTTGATGACTGATCTAGATCATAAGGCAATCAATCACACAGTTCAAACAGGTGATAATACAAAGCACAAAGTAAAGTCAACTGGTTCAGTTAAAGCCAAAGATGGAAGTACTCTCTTGAGTAAGGTTCTCTATGTTCCTACAATTCCAAAGAATTTAATTAGTGTAGGATAAATTGTGGAAAAAGGATATGAGGTGAGGTTGACTAATGATGGAGTTTATGTTGAAGACCCTAGTCAAGGGTATAAACAAATTGTTACAGGAAAGAAGGAAGGAAGGCTCTTCACATTAAAGATACAAGGTAATATTGGACATGCTATGTTTACATATGGAGAGCAAAAGGTGTCTGAATTGGATCTTTGGCATAAAAGACTTAGACATTTTAATGAAAGAGGTATCAAAGAAATGGCTAACAATGGTTCAGTGCTTGGATTGCCTAATGTTGCAGGTCAACACATGACATACAAATATGAAGCATGTCAGTTAGGTAAGGCTCATAAGCAATCATATAGTAAGCATGGTTTTATGTATTCAGAAAGACTTGAATTGGTACATACAGATGTGTGGGGTCCTTCAAAGGACTTCAGTATAAATGGTTCAAGATATTATGTCATATATGTTGATGATGCTACCAGGTGGATCACAATTTATGTGATCAAATATAGGTCAGAAGTGTTTAACACATTTGAACACTATCATGCATATGCAGAAAGAATTACACGTCAAAAATTGAAGAGCTTAAGGTCAGATGGAGGGGGAGAGTATTTCTCTAATGAGTTCAGTGATTATTTGTGAAATGCAGGTATAAAGAGAGAGGTTACTTGCAGGTACTCTCCTCAACAAAATGGGGTAGCAGAGAGAAGAAATAGAACTCTTGTTGAGTTTGCAAGGTCAATGATGAAGGAGAAAAATTTCCCTAATTATTTGTGGGCTGAGGCTGTAAGCACAACCACATATTTGGTCAATAGGTTGCCATGTAAAGCTTTGCAGGGTATGACACCATATGAAGCTTGGTGGGGTAAGAGACCTACCTTGGATCATTGTAAATTATTTGGATGCTTGGCATATGCATATGTGCCATCACAATTGAGACATAAATTGGAACCTAAAGTAGAGAAGTATGTATTCATTGGTTATGATGACAAGCAAATGGGTTATAGGTTGTGGAGTCCATCCACAAAGCAATTCCTTGTGTCTAAGGATGTTCCCCTTGATGAGCAAGGTACTTGGTATGCAGGTACACTTAATGTTCATGCAGATGTTGAAGAAGTTGTGAATCAAAAGAAAGGTAAATCAAAGGTTCAGATATTTGATGAAGAAGAGAACAATGAAGTATAGGTTGAAGTTGAAGAAGTGCCAAGGTTTGTTCCAGAATGTGATGAACCAGAAACTTCAAGAAGTGGAGAACTCATAAGGTCATCTAGGCACAAATGGCAACCTACAAGGTATAGCTATGATACTTCATTCTTGACTACTAAAGATTACGCTTACATGTTAAAAGCAGATGAAGATCCGTCCAAATATGATGAAGCCAAAGGGAAGAAGAATTGAGAAAAAGCTATGCAAGAGGAATATGATGCATTGATGGAAAATGAGACTTGGGATTTGGTTCCTAAACCAAATAGCCAGAAGATCATTGGATGTAAATGGGTCTACAAAACAAAAAGGTTTGCAGATAGAAGTGTATCTAGGTACAAAGCCAAGCTTGTTGTAAAGGGATATGCACAGACATATGGTGTGGAATATGATGAAACTTATAGTCCTATTGCAAAAATGACAACCATAAGGACTCTCATAGCAATTGCTGCTTGCAAAGGTTAGAAATTGTCTCAATTAGATGTGAAGAATGCTTTTTTGAATGGTTATATTTCAGATGAAGTTTATATGGAACAACTAGATGGTTTCAAGGATCAAGTGTATCCAAATTGTGTGTGTAAGCTCAAGAGAGCTTTGTATGGGTTGAAGCAGGCCCCAAGGGCATGGAATTATAGGCTTGTAAAGTTCTTAAAGGAACTTGGATTTCAAGCATCAAAGGCAGATAGTAGCTTGCTAGTCAAAGCAAGTGAGGATGGATTTATTTATGTTTGTATTTATGTTGACATAATACTTACAGGAACAGATGACAAAGGTATACACATGATTAAGAAGCAGATGGAGAAAGAATTCAAAATCAGTGATTTGGGAAATTTGTCATTCTTTTTGGGAATAGAGATTTCATATACTCAACATGGAGTATATGTAACTCAAGAAAGGTATGTGAAAAATTTGCTAACCAAATTTAAAATGGAAGATTGCAGGATAGCACCAACTCGAATGGAAGTGAATCATAGATTGAGTAGATATGGAGGAGAAGAATTCAAAGATATGAAGCTTTATCAGAGTTTGGTGGGTAGCCTGATTTATGCTACATTAACAAGACCTAACTTATCATATGCAGTTGGAGTTCTATCTCAATTCATGCATTGCCTAGAAAGGAACATTGGATCGCAGGACAAAGAGTACTTAGGTACATCAAGGGCACACTTAAAGAAGGTTTGTATTATGGATTTACTTCAAATACAAGAGTCAAGATATATAGTGATGCAGATTGGGCAGGTAATTCTGATGATAGAAGATCAACACATGGATATTTGTGTTATGTGGGAGATAAGCTAATTTCATGGTGCTCTAAGAAGCAACATACAGTTGCTTTATCATCTACAGAAGCACAATACAAAAGCATGGTAGAAGCTGCAAAGGAAGTAATATGGTTAAAGACTCTTATGAAGAGTTTTGATATTGTTTAGAGTACTCCTATCATTTGTGGAGACAATATGAGTTCTTTATATTTGGTAACAAATCCTGTATTCCATGCTAGAACTAAACATATTGAGATCTAGTATCATTTTTTGAGAGAAAAGGTTGTTGATAAAGAAATAGAAGTTATGCATACTCCTACAAAAGATCAACTTGCAAATATGATGACAAAGAGTTTAGATGGACCAAAGTTGTAGAGGTTTAAAGATATGGCAGGAATAAAGAAGATGCAGGTAATCACAATTGATGATTGAGGGGGAGCTGTTGGAGCAGGACAATCAACAATTGGTGATTATGAAGCCTAGAAGTGAAGATATGAAGAAAACGATTGAAGTTCAACTTCATGAAGTGAAGTGAAGATTCAGGAAGCAAAGTTCTTCAAACATCTGTACATTAGTTTTGTAAATACTTCAATATACTTGAAGTAATGACGAATCAACACTCATATGTATATATAGATATGTGTAGATGGTCGTATTAGAAGTGAGAGATGAAATATAGATGAATAGATGATGTGTAGTGCATGTATCATCCATCAGATGTATGAAGAGTTGAATAGAAAGAATGTTCAGAGAATTGCGCATCGATCTTTTCTCTAGTTCTCCTTCTCTGTTTGATTTTATCAAAAATCCTTTTGTACACATCTAATTCCATAGTTAATCTATCTATGGTTAAAGTTTGAGCGTTCAATTGCAAACAGGCTGAGAGAATTTTGTGTAGGAACATTCATATGTGAGAAAGTATTGAGTGTCTTCTGAAACAGGTGCAATTCTGATGGTCAAAGAAATGGTCAATTCTCAATGCACAGTGTAAAGTTTTGCACAAATGAGGAGTCAAAATCTAAGTTGGAAGGTAATCCATCTATGGCTAAAATCATTCACTTAAACGGGTTCTAATTTGGGAGAACCATGTGTTAGAAGTTGCAGGTGTCAAAGTCGACTCTACAAGAAGGCAGTTTCAAATATAGGTAGATTGTTTGAAACATTTCTCATAATCTACTTAAGCTTTTGAAGTGATTTAACTTGAAGGAGGTGCGCAAACTCTATACAACACATCCTACAAAGTTTCATAAAAAACTTTACACAAATGATTAGTCAATGAGTCAATAATGTGCAGCAGACTTTTTTGTGAAATGACTTTCTTCATAGTTAGTTAAAATCTTGACAGTTTGGTGCTTGTCTTCCAAAATTGGTCAGAGTTTAAAGTTATTCTTGATATAGAAGTGGTCTAACATCAAGGATAGCTTGTTCTTTTGGAGATTAACACTCTCCATCACTTCCATGGTGATCATGTGGCTTTGGTGTACCTTGTTCGCCAACAACATTTGGGAGGAAGACTAGCTAGATGGGTATTGTTGCTCCAAGAGTTTGATTATTAGTAGTACATCAACCAGGGTCTACACACGCACTTGCTGATTTTTTATCTCGGTTGGATTCCGATGAACTTCCGGAAGGATTTGACGATACCACACCTGCTATCTATGCAACTGAGACTGTACAGGAGGATCAACAAGACTTGCCGGTAAAATCCTCCTATTATGACACTTTGATGCTTTTCTTGACCAGTGGATGTCCTCCTGGCACGACCTCTCCTGCTACTCGCTGTAAACTGACAATGTATAGTCGACGATTCTGGCTAATTGTAGGGTAGTTATATTACATGGATCACTCAAGAGTGCTGCTAAGATGTGTTCCCCCACACCAAATTGCTTCAATCATCACAATGGCTCATTCGGCACCAGCTAGATGTCATTTTGCGTTTGACGTGACCCACCAGAAGATTCTGCAGAATGGCTTATGGTGGCCTACGATGTACCGTGATGTGACCAAGTATGTGCAGCAGTGCGATGAGTGTCAACGTTCAGGTCAACCTTTACAGAGACATTACTTTCCGCTCCAACCCGTTTTGCCTCTCGAACCTTTTCAAAAATGGGTCTTGATTTTATTGGACCAATCACACCTCTTGTGACACTTACCAGTAACAGATATATTCTTACCTGCACAGATTATGTGACTTGGTGGGCCGAAGCTTGGGCTCTACGGTCTGCCACAGCGGTTGCGGTCGCTAAATGCTTGATGAAAGATATCTTTCCACGCTATGGTTTACCTTTGGAGATTGTGACTGATCAAGGTACGCACTTTGCAAACACATTAATGAAAGTTCTTACTAAAACCTTCTAGATTGTGCATAAGTTCAATTCTCCCTACTATCCACCAACAAATGGACTCGCTGAGAGCACCAAAAAATCCCTATTGAACATCTTAAAGAAATTGGTATTAGATTTCTCGGAGAGATGGGACCGATTTCTACCTGCCGTATTATGGGCATACCATACAACATATAAAGTGGCGACTGGAACAATGCCCTTCAAGTTGGCTTATGGTTTGGAGGTGATTGCTCCTATGGAACTAGTGGTTCGTGGCATTAGAGCAAAAATTACTACCGGAAGAATCTTAACCTTTCCGATTGGAGGCTTTACGGTCTCTGGATGAATAGCGCCTTGAAAGTTTTCTGGTGTTGCAAGAAGTTCAGCTTAGACAAGCAAGAACTCACGATCATTTCCTTAAAACCCCCGTGTTTACCATCAACCAATTAGTGCTCTTTTATAATGCTAAATCTAACCGATTTGCCGAAAAGTTTAAATTGCGCTGGTTCGGTCCATACCGCATTGCAGAACAAGTGGGACTAGCAACTTTTTGGTTCCACCTTAACTGGTACCCTTCTTCCTAAAGCGATCAATGGATTGAAGCCATGACTCCGATTCTATTAATGCGTGCATGTTGCCATTATCCCTGTATATTTCCAACACTGTGTGATGATTAGGTTTCTTTTCATATGATTCTTCCAGTGTTTCTACTTAATCCTATTCTTCACGTTGTTATTCGCTATTGCATCCTTGTGTGCTTGCGACCTTTGTATTCCCTCTGCTATTGTGTGTTTCTGCTTGCGCTATGGAAGCCCTGGCAAATATTGTCACCTTCCGTGTTAGACTCGCTCCGGATGTGAGTGAGTTCCTGCGTGCTCGTTGTCTCCTGGCCTTCACTGAATTGCCTTGGCATTCAGTGGAGTGTCATTCCTTCTGTGCGTAGATAATCTCTAGCTTAGCCGCCATGCCTGCTATAGAATAATGCTAGCCATTGGCATGTTTGAACCCTTGTGTCATTGTTACTCTCAGTACCGTCGCTGAGGGATTCCGTCTCCCTCAGGAGGGGTTGGTTGATGGCCCTCTCCTTCCCATGGCGACCATGAAGGAACTTTTCCCCAGGCATTCCTCTAACGAGTCTACCATTTTATGTCGTCCATAACCAGAGCGCACCTCGCTTCAGTTCCTCGTAGCTGCCTTAAACCTCCAAAAATGCACTTATGGCATTTCACGTCCTTTCTATTCCATGATCGACATTGCATCTCGAGAGGCCGTCAACTTCACTTCATTCTTTTTCCCGTGCATTCACCGTGAATGCCAAGCCGTTTCCAAACAACTAGCCAAGAATGAGATCCCTAGGACTCCATTACCGCACCCGCTCACCTTTCTCCTCATGGTGATTCAAGCAGAGCAACCACCCCCAACAAATACTCTGCTCTTACATGAGGAGTCTACACAGATGCTGGAGGATGATGATGACGAAGATCTTTTCCATTTCTTTAGGCACAAACGTAGTTGCATCAGCCCATCCCAAAGTCAAGTGAAGGAAACAACCGCTGCTCAAGAAGTTGAAGTATTCCATGATACAACCACTTCATTATAGGTAGAATCTGCCTAGTCTTCTCCTATTAAGCCGTAGGATCCCCATATTAGTATTGAAAATGTAGCTGAAACGTCACAACGGGATGAAGCGCAACAACTAGATGCTGAGACTGTAAAGGAAACAGTGGATGCTAGTATTGCCCTTGTCTATCATCCATCCTCCTCACAAGTAGTAGATGATCAAACACACACGGCAACACAATTGCAAGGTGTTGAAGTAGCCATTACTGAAATTGCCATTGTATCGTCGCCACCCCAACAAGAAACAAGCATTGTCCTAGTGCAGACACCCCCTTCTTCCTCTTCCCCCTCCAATTACACTTCTTGCCGCTATTGCTGCTTCTCCTTCCTCGCCTCCCATTGCAATCCGTGAGGCCGCATCCAAAATTTTGTGTTTCCCTGACTACTCTCCAACCTCATCTCCACACCTCCTGTCTTCCCAACCATCACAGCCTACACCTTCTCTCCCCACCCCGGTTATGTTCACTGAATTGGCATCCATGGGCCAATTATTAATTCAGTTATCCCAGCAATTACCTCTTCAATTGAAGACGACACAACAAACTCTTCGATAGGAGCTGCAGAGCAAAGTAGACCTCCTGGAAGCTGATATCGCACGCCTCCAAGAAGAACTTCTTGAAGCCAAAACAGATATTCATTCACTGCAAACCCAAATCCAGCGACTGCAAGAACAATTGACAAAAAAAGACAATATTATTGCCAAACAGGACACTGAAATTAACGGATTAAAGCAAGAAGTAGCAGATAAGCAGGATGCCATGACTGTGTTAGGCAACGAGCTTCATGACATGTGGGATAAACTTAGCATATTAGAAGAGGCTTTGCAGATGTTAGCTATGAATGTTATAAACACTAAGAGAGAGCTTAAGTAGGTCACCGAAGAGCTGTTCCACAAAAGCTGAGCCTTGGAAGAAGAAATCGGCCAGAATATTATGTTGAAGAAGGAGATATAAGCAATTCAAAAGGAAAGACAAGACTTTTACAAGACAATGCAGTTTCAATCTCAAGAACTCGAACGCAGGGAAAAACAACTAGGACTTCAGGCGGACGAGTTGTCAAGGATTGATGTAGAAATCGCCAAAATAAAGTTGCATAGAGATGTCGCTCTCGCAAATGATTTCGATTTACAGGAAGCATTTTTGCAGACTCAGGCTGAGTCTTTAATCAGTCAAGTGATAGCTACCAATTCAGTTAGGACTAATGCACAGCTTATGGAACCCAACCTTTTGAAGAATATGTTAGATTCCTTGAAGCAGAAGATCGCCCGAACCTTTAAGTTAGCTCGATCCATGTACATACAGGGCATTATAGATGAATCTTAACTTTGTATTTTTCCTTTTTGGGTTCGAGTCCACCGTGCATGCCAATGTGAGCCGCCAAAATGTAATATGTAATCCTCAAAAGTCGCATGCATACCGAAAGGGCGTAGCACAACAGTTGTAACTTTTGATTAATAAAGGAAGCGTGTGTGAACAAAAGGTATGTCGTCGAACTATGGTCTAGGCGAATGTCGGAAGTGGAGTGTATTGCCTTGTTGAAACTCTGAGTCATTTGTCTCTCTGTTAGTTGAGTTCAGTATGTATTAAGTTGATGAAGTATTAAGTAAAGTGACATCTCGGTGAAGTAACGAAGTGCGTGTTTATGTGTCGGATAGTGAAGAACATTGTATTGCACAGTTAACTGTTTTGTGTTGAAGTATGTTGTAATGCACAAATAGATAGTACTTGAAGGATAATCTAATTCAGCATGTTAATTCTGTGAAGTAGTATATAACTGAACCTGTAGAATTGTGAAAATATAAACAGGGCACCAAGGAAGTGGACACGCTAGAAGAAGGAGCATGTAGGGAGCTCCAAGAAGCACATGTCAATTTTTCAGAAGAAATCCCTATAAAAATAGTGATTTTTATCACTAGAAACCATTGTAAATACCATTTTCCATTTTGCAACTCCATTTTGTTCAATCCGAGGATTCCTTGAGCTTGAGGAGTATTAGAACTATCATCCTACCAATTTTCATAATTTGTAGACTCCGTTTGAGCCCCCAAATAAGCCCTGGAACCTATTTTTTAACTAGGCAGGACACTAGGTCTAGACAAGGCCAAAACCACTCAAAAACCTATAACAAGGGCTGGAGAGCTCAATTTTGAGGTTAGCTTGTTGTAGTTTTGAGCTTTGTAAGATATTTCTTTTGTAATCGAAGCTTTCCATTGTTCCACTCTTTGCTCTTACCTTGTGTGCGTGTGTGTGTATGTGTTGCATGCTTGTGTGCTTTCACTCATGCACTTGTGCCATCACTTGCTCACGATCTTCATACTGGTCCTCACATCTCCGCAGATTGATATTTATGAGGTGTATCTCCTCACATTGGTACTTGCCATTGTGCTAGAGTGACACCAAATTTGGCACCGTTGCCGGGGAGAGAGCTTGGAGGACGAGCATGTGATGATAAGACGTAGAGTAGCAACGTTGGAAGGTACAAAAATCATCATTTTTAGTTCAGTTTCTGAGTTTTGCTTCATCTCCATCATCATCATCATCTCCATCTTCTCCCATCTTCAGCCTCTCTATTGCTTTCATTTTTTGACAGTACATTCACTCATTTTTTACTCGTGGCTGTGAGAAAGAAGTGTAGGAGGACTTGAGAGCTAAAAAACGCTGAAGAAGCACTCTTGAAACACTCTCAAAACATGAAAAATCTGATTCAAAGTATCCCGGTGTGAGAGCAACAGCATCTGGTATTGCAGCACTGGTATCGTGATTTTGGAGGGTGACATTGCATCTACAGGCACATAGGAGTGACAAGGAGGACCTAAGGTACACATATTTGCAAAAAACTTTGAATTTGGACCTCAAAAAATCCAAGCATCATGTCCGGTTGAGATTTGGTATCGTGATACCAGAACTCCCGTGTATCATGATACTTGTCAAGGTATCGTATCGTGCATATCCACTTGAGGTATCGCGATACCATTCTGGTATCGTATCGTCAAGTGACGGTATCGCGATCGCAGTCACCCCGGTGGTATCGTATTGTCTACCGAGCGGTATCATATCGTCGGCCAAGTTGGTATCGTATTGCCTCCTATTTTGGTATTGTATCATTTGATCCTTTGGTATCGTATCGCCCAAAGAGTCAGTATCGTATCATCTGATTTCTGGTATCATATCGTGCACCTTGTGGTATCGTATCGCATAGCACAAGCAGTATCGTATCACGGTTAGAGTGGTATCGTATCTTTTCTAGACTGGTATCGTATCATGAGCTATTCTAGTATCGTATCGTGAGGTTGGAATCGTATCGTGTCAATCAGTGGTATCATATTGTGGCCATTTCCAATATCGTATCGTCTGGTTAGTAGTATCGTATCGTGGAAGTTGGTATCATCTTGGTGGTATCATATCGCCTCAGGTGGTATCGTCTGTAGTGGTATCGTGGAAAAAGAGGTATCATATTGCCTCTTCTGAGCTCCTAGAGAGATCATGTTTCCCTATTTTAACCCCCAGAACCCTGAACTGGCATAACTTTCTCATATGAAATCCGTTTGCTGTGATTTTGGGTTTGTTGGAAAGCTCGTGGTAAAAATAATACGTGGATTATTAGATATAGTATTTTGAAGTTGACCCTCAGGTGGACTAAGAAACCAAGGAGTTCCAAAGGATTTTGAGCAATCCAAGGGGAAATTTTGGACTTGTAAGCTTATGAACCTAAGATCAAGCAGACACTTAGGCAAGGATAGACAAAGCATTAGATCATCTGAGGCCAGTGTCAACCATACAGCTAAGTCTTGGGCACAACAACTAAGTGCTTATCCCTACACACTAATTTCAGAAACGAGTGACTCAGAAATGTCCTTCAACATGGAGAGACCCACACATAGCTCAACTACTACCTATTTACAGACACTAGAAGGTCCCTATAAGACACAATTGGAGTATGTCAGGACCAACCAATTAGGTGCACGCATCTATGAGGATGGTCTAAGACGATCAGTTGTCCAACTCAAAAATCCAAATCAACCCTTTGGACTTGAATACCTAGTATGGTAATATCATTCCTGAGGATGAGCTAGGAGACCTAGAGCAAGGAGACTTAGGACGAGAACCCAAGACTCTGAGAGGAAAATATCTTTTGACCTGAGTGCTCACTCCAGAGTGGGTTCCTCAAGACAACAAAAGCATAGAACTATTCTTGAATAGAGAAACGAAGGAAGCCTTTTGGAGATTCAAGCCAGATCAAACTAACCCAATAGTCACCATCTATGAGTTCAAGGATCCGGAGACACCAGGAAAAGTTTTCTATCTAGATCACACCTCAGAGAAACTGTTCTTGGTAACAAAGCAGGATAGGCATGCATACACTTGGCAAGGTGAATCAATTTTCCCTCCACTAAGATCTAGTGTTTACCATGGTATCCAAGGAGCTAGATCATCTAAGGCTCATGAGACCTAGAGGGAAAGAACTAGAGAGAGACCGGAGGTAAGGTTTGCACATACCGTGGGTAGGGACCAATCAGGACATGAAGGTGAAAGACCTGAAAGAGAGAGACATCGAGAATATAGGCATCAAAGAGATGAACATGATTTCCCATTGCCCAGACCACGAGAGCACTCAAGAACCCTTAGACCCTCTCAAGTGGTCAAGGCAATGAAGAACTATTTTGATGGATTCGATTATCCTTATGATCATGTGGTCGAGTTCAAACAAGTGTTAAGAGCTAAACAGGTTGAGGACTTGTTCACCCAGTTCGAGGCATTTGGTTTGACTCTTAAGGGTATTGCCTTAGATTGGTTTCAACCTCTAAACAGTCGCAAATATAGAGATATAGGTCAACTGCTAGAAGAATTCATTGTGGAATTTTCCAAGAGTGGCATCAGGCATAACACATCATCCATGATCCGCAGCTTCAAGCAGACACCCCAAGAAATAGTGCACCTTGCAGGAAGAAGGTTTAGACAGTACTTGGAAAGATGCCCTATGCCAGAATTACCCACAACAGCCAAACAAGTGGCATTGTTTTTAGATGGCTTGCTAAGCACCAAGTTGAGATCATATGTGTACTTGAATAAGCCTAGATCCATAGAAGAGTGTGTGCGGATATATATTGACATAGAAGACAATTTGGGTGAGGAGTTAGGACTTAACTCTATAAGGACTCTGGCAGTTCTACAATTCATACCTCGAGAACCTCCACAGAGATAGATGAGATAGTTGAGCAGGTGGCCAAAAAGCTAGGAGTTCAAAATAGACAACCACCAAGGGTCACCCCATTGAAGCGATGTTATACATGTGGAGGAGGCCACATGGCTAATGTCTACCCAATGATGGCTCAACCCCAAGGAAACTTGAATGCTCCATACTGCATAGTCGAGAGAAAATACACGAACCACACAGCCCAAGATTGCCCATACAATAGGTAGGTTGTTAGGCAAAATTATTTGCAACCTTACCAACAGGGTAGGTATCACAACGAGTACCAACAACCATATTATAGGCCACAACAACAATATCAACCTCTATACCAACAACAATATCAGGCACCATATAGGCCACAACCAGTCCTAGGAAACCAACCACCAGCTTCTGCTAATGTGATTCCAGTTAAGTATGTAGTGGCAGAGGAAAACCCTAATAGAGCACTTGTGCCACTAAACCCATTCGTCTCAGAAAATGACTCTCATGCTCATGGTTCAGACTACTTCCATGAAGATAGTTCACAAGCTTATTACATAGATTCACCTCAGCAAAGTGAGACTTCTCTATATCAATCTGAGACACCACTTGTGGAACAAAGTTGGGAGCCAGAATACTCAAGTGTCATGTATATGAATCCCAATCCTAGGCCCCAAGTGAGACAAGTAAGACCACAAGCCCCTAGAGGACCATGTTTTAGATGTCAGGGTGACCATTTCATTTGTGAATGTCCCCATTCACAGTCTCGGGGACAAGGACAAAACATCACAATACAAGGAATTTGTCCTGAGTGCGGATAAGAACATCTCCTGAGAGAATGTCCCAGGAACCCCTCTAGTGCACCTAAGGTTACACCCATCAATCTGGTAGGCTTAGTGGCAGATTCAAGTTCAAGTAGTAGTAATGTGGCTCTTGTACAGGTAGTCACTAGGGCACAAGCATTGAACTAGGATAAGCCGGCTGAACAATCTGAGTCAAGTGAATCAAGAGAGCCTAGTAAGAGGAAAACAAGAACTTGGAAGGATACTAGAGAGAAAGCTAATCGCAAGTGGAACAAAAAGTTATCTGAACTAGAAGAAAGCCTGAAAGACGCAAAAACAAAAATAGAAGACATTGCATCTCAAACCCCCTCGCATGCCAAATCTCCATCCATTCCACCTCATTCCACCCCACCACTCACTCTAAATAGACCACAACCAGGGTCTGTTCTTGCAGATCCAACCCTAGAAGGCTTGGACATGATGTTCAAGGCCTACCAGGCTCGACTTCAAGAAGGGCCAACAACTGCAAACCTAGACAAGAGTTACCCTAGAGAAGATTTAGAGATTGAACGAACAAAAATGTGCATGAAAATGGTAGAAGTATCTCAAGCTATGCTCGAGACTAGTCAAAAGTTCAATCAGACAAACTCTATCAAACCGGATTTGCATTTCCAGGGTTTACTAGAAGATTAGAGCAGTTGGTAAACAAGCCCTAGGTTTCTTTACCTCCACAGACTCAATCGATTGTTGAAAGAGAGATTTCACCACAAATGAAAACTTATGTTCCTGATTCCATGAATGAGGAAACACCTCTTTCAATTCAACAATACTCTCAAGAGTTCTTGCGGGAAATACAATAAGAGAAATGGGCCAAGGAGAAGGGTAATCCCCCTCCTATTCCTAAAATTGATAATCTTCACAATCAATTTCCCCAAGACATTCCATCTATATATGGAGACCAAACAGAGCAACAAGAAAATGAATGATTAGATTTTGAATCTTATTCTTTACAAGAGTTGCCACAATTCATAGGCCCATGGGAATTTGAATCTCTTCAGATCCGAGCTCCCACAATACTAGTAAGAAATGAAGACTCAGTGGTTCCAAGAAACACTGATGTCGTGAAGACCACTAAGGTTCAATGTCATCTCACTGTAGAAGAGCTCCTCAAAGCAAAACCTGAGCTATGGAGTCATGTGAAGGATCAGGTTCCAAAACTTGATTCCAATATGCCAAAAGTAGGCTCTAAGCAGAAAGTACCAGAGATACCTCTAGAAAAAATAGGGGACATGAGTGAAGGTGAAGAAGGTAATACTTATCTTTCGATCACCTATCAAGGTTACACAACCAAAGCAATTGTAGTTTCAGGTGCTGGTGTTGCTATTGCAACCACCTCCTTGTGGAAGCGATGGGGCAAACCCACATTAAGACCAACGAGAATGAAGCTTCAAATGGAAGGTGGTCATTTTGAAAGACCTTTGGGATTGCTAGAAGGGATAACTCTAACCACTTGTGGTGTAGAGTTTGAACACACATTTTCTATATGTGACTTTGAAAAGAATAATGTCTACAAGATGATCCTAGGAAGACCCTTCCTGCGACAACTGCAAATAGTACAGGGGTCACCACCAAGGTCAATTTGAAGGATTACACCTTCAGAGATGTACCACCCCTACCATGGAATCCTATCCACGAAGCAAAAGAAGATTCAATCTCTGTGCATTCTGGAAGTTCACCTTATCCATCATGGCTACATGAAGATATTCATTTGTGGATGTGCAAGGTCGTAGAGGAAGAGAAAAAGCGCCTAAAAGCAAGAGAAGAAGGAACTTCTCAAGAAGAAAGACCAATTAAAGACCCAGCCCATACATCGATGATATTTCCAGATGAGGAATTTGAGCCTCATGGTTGGGCAAAAATCTTAGCTACCATGGACATTGTAGTTAATGAAGAACAATGGATGTCTCACTGTGATGAGGAGGGTTATGATATCCCGGTGTTCATGTGTCAGCCCTTGCTAGAACAGTGTGATCCTAGTGAGGTCATAGAAGAAGAAGAGAATGACGATGATCTAGAATCCATTGTAATGGATACTTACTTTGACTCAGAGTGCCACTATTTAGAAGAAATAGGAGTGTTAACCCAAAAAGAAGAAGAACCTTTACAAGTATTAAAATTGTAAATTCAAAATATGGAAGTGAAGGAGTTCAAAAGAAAAAGAAAAGAAAAGTAGTGAAACAAGAACAGGAGGAATCATTGTTTGAGGTACCAGAAAATTTCAAGAAATATGAGGTTGAAGATTGAAGAATTTTGGTACGAATGCCTAAGAGAGAGGCCATCGTAGGAGAATCATATGATAATAAAGAGAAAACTAGAAAGATTGTTGTAGCCATTGAAGGAAACGAAGAGTGATGTACATACATAGGAAACGACCTAAGTGCAAAAGAAGAAGTAGAGCTTGTAGCTCTATTAAGGGAATATAGGGACGTGTTTGTGGGGCACTATAGAGACTTGAAGGGAGTAGATCCAAAAGTTTTCTCTCATACTATACCCATGATTGCTGATGCCAAACCCACCAAACAAAAGCCCTACACATATAATGACACTTACGCTGCAAAAATAAAAGAAGAAATTGAGAGGTTGATTGAAGCTGGATTCATCTATGAAATTGAGCATACTAAATGGGTGTCATCCATTGAAGTGGTGCCCAAGAAGAATGGAAAGTTGCGAGTGTGTATTAACCTTAAAAAAGTTAATGCTGCTATGATTCGAGATAGTTATCCGCTTCCAACTATCGAACATTTATTGGAGCGTGTTGCAGGCAAGGAAGTTTATAGCTTCCTTGATGGATTTTCAGGTTACAATCAAGTAGCCATTGCCCCAGAAGATCAAAACAAAACAACTTTTGCCACAGAATGGGGAATCTTTGCATTTCATGTGATGCCATTTGGTCTCACCAATGCACTTGCAACATTCCAAAGGTTCATGTGTCATGTCTTCAAAGAGTTCTTGCAAAAGAGCTTAGAATTATATGTGGATGATTTATGTGCTCATTCCCAACAAAGAAGATTCCACATTCCTGAGCTCAAACAGATCTTCAACAAGTGTAGAGAATATCAAGTTTTTCTGAACCTAGAAAAGTGTGTGTTCATGGTATGTCAAGGCAAAATCTTAGGCCATATTGTTTCAAAGAATGGAATATCAACCGATGAGGACAAAGTTCGAGCCATAGCTGAATTGCCCAGGCCAAGGAATGTTAAAGAGATACAAGCCTTTATGGGCCATTGTGGATACTATCGCAGGTTTATCCACATGTATGCCATCATTGCTAAACCTCTTTATGGATTGTTGACAAATTTTGAGTGGAACGACGAATGCAAAAATTCCTTCAATGAGTTGAAGAGAGGTTTGTGCTCAGCACCAATACCGGCCACCCCTGATTGGAGTAAACCCTTCCATGTCCATGTAGATGCTTCCAATCATGCAATAGGATGTGTGCTAGCACAACCCACAAGTTAAGGAAATCCAGATTTACCCATCGCATATGCTAGTAGGCAATTAAATGCTGTTGAACGAAACTATACCACAACCGAGCGAGAAGGTTTAGGCATGGTATATGCTGTGAAGAAGTTTAGACACTACTTATTGGCCAACAAGTTTAAGTTTTTCATTGATCATCAAGCTTTATTGTATTTGGTCAATAAACCTTGCAATACAGGACGCTTAGTAAGATGGTTCCTCTTACTAATGGAATACGACTTTGAAGTTGTTGTGGGAAAGGTAGGACCCAACTTAGGGCAGGCCATCTTTCTCACATCACTTCAGGAGAGCCTCCACAAGGAGTGTTTGATGAACTACCTGACACTTATTCATTCAATTTAGAAGTTGTTCCTAAATGGGCAAATAAGTTGGTACCTGTCCTAACCTTCGGACCTGCAAATAAGAATGTAAAAACAAACAAGCACAAAATTGTACGATCACAAGAATATCAAATATTGGTTTGCACTACTGCTATTTGAGTGTCGACTGTTGAAATGTACATCATGTTTGCCATCGGGTGTTGTCATTCGTTTTTCTTTTTATCGTACTCAGCCGCATCTTTACAGTACCTACGGATATGCCCTATTTCATTGCAAAAATGACATTTAGGTGGTGGAGGAGATGCACCTTCACTTGATGGACCCGCATTCCACCGTGTTTGTCCAAAGTTAGTTGATCGTACTCCTCGATAATTCTTGTATCCTTGGTAAGGAGTATTCCTCATTTGTGGTGGTACGTAATGACTGGTCGATTGCTCTTGTTCCTAAATGATAGCATTGATAGCCACTCTACTCTGTACCTTTGTGTTATAAGGACAAGTCTCTGTAGTATGGTCCGCTGTGTGGCAAATAGCACAGTACATCTAATTCAGAGTGCATGCTGAGCTACTGTGTCCTATGTTTTTACATTTAGTATAGGAAATTTGTTTCAGAGGATCTTGGTGTGAATTCTGGACGTCTTCAACCACTCTAGATCTTCAGTAAATCCACCCACTTTATTTTCTAACTGTAACGCCATAGCGATAACAACATCCAAGGTCATTCCTCCCACACATCGTATGATCATGATCTGTTTCAATTAGGGGTTTAATCCATTTATGAACCACTGAGTAATGACATCATTTGGTAAATTGGCATGCGCTGGCGGTAATTGCCATAAATGCGTCCGAAATAGAGTGACATAGTCTTATACATTCTGGTGTAGCTTCTACCTGTTATTCTGCAGGTAATAAAAAATTTTTGCTGGGTTTTTCTTTAACTGGAATCGTTGCAGAAACGCATCCTTCATGTCATCATACTATCGAAAATGATTCAAGTCATATTCGGTTAACCAGCGTGCAGCTTCATTAACCAAAGTTGACTGAAACATGATGGCTTTATAAGCAAGGTCTGCTGGATAATTCAAAATTGCATAATTAATTTCAAATGTCCACACATGCGTGTCGAGATCATCTCCCGAAAAACCTCCAAATTTTGTGTGCGTTGAATCCGGTTGGCATTGGACGCAGTGGAATAATTTGT
This sequence comes from Ceratopteris richardii, assembly GCA_020310875.1. NCBI lineage: Eukaryota > Viridiplantae > Streptophyta > Polypodiopsida > Polypodiales > Pteridaceae > Ceratopteris > Ceratopteris richardii. The sequence goes on from CM035424.1 coordinate 35,840,297, forward strand.
TGTTGTTGTTGCTGTGAACTACTCATGTTGCCTGAACTTTGGGGACGGATTTCTTGATGTTCCTGGACCGTATGGTCACTTTGCCAACTTTCCGGTCAAAAAATGTCTCTGAGCCGATTACCTAACTCAAAATCTAACAGCCCTTTCTCAACCTTAGTGCCAAAATTGGCTAAACTTGCACCAAAAAATGGTGAATGCAGTAAATTCCTATCGAACAATAGTGCACTATCATCGAATTGTCATCGGAGAGCACCGAATTGTCATCGAAGATCATGGACTTGTCATCGGACAATACCAAACTGTCACCGAAGATCATCGAATTATCACTAGGTAATGCTGAACTGTCACCGGATAGTGCCGAAGTACAACCAAAAACTAACGTACTGTCTTCAAAACGTATCGGACTGTCACCAGAACACACCAGATTAACGCTGCACTCTACGGAACTACTTCTACACAACACCAAACTAGCACTGACATTGCCACTGGCTTGCTCGACTTGACCTTCTGCAACTGAACTAGATTCTTCTTCGCTTCTACCACCAGAGGGTGTTCCTAACAAATTCGGAACTACCCAGGGATGTGGATCGCTTCGATATTTGGGATAAGATTCGTCGGAGCGTGTTACTAGCATATATCAAAGGATTCTTCGTTGGTCTTTAACCTTTTCTTCAACTTGCTACTCCATTTCCCACAGATGGCACCAGTGTTAAACTATTGTTTAAACTATTTATCAAATCTGGGTTCTTGGGATGGTTAGGGGTCTATAAAACAGAGGCCCTGTTTGTATTTTCCCAAATTCTACAAATTCAGTTATGTGCTACTACACCGACTTAATGCTTCGAATTAACTATCCTTCAAGGCGTATCTGTTCTACACATTACAATGTTCTTCACCGCAATATGCGTAACATGCACTTGGTCACTTTACCGAAATGTCTCTTAACTTAATACTTCATCAAAACTCAAAACATTACTAAACTTAATTACAAAGAAACAGAATACTCAGAGTGTCCACAATGCATGCTACGCTCCACTTTAGGCATTCGCCCAGACCACAGTTGAGGATGACATACCTTCTGTCTCACATACGCTTCTTTTCATTAATCAAAAGGTTATAACTGTTTGTGCTATGCCCTTTTGGTATGCGTGCAACTTTTCAGAATTACATTCCAGTGGCTCACACCTTGGTTAAGGCATACCAATGTGCTCCATGACTGGGGTAAGGACACAATGTGGGTAAAGCAAGAGTCTCCATCAAAGGCTACAGAAGAGAGAAGAAAAGAAAATTCCTTAAGTGCAGTAGTGATGAAGCTATTTCAAATCCTATATCAATGGCCACTTTTTTATGGATACTGGCATGGATATCATCTGTTATGTCAATTTTTTTGGTAGTAAGTGCAGGGATTCACAAAGATGAAAAAGGAGTACATGCAAGTCTTTGGAAACAGAGGATTCCATTAGCTGAAGAAGCTGGAATAGTAAAAATGACATTTTGCAGATTAAGTCACATAGTAGCTAAAACAAAGATACAAAAGGTGTAGTATGGAAGAGATAGTATTCTAATAAAGGATTTAGGGTGGCCCTATCAGATGGTCAGTATGCCCAAAAAGAAGACAAAAAAAATGAAGTGCAGTACAATTGGAGATTATGCAGGGGTTTCTCTTGGTCATCATATCATGGATCAAGGCCTATCACCGACACAACTGAAGCTTTTTGAATCACCTGGAACTCGCAAAATCAGTCTAGGTTGTACATAGCCTTCTCATTCTTTTTTTTTTTGCTTACATTTTGGTAGTTTTATCCATTTTCATGCTTGTTCCTTGAGTTTTTATGCAACTTAGAAGCCATTTCATAGCCCTTTGTATAAGCAATTTTTTAGTATTTTTTTGAGATTTTTTAAGGCATTTTTAGAAATTTTTTTAGGATTTTTCGAGCATTTTTCATCTTTTTCAATGTCATTTTCTTGATAAAATGGATGAAGAAAGGACGTTATCTATGGTTTTGAGGGAGATTAAATGGTCTAGAATATTAGGGAATTTTTTCTTTTTTTTGGATTTTCTTTATTTATTTTTTGGATTTTACTTGTATTTTTATCTAATTTTTGGATTTAAAAAAAAAGAGGGCTCCCATGGAAAATTTTTCCAAACCCCCCTCTCTCTCTATCTCTCTCTCTCTCTCTGTCTCTCTCTCCCCCCCCCCTCCCCCCTCCTGCCCCCCCTCCCTCCCCCCTCTCCCCTCCTCCACCTTCCTCGCTCCCCACTCCCTCCCCCCCGCGTCCTGCATTGCCCCTTGCCCCACCCCCTGCAACGCTGCCCCCCTCCCCTTCCCCCCCTGTCCCCCCCCCCCTTTGCAATGCTCCCTGACCCGCCCCCTGCAACACTCCCCGCCCCGCCCCCCGCAACACTCCTCACCCCCCCCCCCCAATCATATATATATATATATATATATATATATATATATATATATATATATATATATATATATATATATGAAATAAAATCTATAATTTTTTCATTTTCCTTGGTCCAATGTTTTGGCTTTGGATTGCACCTCGGATTGCCATTTTTTTCAAACTTGGGGTCATTTTCATGTCTTTTGGCACTCTGGACTCATTTTTTGACTTAGTTTTTCCAAAATCCCAATTTTTCTCTGACTTTTGGTCAAAACTCAAATGTTTTCAGCACATTGATCACATGTTTTTCATTATGCACGTGGTCCACATGGTCTATTCTCAATTTATTTTACCATATGTTTCATATTTTCCAATGTGCATCCCTTTTAGCTTTACTATTTTCACATTTTAACCTTCTCCAAAGCCCACAACCCTACTCCCTGACATCCCTTTAGCCTTCTCACAAGCCCCATCCTTAACCTTCCATACCCTATCCCTCTCAGCCCCCTGAGCCCCCCTTCCCTCTTACTCTTACCCTCCATTCTCCATCCTTTGCTCTTCAATGCAAAATTTCCACTTTTGGGTTCTTCTCTGGTGTTGTTCTTTACTGCTCCTGGTGGTCTTGGTCGTTGCACAAGTGTCCTTTTACGCAGGACAAGATTCATGCTATCATCTCTGCTCAAAGTTTTGGCTGTAGCTCTTCTAGACGAAGATCCCATTAGGTGGTGGGCAACTATTGAGCTCATAAGAATCACATTGGTCAAAGTCAACCATAGTTAAAGTCAAAGGGTTGAAGTCAAAGCAATCAAAGTCAACATGTTTAAGATCAAGGTCAACATGGGCAAAGTCAAAGTGTTCGGGTTTCAAGGTGCACAGTGTTTGGAAGGTTCAGGTGAACCCTCTCTTAGGTGCACATTTGAAGAATTAAAAGGCAAAATGTGAAGGTATGTGAAGTGGTGGCATACGCAGAAGTGAAAGTATGACCCCCCATTTAAAATTTTGTATTGTCCTAAAGTCTCTACAGGACAAAACATGGATTCATTGGCTGCTGGGCACACCTTGGAGACAATCTTGGGACATACACGTGAGGGCCAAGATGCTATGGGAGTTAGGAGCATACGTGAACCGACACCCAAGGGAAGGAATATTCATGGTTGGACCAAGCTATTGTGTGATATTCTAGATTAAGAGAGAGAAGAGGGACACATTCAGAGAGAGTGTGCACAACACAGAGAGCCATTGCAAGGTGCGAGAAGAGTGACTTAGATTGCATGCAGAGAAAGTGAAGCAAGGAACATCAAGAGTTCAAAAGTCCTATTGAAGGTGTGTGTCGATAGAAGGTGTCCATCCCTCCCCTTTGGAAGCTTGGTGTAAGTTGTGCACAAGGGCAAGCTTGGAGAAGATGGAGGTCTGGTGCAGAGGTTGGTGGCAGATTCTAAGTCCTTTGTAATCTTGTTTCATGAGCATTATTTAGTCTTTGGCATATTGCATAGAGCATTTGGCTTATGAACAAGCTTGTATTCTTCTCTTCCTAATTGATCAGACGCTTTCAGTGTTATTAATTCTTTTGTTCTCACTCTCCATTCTCCTACAAACACTCAAGTTCCTTTCTTCACAAGAATCCCCCAATAGATCCATAAACAGGTATAAAGCTAGGCTTGTGGCTAAGGGTTTTGCACAAACCCAAGGAGTAGATTATGAAGAAACTTTTTCACTTGTGTCTAAGACGCCAACCATCAGGGAAATGGTAAGTGTAGCTCCATCTAGAAATTGGAATGTGTATCAACTAGATGTGAAAAATTCTTTTCTCAATGGGTGGATTTCAGAGGAGGTTTACATGGCTCAACCTCATGGCTATGAAGATCCAAACAAGGTAAATCATGTGTGTAAATTGAAGATAGCTCTTTATGGTCTGAAGTAGGCACCTAGAGCATGGAACCATAGGTCAACAACCTATCTTCAAGACCAAGGATTCATGATGAGCAAGGTAGATTCTTCTCTATTTGTCAAGAGCAGTAATTCAGCAATGATATATTTATGTGTATATGTGGATGACATTATTCTTATAGGAAGTGATGCCAATGGCATCAAACAAATAAAAAACCAGATGATGCAAGAGTTCAAAATAAGTGACCTAGGGTTTCTCAAATATTTTCATGGACGTGAGTTAGTATACACTAACTCTGGAATCTACGTCACTCAAAGGAAATATGTGCAGGACATGTTGAAGAAATTCCACTTGGAAAATGCAAAATTAGCTAGCACTGCTATTGAGGGCTCATGAAGGTGATTGGCTTGAAGACATTGTAGGTTATCAAAGCATAGTTGGAAGTCTAAACTATGCAACATTAACAAGGATTGACATATGTTATGGAGTAAGTGTTGTGAGACACTTCCTGCATAAACCTAGAACACCTCACTTGGAAGCTGCGAAAAGAATTTTTAAGTACCTCAAAGGTACTCAAAATCAAGGTCTTTACTTCCCATACACATCATATTTGAATATAAAGTTGTACTCAGATGCAGATTGGGTGGGATGTAAGGATGACAGAAGAAGTACCTCTGGATATGTATCTTTTGCAGGTGATAAGCCCATCTCATGGTCTTTTAAAAAGCAATCAACTTTTGCTCTCTTATTAATAGAGGCTGAATACAGGGGATTAGCAAATGCTACACAAGAAGCTATTTGGATTAGATTTCTCTACTCAGATTTGGGACTTCACACTCATTCACCAATGATCCTTGGTGATAACACTAGTTCTTTGCATCTTGCAGCCAATCCCATTTATCATGCAAGAATGAAGCATATAGAAGTGCACTATCACTATGTTAGAGACAAACTATTGAGCAAAGAGATTCAGCTAGCATATGTATCTACAAATATGTAGTGTGCTGACTTGTTGACTAAAGCACTTAATGGTACTAAACTTTGCAGGTTTAAACCCATGATTGGATTGCACGATAATCAAGAAGATTGATGAAGCAATGCAAGCCAAGATGTTTGGCTTGAGGGGGAGCTGTTGGTGCAAATGATCAAGCCTACACACTTGGCTTAGAAGACAATGTGTGCAACTATCTCTTGATGTTGCATGTGAACCTTAGCTTGTAATCACTTGGTCATTTACCATTGTAAAAAATTAAATTTTGGAAGAATCTTGTAAAAGCTTCTATCTCAAGGAGTTAGGAGGAATAATGGTTACGAATTGAGGTTGAGAGCATAACTCCTAAATCAATGGATTCACTTTTAGTTGGAGCCAAGCTTGAATTCAAATTTAAACTTAGAAGAAAACTCCTATAAAAAGGCCTTTGTAAAATCTCATGGGTGTGTGGCCTCATTCAGAGCTCTCTTCTTGAACCTCTGTAGAAGCTGAGTTGCTCACACCATAGCTCACTCAGTCCGTCATCATTGAGCATCCTTACAATGCCAATGATCTTGTACAATCATGTCATATAATATATATAGCTCATTGAACATCTGTGTCTACTTCTCTGCTATGACTACTCAGAATAGTCAACTTTCTCTGATCATGTCTCAATGAATACTCAACCATTGTTTATAATATTTGTCTTGTTGGAAGGAGCTTGAAGTCCACTTTGTACTTTCAAAATCTCAAAGCATTGGGTTCAGCCATCTGGGAGAAATTGTCTTCGAAGTGCTCACTGGTCATCTACTAGTTAGTCCCTCAAAAATCAGGGGTACGCTTTGGATTGCTAAACTTATTTCTCAGAGTATAGTTTATTATTTTAGATGATTCCACTTGCAATCATTAGATATCTAAGCTAATTAAATTCCCTCAAAAGGAATTTTATCAATTGTTAGTGTACTTTGAGCTCTGAGCAAAAGAACCAGCAGGTGTATGGACTAAAATAGCAAGTTTTGTAACACTAGCTATTCTTGAAGTAGTTTGTTTTGACTCAATTGTTCCAAACATCAACTCCAAAGTACATAGGTACTTTCTTAGTGTCCTTTGCAAGCTAAAAGGGCCTGCTATGTAAATCTGAAGTGTATTAGGGCATGTACAAAGCAAGTTTTAGCAGTACCACCTCACTTTCTTGAGGTATCCATCCATCTCCTCCAACAGTGATGAATGGGCTCGGGCATGGATGTCTATCAAAGATGTGGTCAAAAGCCCACAAAGCAGATACACAATCCATTGGTTGTCTCCACATCATGGCAATCATTTAAGAAATCGGGATTAGACTTTATAGGGCCTATCATCCTGCATCCTTTTCAAGAAATGATAAGTATTTGCTAGTTTCCACTAACTATGCAACTAAGTGGGTTGAGGCTATTGCTTATCCAGATTGCATAGTCCAAACAATTGCTAATTTCTTGTTCAACAACATATTTTGCAAGTTTGGTTGTCCACTTAAAATCTGCACTAATCAAGGAACATACTTTGTTAATAAAGTTTTTTATGAAGTTTTTAACAAGTACAAGGTTCTCCATTTTACTTCTTTTGCATATTTATCAAGGGAAAACGGACAAGTAGAGTCCACAAATAGAAGTATTGATAGCTCTACTAAGGAAGGAATGTATGTTAAAGCCCACTACATGGGGAATCCCTTATCTAGGCACACTATGGGCCTATAGCTTGGCATGCAAAGAAGCCAAATGATACTCCCCCTTTTAATTGGTTTATGGAGTAATTCGCTTTGAGTTTAACATGGCTCACTTAGGAGAGAAGCTATGCAGGTAAGAAAGGATCTTTGAGTCTCTACCAAACTATCCGCACTCAATGAATTGGAGGAAATTTACCACATGCAACAAAACAGTTGGAGGAGACACAAAACAAAAGGAAGGAAGTTCATGATAGAAATTTATGGACAAAAAAAATATAGATTGGTATGCTTGTTCTCTTACATAGGCCACAATTATAGGCACAATTGTGAGGCAAGTGGCTCCCTCATTGGGAATGATTGTACAAGATCAGAGAAATACTATAATGGGGTGTGGTGCACTTAGATACTTTGGATGCTGAGGCACTACCATTAGTCAACATCTCTAGGTTGAAGGCCAATCATCAACAAACATGAAGTTGTTTTGGGTCACTTGGAACTTGCACAATTTGTCCAAGTTGTGCATAACTCTTCTCGTACTGTTTTCCACTTAGGTTTTTTTTTGGTTTCATCATTTATCATAGTTTTTATTTAAGGCTTTTCATGTAATTTGGGGTTCATTTCATTGCTCAATCCCTCAAAATCTTGCATCATTTTTTTTTTGGATTTTTTTGTAATTTTAAACATTTTCAAAGATTTTTAAGAAGAATTATTATTTAAAAATGCTATTTTTCTTGTTGAAAAAGATGAAAAAAGGAATTTATCATAGGTTTTGAGTGTGAGAAGTTGTCTTGAAGTTCTATCCATTTTTATAGAATTTATATTGATTTCTTTGGCATTTAATTTGATTTTGTTTCCTACTTTTGGGTATAATTTTCCCAAAAAAACAAAAAAAGGATGCTTGTTTTTTCCTATAAACTCCCCAAAAAAAATACCGCCCACCGCTACCACATGCCTCCCCCCTACAGACCTCCCCCCACCAACCTTACTTTAAATTTTTATCCTAAGGTATTTTTATTGGGTTTTGATTTTTGTTATTATTTCTCCCTCCCCCTACCCTAGAGATCATGGGCTAAAAATTTATCCTATGGTTGGCCTCCTTTTTTTACTTTTTGCATATACATGCTTTGGGCTTTAGATTTCACTTTGAGTGCCCAATGTTTTCAAACTTGGATTCATTTTAATGTTTATTGACAACATTGAACTCTTTTTTACCATTAGGTTTTCCCAAATTCATCACTTTTTTGCACTTTTAGTAAAAGCCCATATCATTTGCATACATTTAACATGTGATTTTTCACTTGCATGTGTTCCACATGGTCCATTAGCTGTCTCTTTTTTCACATGTTCCACATTTTTCATATATAATTTATGTATCTTCTAATTTTATACTATTTTTCCATGTCGTAAACTCCACATCCTTCTCCCTGCCCCTTTCTATAGACCTAAACCTAGACCTAAACCTTACTTCTCCTTGCATTTTCCCCTCAAGCCTCAACCTATCCTACTTCTTCCCCCCATTTTCACTAATCACTATGGTCTCTAGTTTTGATATTCCCTTACAAGTGTTTTCCCCCCATAGACATTAGAGAAGAGAATACCATTGAATAGGAAAATTTGTAAAAGAACTTGCCAAATGCTTCCTTTCATTGCGGAATGCAGAGCCATAGAATTAAAAAATGTCCCCTTTGGCAGAAATCCAGTAAGGAAAATCCAAATAAAGATAATGCTATATGGATTAGAGAGGTTGTTGGGGCCCAAAAAGTATCAATGGATCATCCTAGGTTGGCTGAGAAGGGGACAACAGAAGTACTCGAAATGAACCTTGATGGCTTCATGGAAGTAGGATGAAGGAGGAGAAGAAGAAGCCCTAAGGGTATTATTAAGAAGAGCCCCCCTCACATGGCTCAAGAAACAAACTTCTTTTGCAACTTGGAAAAGAAGGTCAATGACATGGATTACCCTGGGAGAATGAATCATGAAGACTATCGTAATGAGGGTGAAACCCTTGAAGGTTTGAATTGCAAAGAAAGCAACCAAGAAGGAAACACCACTAGCAAAGAGGCTGGACTCACTACCAGCAATGATGCTAGCCAAAATAGTGAAAGCTCGATAATTTGCTCTACAATCCTTGAAAGGATAACAAACTCACTTTCAAATAAGGCTTCTCACAAAGGAAAACAAGTGTCTGAGATACTATGGAAGAGCCTCCTTAAGGGGAAACTCCTATGTCCTAATCCTTTTACCTCGAAGAAAATATTCGAGAGGAGAAAAACAAGAAAAAGAGGGACAAGGCCCCTCTCCACAAAGATATCAACCTCCGATAATGATTATCATGTCTTTCAATGTTAGAAGGTTATCGGACCCTTCAAGAGCAATCATGATCGGCCAGTAGATCCGTGATAAAAGCATAAACCCAGACTTCGTCTATCTTCAAGAGATCAAGATCAATGGGGAGGAACTAAAAAAGAGACTTAAGTGTATTTCCTTGTCCCATTTATGTCTCTCCACCATGCATCCCAGTGGAAATGGTGGCATGGTTATCAGCATCAGTATAAGTTGGCACACTAGAATTGTGGATTCCCTTATTGACCAAAACCATCAATGGGTTGGTGCTTCTTTTGGGGATCCTCTACAATTTTCCATCATCTCCTTGTATGCTCCTAATATCAATTCGGAAAGAATTTCCACTTGGAAGACTTTGGATTCTTTGCCCCTCAATGTGGTTCTTTGTGGGGACTTTAATATGGTGGAGGTCATGTCTGAGAGATGGGGGAGGAAGGGACAGGTGATTGATGGATAGGAGAAGGAAGTTTGGGACCAAGTCAAGCTACACCTGGATCTGGTGGAGATCAAGGATGTTGTTGGTTTCTCTTGGTCAAACCTAAAAAATGGTGCTGACTTGCAAAAAGCGAGGCTCGGTTGGAGCTATATCTCATAGAACATCATCAACAATTGGGCCCCCTCTTCCCTCTCCCAAAGTGAGGACTTGGTCATCTCTGATCACTACCCGATTGTGATTACCTTCAAGCTAATCATCAATCTTAAGAAAGCCCCTTGGTTTCATGCCAATCTGACCAGCTTCTCTCTCCTCTCAATCCAATGCAAGATTACGGAGGCTTAGTGCAAGGTCTTTCCCTCATTCAGACTCAATGCCAGATTACGGAGGCATGGTGCAAGGTCTTTCCCTCACCTTCTCTCTCCTCTCAATCCAATGCGAGATTACAGAGGCTTGGTGCAAGGTCTTTCCCTCAAGAAGCTAGGTGTTGGAGGAGGGTGGTCATGTAGACTCAATACATCTTGCCGAGGGATCATAAGATTCTTCAAGCTATTTTTCGTGCTTGAATGGAAAAGCTTTATTGGAGGCTACAACGTTTGTGTTGAGATATCAAGATCAACATGTGATGATCCAAGATGACACGTATAATTTTTTTTCACTTCTCTGACATGTACAATAGTCACACCGATATATGTAAGGGACACTTCATTGAGCTTTATTAGATTTATCTACCAAGAGTGATGGCACATTTGTTTCTTGCTAGCTTACTCATTCGCGGACATTAGGTTTTTCCTTATATGTTGTTCTTTAAATATTGCACTTGTTGTATTCTTGTTTTTAGGTCATTTTGGTACATTTCTTTTATGTAATAGAAGAAGAAGAAGAAGAAGAAGAAGAAGATCATTCTTCCTTGCCTCAATATGTGTGTATGCTTCTCCTTGATTATGAGAGTGTGTGTGTGAGCTCTCTTCCTTATCTTCCTCCTCGTGACATGGTATCAGAGCCACTGTGGTTGTAGAGAGCTCGTGGAGAAGGCCGAGGGTGAACAGTACATAAGAAGGCATGGAGAAAGCGTGATTCAGGAATGACCTCAAATTGCTACAAAAATTGGTGATTCACAAACGACCTCATATCAAAGTTTTGGAGCCATCTTGACCTCCATTTTGAGCATGCAAGGTGGGGCCCATAGAAAAACCGGTTCAGTTTGAAAAACAATAACTTGCCTTGTGTTCGACAACACTCATATATTCTAGATCCAAAATTTCAAGAAATTTTGTGTAATGTTGATACACAGAAACTGTGCTTTTTTGAGATTGAATTGTCACGTCATAGTGTGATAGTGTTCAAGTAGAAGTGCTGCTTGTAGTGCTTTGTAGTGTTGTGAATTGGTGCAGAAATGGCAAACGTAGATGGAATGAGTTAGCTTATGAGTGATAAGCTGGACAAGAACAACTTCCATGCTTGGAGATTTAGAATGATGAATTTCCTTATGGGAAAAGGTTATTGGAAGTACATCGAAGGAGAAAACGAAAATTCTCCACAGTTACCAGAGAGGAATCAGACTGCAGACAAGTTAAGAGCATATGAGGAATGGAATCAAGGAGCACGAAAGGTGATGTATTGGCTATTTGTTAGCATACAAGATAGCACGATTGGGCACATATAGGATGCAAAAACTTTGAAAGAGGCTTAGAATAGTTTGGTCACATTGTATGAGACAATACAAAAGCACGGAAATTGCAACTCAAGAACAAGCTGCATACATTGGAGAAGAAGGGCATGTCCGTAAGTGACTACACCATGAAAATCAAAAGCATATGTGAGTCACTTTCATCTATTGGTGTGAATGTAGATGATGATGATAAGGTGGAAGTATGCCTTTGTGGTTTAGGAGCTGCATATAAGCAGTTCAGAACTTCTATATAGACCAGGGAAAATATTCTAAATTTTGCTGATCTGGTATCTATGTTGATTATTGAAGAAAGGAATCTTGGTGAGGATTCAAACTCCCAAGGAAAAACCATTTCTGAGTAGGTTTTCTACTGTGGAAGAAGAAGAGGCACAGGCAGAGGCTTCGAAAGTGGAAGAGGACAAAATAACCAAGAATAAGGTCAACAAAAAAATCATGCAGGAGGAAGAGGACAATTTCGAGGCAGGGGGAGCCAAAGAGGTCCCGCAAATTTCTGAAGAAATGATTCAAGTAATGACAGCAAAGGATGTTGGAATTGTGGTAAACCTGGACACTTTGAACATGATTGCAGGTTCAAGAATCAAAATAACAAAAGGAAGTAAAACAACTATGCATCCACAAGTGAAGATGATTCTTAGAAGTTGTTCATGGTTCAACGTCACATGATGAACACAATGTCTACTGGTGTTTCAAAATCAAATGATAATGTCTGGTATGTTGATCCAGGTGCTTCAAATCACATGACGAGTCATGCCAAGTGGTTTAGTACTTTGCAAAAATTGCCAGTTCTTGGATATGTTGAAAGAGGTGATGACACATCACACCCTATCGAACATACAGGAAACATAACATTGTCTATGGAGGATGGGAAGGTAAAACACCTTGCTGATGTGCTCCATGGTCCAAATATAACAAACAATCTAGTTTTTGTTGGACAAATGATTGATCAAGGATTACAAGTCAGGTTCAATGATGATGGGTTATAAGGATTTTCACCTTAAATGTGAAATTTTTTTAAATGAATGCAGCCATGTTTGCAAAAGGTGTAGGTGTTATTGTTGATATAGAGATTTGGCACAAACAAATCAGACATGCAAATTTGTAGAGGTTAAAATTGATGCAGTCAAAGGAGATTGTCAATGGACTACCAAATTTCAAGGTTGTAGAGATGCAAAAGGTATGTGCAGCATGTCAATTTGGAAAACAATCAAGAGCATCATTTCTTCATGATAAGCATGTTAGTGAGAACGTGCTAGAAATAGTACATATAGATGTTTGGGGTCCTACAAAGACCATATTTATGGGCGGTTGCAGGTTTTATGTTACTTTCATTGATGACCATACATGGAAAGTATGGGTATATTTCACGAAAGAGAAGAGTGAGGTGTTCAGTCACTTCCAGAATCTTAAGGCCATGGTGGAAAAATAGATAGGGAAGTATATTCAAACATTAAGGTTTGATGGAGGAGGTGAATACATGTCAAATGAGTTCAACAACTTTCTTAAAAATCATGGAATTTGACGTCAGTTTTCATGCGAGTACACACCACAATAGAATGGCATTGCTGAACACAAAAATAGACATATTGCAAAAATAGCAAGAGCTTTGATGGCTGAGAAGAATATGCCTCATTGTTATTGGGTAGAAGCTATGCATACTACTGTACTATACATCATGAACAGAACTCCGACTATTCTTGTACATCTACACCTAAAAAAAGTTTAAATGTAAAAAGAAAAACTTATCACATATGAAAGTATTTGTTTATATTGCATATGTACATGTTCCAGATGTGTTGAGGATAAAGCTTGATCCAAAAGCAGAAAAATGTATCTTGATTGGGTACTCCCTTGAGCAAAAGGGGTATAAATGTTATAACATACTCCCATGATAGGTGAAGGTAACCAGAGATGTGGTATCTGATGAAATGTCAAGCTTCTATGGAAATGCCAAAGAAAGAGTGAATCTTGAACCAAATGACAAAGAAAATGCTAAAAAAACAAGTCCAAAATCTCAAGTTTTGAGTGGACCGGATGCATCACCAAGCAATAGTTCTAATTCAAATCCATGGAGTGGAAGATTGCATGGAAATTTCAATCCAACAAATTCATCAAATACATCCAAGAAAGGTAAAGAAAAGCTTTCTGCTGGTAGTAAAACATGTGTAGGTTTTGAAGATGTTGATGGAGATTCAAGCGGTTTAGAAAAATGTCTTGATGAGGAACTTGGATTGCCCTTGGTGAAGACTCCAGGTGTAAGAAAGGCACATATAGATTATACAAGAACAAGTGACCCACGACCAAGAAGATCTAGGAGGATGCGGAATTCAGTGCAACAATTGATGTATGACAATTATATGGCTAGTCATTATGCCTACATGAACAAGGTAATACAAGATGTTGAACCTTCCTCTTTTGAAGATGCAATTGGAAATGCAGATTGGGAAAAAGTTATGGATAAGGAGATGGTTGTACTTTATGGAAACAAAACATGGATGTTGGTTCCATTGTCCTAAGGAAAGAAACCCATAGGCTGCAAGTGGGTTTACAAGGTAGAGCACAATGCCAATGGTAGCATAAGTAGGTAAAAAGCACGATTGGTAGCAAAAAGATATGCAGAGACATATGGCATTGATTATGAGGAAACATTCAGCCTTGTAGCTAAAATGTCTACTATCAGAACACTTGTTGCATTAGCTACAGCAAAAGGACGGACTTTGCATCAAATGGATGTGAAAAATGCTTTCCTACATGGTGAGTTACAGGAACAAGTATACATGGACCAGCCACAAGGATATGAAGATTCAAATCATCCAGAATATGTTTGCAGGTTGCAAAAGGCTTTGTATGGGTTGAAGCAAGCCCCTCGTGCATGGCATGCAAGGATTGCTGATTACTTAACCACCATTGGGTTTTCTATGTGTTATGCACATCATTCACCATATGCAAGGAAGGGTGATGATGGCATCACAATTGTGGCTATTTATGTTGATGAGTTGATCATAGGTGGTGATCATGAAGACATCATTAAAGACGTAAAACAACTTCTTATGCAGGAATTTGACATGAAAGGTCTTGTTGTGCTGCACTATTTCTTGGGCATTGAGTTTATACATACAGAAACATGTATTTGGATATCACAAAGGAAATATTCCTTGAGTATGCTGCAAAAGTATGGTATGGCTGATTGTAAGCCAATTTCTATGTCATTAGATCAGAATTTGAAGTTGGATACTACATCAGGTGAAGCATCAAAAAATGCTACTACGTACAAGAAAATTGTGGGAAGTTTGATATATCTCACAATTACATGGCCTGATCCAAGTTACAGTGTTGGACTTGAAATTCAATTTATGCAGGTTCCCAGGAAGCCACATTTGGATGCTCTGAGGTGCACTCTACGTTATGTAAGTGCTACATTGGATTATGCATTGTTTTATGAAGCTGGTGTAGATTTGTAGGTTCACGAATACACCGATTTAGGTTGGGTTGGTAGCATTCCAGATAGAAGATCCACTAGTGGCTTTCTATTCTCACTTGGGAGTGCAGTTATTACATGGAGCAGTAAGAAGAAACCCACTATTTCTTTGTCGAGTACAGAGGCTAAGTATAGAGGTGATGCAATGGTAGCATGTGAGGCATCATGGTTGGAGATGCCACTTGTAGATTTAGGTGTGGAAGTGCAATAGCCTATCACCATCTATTGTGATAATCTCAACAGCATATAGTTAGCACGAAATCATGTTTTCCATGCTAGAACAAAGCATATTGAGATACATTATCACCTCATCAGAGAGAGGGTGTCAGCAAGTGATATTGATCTTGTCTATGTGAGAATAGATGAGCAGGTTGCTAATATTTGAACTAAAACACTTGGAGCAGAGAAGCTGAAGAAGTTTTGGAAGATGATTGGATTAGAGGACATGGCATTGAGCTTGAGGGGGAGTGTTGAGATATCAAGCTCAACATGTGATGATCCAGGATGACACATATCTTTTTTTTTCATTTCTCTGGCATGTACAGTGGTCACACTGATATATGTTAGGGACACTTCATTGAGCTTTATTAGATTTATCTACCAAGAGTGATGGCACATTTGTTTCTTGCCAACTCACTCATTTGTGGACATTAGGTTTTTCCTTATGTATTCTTGTTTTTAGGTCATTCTTGTACATTCCTTTTATGTAATAGAAGAATAATAAGATCATTCTTCCTTGCATCAATCTGTGTGTATGCTTCTCCTTGATTGTGAGAGTGTGTGTGTGTGTGTGTGTGAGCTCTCTTCCTTATCTTCTTCCTCGTGATAGTTTGGAGGTGGAAGTTAACAAAGGCCACTCGCAATACCAGACTACACTCAGCAAAATCAGAAGCATGATGAGGTACAAGAAGAAATTCAAAGAAAGAATCTACAAATATACTTGATAGATTGGTGGGTAGGTAGGGCAGACAAGCCTACTAAAGAGATATGCAACCTTCTCAAGACAAATCAATCCAAGGATGCAATTCCATTTATGATGGATGTTGATGGGGTTGAATGCAAAATGGATGAAGAAAATAGTACACTTATTCTCGACCACTTTAGCCAGCTCCTGGGGGTTTCCATGCTTCTTTCTCCTCATAGACATGACTACATGGCCACCATCTCCTGCGTTAGAAACAAAAAAATCTTGCAAAACTTGATAGATCTTTGCAAAGCTTCCATTCATGATGTTGAGATTCTGGAGGTAATTGATTCCCTTCCTAATGGCAAGAGCCTGAGGTTGGATGGCATTACCAATGAGTTCCTCAAGACCTTCAAGCACATGATGGCCACTCCTTTACGCTTGGTGTGGCAAGAGACTATTTCTTTTGGTGCACTTTCCAATTGTCTCAATGACGAGATCATCAAACTCAATTCATAAAAAAAGGAAATCGGTGGCCTATCACCACACTACAAATTAGCTACAAGATCCTGGCAAAGGTGACTGCGAACCATATTACCTATCACCTTCAAGACTCGATCAATGAGGATAAAAAATGATTCATTAAGGGGAGTTCCATCCTCAAGACAATCATTGATGTTTGGGAAGGTTTGGTTTTTGTTGAGGAATCAGTGCAAGATGTCCTCTTCTTTAAGATTAACTTTGACAAAGCTTATGAAAACTCGAGTGGGACGTCATTCTCCAATCATTGAAAGACTTGGGCTATGGCCAAAAATTCATTAAGATGATCTCTACTCTTCTAGGAAATGTAGCTGCTCAGACAAATATCAATGGTCAACTCTCTCAAGCGATTAGATTAAAATGTTCTATCCGACAAGAGTGTCTGTTGGCCCCTCTTCTCTTTACTATCGTGTCAATGGTCTTAGATGCCTTGTTAACCACCAAGCTCACTTAGGTCATATTCAGGGCCTCAATCTACCTCTGAGCCAAGATCAAATGATCATGAGACTTATTGCCAATGATACTAATGTCTTTGTGCATAATGAAACGTTAAACATTGACACTTTTTGAAATTGTCTGAATACTTTTTGTGAGGTGCCAGGATCTAAAATAAATCATACTAAAATCGCTTTCAGGGTAGTTATTGGGCATCCACCTCAATTGCTTATTAACCATGGTTGTGAATTGATCCCTAGTGGTCAAATATTTTGCTTCTTAGGTATTCCAATGGGATTCAAGGTTTTAATGGGACAGTGATGGAACATGGCTCTCTCTAAGCTTGAGGGCAAGCTGACATACTAGAAAGGTATACATATTAATCTAGCTAGACATGCTATGGTGATTAAATTATTCCTTCTCTCTTTGATGCTTTACTTTCTCTCCATTAAATTGAATACCTACATTAGCCAAAAGCATCAAGGTCATTTGGGCATTCTAAACATCAAAGGAATGGCCAATAAGTAAGCGACAAAATGGTTAATCAAAGCGTGGAGCAATAGTGATGCCTCTTGGGCCAAGCTTATTTTTAGAAATAGGAATACTCTTAAGCTTGTGGGCCTCTTGGCCTGGAAGGGTCTTGACCTCTCACCGTTATTGTTATCCCCATTTTTAGTGAATCCCAAAGGCTTGAGTTTGTTTTGTTCTCTATGGAAGAGTTGGAACAAGGTTAAATAGTTTATTAGAATCAATGAAGATTGGAAATGGGTGGCACGTATTAGAGAGAATGATTCAATCTTGTTCCCTATCAAGGGCATCAGAGGTGCGGAGTCTTGGAACCTCCAAAAAGCTAGGAAACTTTGGAACAAAGGCTTCCATTTGTGGAAATACCTCTCGAACCAAGATACTTGTCACATGATTAGATTTGAGGACATTGATCTGGCCAAAAGAGTGGACTATGAAGAATGGAATCTATTGCAAAGCATATTCAATGCTTGGGAATGCTCGAAGACTTTTCTCCTCATTGGTCACGGTTCTTCTCACCCTGAGGGTCTGAGATGGCACAATGACGATAGCCTTGAGAAAATTCTGAGGTTGAAGAAGGATGTGGAATTTCATGTCATGCTCAATAGGAAGTGTTGTCTAGATTGGTTAAGCTAGAGGTGAGACTTTAAGTTCTAATCCCTTTGGCACCCCCTCATTGAGATTAAAAAAATTTGTGTTTATGTGGTAAATCCTTCACCATGGAATCTGGACCAATGTAAAAGCTAACAAAATTTGCGGGGTCCCCCGTGGTGCAAATGATGCCTTCATGGCATGTAAGACTTGGGACACCTCTTCTATACATGCACCAAATCTATATCGGTCTAGCAGGCCCTTGAGAGAATCATGTTATTAGAAGGACAAATCAATTGGAAGCAAGCTTTTTTGGGTGAAGCAATTGGATGTTCCTCAACACTGTGAAATGTTATAAGAGGGGAGACTCTATAGAAAATATGGAAACAGAGGTGTGTGGCCAACTTTGGAAGCCCTCCTAAAGAATCTCTTTTCCTTTTAGGCAAAAGAATTTCCAATTGCAAGAAGCGCCCACCCTTTAGACATCATAGAGTGTTCTTCCTTGAGAGCAACAAGATCAAAACCAAGTGGGCCCACATGAGAGCAACGAGAGGGTTATCAACACTCTTTGTAAATTATCTAGTAATCTATAAGCAACCATTGCTCTCTGGGATTCGGGGGACCCCATGGTGCTAGGCATGTTCACTTGTACAATTGTAATTTCTATTAATTAAATTTTGGAAAAGTAGGCTCTACCGAGCTTCCTTAAAAAAAAAAAACTTTCATGCTTGGAGATTTAGAATGATGAATTTCTTGATGAGAAAATGCTACTAGAAGTATATCAAAGGAGAGAATAAAAATGCTCTATAGTTACTCTTGGAACATCAAGCTTACACTATGCTTAATGTGGATTTGATCTACCTAAAAAACTATCGCTTGGATTATGGCAAAAGAATATCTATTGGAGAGTTCCTTTACATATGCTCATTTATTGTATTTCTTTGAGAGATTTTGATGGTTCATTAATCGTTGTAAAAGCCTTGAGATTTACACATGTTAAAGTAGAAAGTTAGGGCCCAAATCCCATGAATTGTTGGTAGTCGAGTTGCATTCAATCAAGCAATCTAAAAGTAGATCAAACTAGATCTTCACTTTTCTTAGATTGTAGGAAAGTGAATTGATTCCCTCCAACAACCATTCCCACCTTCTTTTGAATTCAAAGTTCACTTTTAGAAGTCATGGATCAGTTCTAGAGTCTATATAAAGACTTGAAATCACTTGTACAATACATGGAAGCAATATACATTTACTTGTGACCATCACTCCATCAATTTTCTGCATCATCGTCTTCACCAATAGTAACTTTGAGAGGCTGCTTCTCTCTCTTTAGAGCTCTAAATTCCATGAAAGATGGCTCATTGGAAAGGTATTAGTGTCTGGTTTATTCCTATACATTTTCATAGCATTTTATCAAGTAGATTGGGAGAAAGCTCAGTTTTTCTATCTCAAGGTCAATCTCTAAGTATTCCTTAAAAATAGGAGGTACCACCATTAAGTGTTCCATTCATTCCTATATCATATTTTTCTTATTCCTTATAATTTCATGCATTCTATACAACCAACCCTATGTGTATCACTCCCATAAAAGTCTTTTTTTCTAACTGTAATCACGTTGGTCGCCACGAGCATTTGAAGTTCATTGTCTCTTCAATAGATAGTAAGTTTTTTGAGCTAGTCCATGCACGAACCTATCTGTTTTGTATCAACTTCTTCTCCTTGATGCTCCAAAGTACATAGTGCATTTCTTTTCACTTAACGCATGCCTATTAGGTGTATTTGATTCTCCATAAGCTCAAGGACTGGTCTTGTGCCGGTTGGCTAGACCAAACTTCGTCGTTTCGAAACTCACTTATCTACCTCCTACAAGCTTCTCCAAGTTCTTTTAGCGGTATCACAGCTAGATCAAGATGGGTGACAACTTTCCCTCAATGATCAAGAAACTTGATTGACACAACTACGCGGCTTGGAAAATCAGAATGGAGGCCTATTTGCAAGGTAGAAATCTTTATGGAATTGTAGCAAGTGATGAAGCTATGCCTATTCCAAGATCCAAAGGAGGACCTACACAAGAGGAGACTGATAAGCTCACACTTTGGTGTGCAAGGGATGCTCAAGCAAGGTCATACATACTAAAATCTATCTCTGACTTTCTATTACCACATATTAGAGGATGCAAGACATCTCAAGAGACTTGGGATGCCCTCAAGACTTTCTTTTCTGCTAGTGCCAAAGCAAGAAAGAATCATCTTTGGAATGAGTTCAACCAAATGAAGAAGGCACCTAAACAGACTATCACAGCGTTTGTTACCAAGGTCAAGGAGGTTGCAGATCAGTTAGCATCCATTAGAGAGTTGATTGAAGAAGAGGCTAACATGAGGCAAATTCTCAATGGCATTCTAGGTGATAAGCAATGAAATCCTTCACAACGGCTTATGATCTCATCAGGGATGTGTAGACTCCAGACGTCAACATCTTTCTTGGACAACTCTTCAATCAAGGAGCCAACAATAGCATAAAGGAAGTTAACTCCTATCATGGTAATTCAACTAGTGCTCTATATGCAGATAAGAAGGGTAAGAAGCAGAAAGGCAAGAAGAAGGAAGAAGATGAAGAAGAGACTTCCCAAGCCAACTTTGCAAGCAAAAGAAAGTGGAAAGGGAAGAAGAAAGGACCAAAGCAAGACAAAGCCAAAGGTGAGAATGCTCAACCTTTTGCCATTTGCGATAAGACCAACCACACCACTCAGAATTGTTGGTTCAATGGGAAAACCTAGAAAGGAAGTGGAAGAGGTGGATATGGCAACAATAGAGGCAGAGGTGGATACAACTTCAACAATAACAATAGAAGCTATAATAGAAGGGACTACAACAATTATTCAAAAAATCAACCACATGAAGACTCCCTGCTTCTCATGAATCTAAGCCACAAAGAAGGTAAAGAAGATGATCATTTGTTCTACATAGATTCAGGATGTTCGAATCATGTTGCAGGCAACCTTGCTCTTCTATCTGATTTCGAAAGTCCAAAGCATAGACATGAATTAGTGCAAACAAGGGATGACACAAAGCACAATGTGGAGAAGATTGGTAATGTCAAAGCTTCCAATGGTAGGACAAACATTCTGAGTAAGGTTGTCTATGTACCCACTATCACTAAAAACATAATAAGTGTAGGCCAAATAGTTGAAAAAGGCTCGCAAGTTAGGTTCACCCAACATGAAGCTTTTGTGGAAGATCCATGTCAAGGCTTCAAGAAGATAGCCAAGATGAGAAGCATGGTAGGCTCTTTACTTTTGAAGTAGGAGAAAAAAAGAACATAGCTCTATTCACTTTTGGGTCTCAAACCCTAAGTGAGCTTGAAGTGTGGCATAAGAGACTTGCTCATGTAAATGAAAGAACCTTGAAGGATATATGCAAGGATCAAAGTGTTCTAGGACTGCGGAACATATCAAAGCAACACATGATCAATAGGTGTGATGCATGTCATATTGGGAAGGCACAAAGATAACCATTCAACCACAAGTGCCACATCCACAACAACCTATTGGACTTAGTACATACAGATGTATGGGGACCAAGTCAAGAACCTTCATTGGCAGGATCAAGGTATTATGTCTCATTTATTGGCGACCATAGTAGATGGACTATTCTATAATTTATCAAGAGTAAGAATGAAGTGTTTGATTGCTTCAAAAAGTATCTTGCACATGTGGAGAATCATACATGTAGATCTCTCAAGAAGCTCAGATGCCATTAAGAAAAGAAATTTTTAGAGACATAGTAGAATTCTTAGAAGGATTCAACAGAGAATTCTCTAAGACACATTGTGCAAGATGTTGAAATGCATTTTTCTGAAAATGCAATCACTGCACGTGTAGTTGATGTTGACGATGCTTTGGGTTTGAGTTTTATTATAGTTCTTCATTTTACTATGTGATGGAAAAGTTGCATTACTAAATGACTTGAGTTTTTCTCAAATATGTTGAGCTTGCCTTTATCGCTCAAATTCACTTGTATAAAATAACTAAGGATGCTTGGGATACTCTTACACATCATACCAAGAACTAAATGAGGCACGTGAAAGTATTTGGATAGTGAGAAGATGAATGAAGGAGATCCTTTTGGAAATTCTATAGTAGAGAAAAAGTACTTCAAAAAATGGTTAACTATTATCGATGAATTTTTACTAGGAAATTACTTGTCCATAGTGTAATTGATGGATCTTTTACTTTTACCATAGTTTTCATTCTACTCTTATTTTGCATACACACACACACACATATATATATTACAAAAGGATTAATGTAGGAAAATTAGGTCCATTTGTGCACTATAAATCAAGTTTTGTATCTATTCAGTATGGTAGGTAAGAATGTCCGATTTTCTAGTTAATATATAAAAATGTTTCATAGTCAAAGAGGAAGCACAAAGATGAGAAGAAACTGAAAAGGAAAAAAAGAAACAATATGTGAAATCTTGCAACATTGATAATAATGGCATCCAAGACTTGGCCCAAAGTTGCCAGTTAAGAGGAAAGCAAGGAAAATGTTGGAATTATTGTTGTATGTTCCTTATGATTGGGTTTTTAATCTTGTGTAGAATGAAGAGCGGGATTTTACTAGCCATTATAGACATAACCATATTCTCATTCTCATTGTATGTATATGCTTGAA
Source organism: Ceratopteris richardii (assembly GCA_020310875.1). NCBI lineage: Eukaryota > Viridiplantae > Streptophyta > Polypodiopsida > Polypodiales > Pteridaceae > Ceratopteris > Ceratopteris richardii. Next base: position 35,862,865 of record CM035424.1, read on the forward strand.
TCAAATGTAAAGAATTTGATATTGGTGCAACAAAACACATTACCTCCCAGTGTAGCTCCTTCACTTCACTTGAGCTACCAACATAAGGAATACTTTCACATGAAGGTTGGATCCTGGGTAGAATGAAGTTTTATTCCTTTCCAAAAGATGGTACATTGAGAGTTGATTTCTTGCTTACATTGATGTCTATAGTCGTACGGAGACATTATTGAGTGCTAATTACCTATAATTTATGAATTTTATTGATGATGCTTCCAAACATGCATGGGTTTATCCACCCAAAGTCGATTTGAAAGTATTTTTGTAATTAAATTCTTTTATGGTCAGTTTCTAAAATTTTTATCATTTGTGTCATTGAGAAATTAAAAGCATTTTGGGTAGTCAAGATATAGATTTTTTGGAAGACGCACTTCATCCTTTATTTTAATGTACTAAGAGATATTAATCAGATCATAGGATGTTTCTCAAAAATTGTTGCATGTATCATATTGAAAATGGAAAGATGCATAATCAAGATTCAGGCTTTGCCTAATTGTTTTTATTGTGTGCGATTCAATTTGTACTTGGTAGGTATTCCAATAAAGATTGTGTGTTCATAAGGGATCTCTTTGTGGGTTTGATTGTTATCATACTTTCAAGGGCTCAACAACAGAACAAAATTGTTACCTCACACTACTAAGGCTATCTTAGCTCAATCACTTTACTCAACATCTAAATAATAGAAATTATAAAATAAAAATCTTGATTGAGAAGATAATTATTTTGCAATATTGATACCTCTCAATAGTTTTTCTCATATTAAAATATAAACTTAATCGACCAAGCATTGTGAACTGATAGTATATTACTTTTTGCAATGCTAAATGATTGAAAGTGAATGGTTAGAAAACTTGTTTATGTGTCAGAAATTCCAATCACACTAGCTCTACATAGCCATTAGCGTAGATTAACTCTATTTTCTTACCAATCATACTTGCAAAAGATGGAGAATTATGTAAAACAAGGAGAGAAAGTTATTGACAAAGTTGTCGAAATTAAACGGCCTAGCCAAGCTTTATTTTCTCCTAACACATTTTTCATTAACAAAAAAAAAACACGATTTGGGCAACACTTTATGTTTTTCGTAACATTTTCTTAGCACCTTAGATCCATACATTCACACCCACGCTCAACTAGTGCCCATGATAACGTCTCTCAAGGAGAATAGAAAATAGGGAGGGGGGAGCTTTGGAAGAAGCTAGAAGTTCTAAAGAAGTTTCCAAGTGCAAAAGGAAAAAGTCAAGTAAAAAGGACCAAGATCAATTCAAAGGGAAACAAAGGAAATGAAGCCAAGATGGAGAGTGTCCAACAGTTTTTTAAAATCCTTAAGACCTTCCCATATAATGATTTTTGCTAGTTTGTGCCCAAAATCCATGTAAAATAGCCTATTTTTGGCTTAAAAACCCATTTTTGTATAGTTTAGCCTATCATGTAAAGGTTGAGCAATAGTCAAGCCTCAAAACATTAGAGTGACCTTCGTGAATTTCCTCATAATTTTTAGAAACCATTTTTGGCATCCAAATGAGTCCTAGGATCTATTTTTTAACTAATTTGAAGTCTTTTGTGTGAAGATTACCCTTCAAAAGTAGCCGTGAGTTTGTGTGCATGCATGCATGTATGTGTATGCTTACCCTCTCTTGTTGTGGATGCATGTGTTTTCCGCATATCTCTTGTACAATCTTCATACCACTAAAGAGTCATTTCACGGATTGAAATATTTGTGCAAGAATATTCCCACTTGATGCTTCTACATCGAATGTGCATGTGGGTCTAGGCTTAACAAGAGAGATGCCAAAGTATGCAAATTAATACAAAGAATTAACATAAATATCAAAAACAAAACTTTATGTTTAGTATTAGCTAATATTTTCATAGTATGTATAGACCTAGTTGTATTAAGAAAAGTATTTCTCACATGGAGGACAAGAATATAATTGAATGATGAAGGATCTAATAGTCACAATGAATAATAATCTAAAAGGATATGAAAGAAGAATATAGAATGATAAAGGATCTATTTCTATATGTGATGAGTCCTTATATGGAAAGCTTTCTTTCAAAAGGCAACCTTAATATATCTACACCAAAAAATAGTATAAGAATACCACTAAGTTTTATACAAAAACTATCTTTGATTTGTTATCTAAATAGCATATCCCACATTTTCTCAAATGAAGCTCCTCAAAATTTTGTATTCTGATTATGATTAATTTAGATAAGGACCATTTCATGAGTTCCCTCTTTTTTTTTAGAACCGATTTTAAATCCTAGTAAACTGCTCGATGATGTTCCTAATGGGATCCATAGCATGAATCCAAATGAGAAGCTATAATTTTTATTTTATGGTACTTGAGGTGAATGTAATGGATATCCTTAATGCATATAAAGTCTCGTTATGCGTTTTCATTACAAAACACACTCTAATTGTTGGGAATTCAACCCAAGGTTTAAACTTTGCAAAGACAATGCGGGTATAATATTTGGGGTGTTTTTCCAACTCTTAAACGTTTGTGTGGACCTAAGTTAACTTCTCGATGTATGGATTTGTGGCATAGATACTTGAATCATGGGGAAACAAAAGAGAAATTAAAATAGGGAGTACCAAGAAATAAACAATGGAATATCTCTGGTTTTATTTTATTTGTACAGATAATTCACATTTTAAAACCATTTCCATAAGTGTGTGTGTGTGTGGGTGTGTATGGAAAGTTCTGATAAAGACTTCATTGAATGATACTCTCATTGGATTGAGTTTAATCCCTATTCATGTCAAATTCTACTAGCATTTGACTATGTATGTGTGTGTGTGTGTGTGCGTTCTGACAAAGAGCTCAATGGAATGATGCTCTCATTGGGTTGAGTTCTCAAATGAATGGACCAAACGATGGATGAGAGCAACACTTTAGGGCTCCTCATACCTAGAAAGTAAAAGGCAATGTTCAAGGCTACTCTGTCTCCCTCTCTTATGCAACTCATAGTTCAAACTCAGTCTTTGGGCATGAGGGATGAGAATCCCATGGCTACTGGAAAAGAGCAGCGAAACTCAGAAGAGCTTCTTGCTTAGTCGCCAAAATCATAGGCTTTGAGGAGTCGACAACTTTGGTTAGTACCAAAGCTCAGGATCATGTAAAGGTATGGCTTTTGGGAGGAGCGCTGCTCTCGAGGCCCATAGCTTCAGTTTTATTATATTCAGTATCAAACAATCCGCAGGGCCCTGGAAAGAAAATGAAATTCGCCATGGCCAAGGCATATGATCAACACGGTTCTTTCTTTATTTCTGCCAAGGTCTGCGAGCACATGGACAACCCGTCTAGGGTCATGCCCTGTCTCAAGCTCATAGGCTCGTCAACGTGGAAAGGAGTGAATCGATAACCTCTGATTAGTGTATTTCACGGAATTAAGCTGATAAACTAATATGTGAGCAGTGATATCAATGGTATTGTTGGCCGCTGACGAGTTGGGATGCTGCCTGGGTTTCTCGGGAGAATAATGGTCTCTTGGAGATAACTGCATGCCTCGTCGCGTTCGATACTCAGCGATTGGGGATGAGGTTTCGCAAAACCAGGAGAGTGAATGTCTGCGTGTTTGTACAGGTACGCTTGAGCGACTTTGATTTCGCGGAATCAATAGAATGAATGCGTAGCCTCTTTCTACAGGCGCCCTTCGTCGTAGGGCAGATGAGAGAGAGAGAGAGAGAGAGAGAGAGAGAGAGAGAGAGAGAGAGAGAGAGAGAGAGAGAGAGAGAGAGAGAGAACTTTCGTATATCCACGTAAACAACGATTGAGAAGCAAAGTTACAAAATTTGGAGAAGTTTGGGAAAGAGCAGATGGACGCGTGATGTAATCCGTGGTTCGCTTGTGGACCGTAACCGTAAGCAAATAAGCATCCGATCCTAACATCCTTATTACGTATTATCTACAGGATGCTTTAGAAGGATTGGCTCCGCAGGTTAGACAGAGAAGAGACGGATGTGATATTCATGCTAGAGTAGATGACTATGCTCGATAGAGCTTAAGAAGGAGGCATCTTCAAATTTTTGATATGCAGTGTTTGTATAATCACGGTGAATAGACATAACACACGCGTAGCTCATGTTGAGACATAGCATTTACATCAGAACGGGGTACATAGCTCATGTTGAGACATAGCTCAATATAATCTTCCTCAGTCAAACGGGATACATCAGAAGATCCGCGAATCCTGTTCAAGAAAAGCCTACAAAGGAAACGTTGAGAGAAGATCCGCGAATCCTGTTCAAGAAAAGGCTACAAAGGAAACGTTGAGATGTCTCTCCAACTCTGTCTGCGATGTGTAGTAGAAAAGACATTCATCGACCTGTGTGTATCAGACGTGTAGTAGAAAAGACATTCATCGACCTGTGTGTATCAGACTGCCAGGGTGCCTGTTAACATTTGGATTTTCAATCTGCGCTATGTTGTGTGATACACTCATACGATCAAGCTGCGATAGGGTGTTGCTGTGTTTATCAATCTGTGTCATAAAGCATACTAAATGTGCAGGTATATGTGCATGTCTGCTAGCGGCGATTACGCTGTCACGCCATTTGTGCAAGCAAACGGAATTTACAGTTTAGGGCTTTTACTTCCTTTGTGGTTTTCTAAAGAATGGCATGCATGTGTGCTGTCCTATTTTATGCATAGAACTTTGGTTTAAATCCCGTTGGATATGGAGCTTTGGTCAATCTTCTCATTATTAGAGTCTTTTTTGATGTTTTGTTTCCTGCAAGCATATCAAATGCGTGTGTGAGTGTGGTTTTATAAGGAATGCATGTGTGTTGTCCCATTTCATAGAACTTTGGTTTACATCCCGTTGGATACGGAGCTCTGATCAATCTTCTTCTTCTTAGAGTCTTTTTTTATGTTTTGTTTTCTGCAAGCATATCAAATGTATCGAGAGAGAGAGAGAGAGAGAGAGAGAGAGAGAGAGAGAGAGAGAGAGAGAGAGCACTTTGAACCAAGCGTGCTTGTTGGTACAGTCGAGCTCAATGCAAACCCTTCACGAAACGAAAAATTTAATGCGTTATACAGGATTTTACGCACTGAACAGCCTACTCCTCCTGACTCGGGAGGCTAAGGCAGCACTAGTAAGGCTCCATGTCTTACCAACAATATAGTCTGCTACAGAGATTTTACATCTTCTCTTCAATTTGGAGCTAATTTTTCAGCAATCATGTACAGCATATCAAATCTATTGCGTTCCCATTTGAATGACAACTACATCGACGCATCTGGGGGATGCTATCAGTATCTGACACACACCCGCAGAATGCTCACGCTTCTCAGAAGATACGACTTTCGTGAATAGACTGTCCCGATAAATGGATGTACATGTATGTGCGTGTGCGCGCCCGTGTATGTGTGTGTGCGTGTTGTCGATGGATATGATACAACATGTACCTTTGAAGGGTCTGTCTGCAGAGAAAGAGGGTATAAAGCACGCATACATGCCATACGCGTATAAAGTAATACATTAGATTACTGTTTTCTATGAATGTCTCTCTCTTGCTTGATCTCTCTGTTCAGCGTG